>CM038676.1:609738827-610103342 GCA_021605205.1 Aegilops longissima | reverse complement strand
TGGGTCTACTGCACCCGCCTCTGACAGATTGACCCATTTGCACTTAAACAAAGAGACCTTAAAATCATGTCCGTAGTCAAGTTCCCGTATGTCCACTATGTAACCATAATATCTGTCATTTCCTTGTCGGTTGTTGCATCAAAGCGACACCGCTGTTTTGGTTGGTGCTCTTTTCATCTTGGTCAATCGTAAAATGTATTCCCATTTATCTCAGATCCTTTCCAAATCATTATAGTCAAGATGGTCCCTGGACAACAAGTACAGCTCATCACAAACAGTGTTGTCACCTCCGAGACGTGTTTCCAACCAACTGCTGAAAGTCCCGATGTGTTCACATGTAATCCAATCGCCGACCGCCCGGTGTTTGGAGCGCAGATCGTTCTTGTGTTCATCGACATATGGGGTCACCAAGGTAGAGTTCTCAGAGAACTGTAGTGTTCTTGAGACCAAGAATATCCGCCCCTGCATATTATTGAGTCCTTCCAAGCGTGTTTTTCCAATCAGTCTCCCTCATACCGTGATTTAGGGAGACCTATCTTCTTAAGGCCAGGAATGAAGTCAACACAAAACCCGATGACATCCTCTCGCTTGATGGCCCATGGAGATGCTTCCTTCGCCGAGCGGTTACTTAACATATTTCTTTAGGACTCCCATGAACCTCTCAAAGGGGTACATATTGTGTAGAAATACGGGCCCCAGAATGACAATCTCGTCAACTAGATGAACTAGGACGTGCGTGATGATATTGAAGAAGGATGGTGGGAACACCAGCTCGAAACTGACAAGACATTGCGCCACATCACTCATTAGCGTTGGTACGATTTCTGGATCGATCACCTTCTGAGATATTGCATTGCGGAATGCACATAGCTTCACAATGGCTAATCGGACGCTTTTCCGTAGAAGCCCCTCAATGCAACCGGAAGCAGATTGCGTCATAATCACGTGGCAGTCATGAGACTTTAGGTTCGGAACTTTTCTCTCGCATAATTATTATTCCCTTTATATTCGATTTAGAAGCCGTCGGGACCTTCATATCGAGCAGGCATTGAAAGAATATTTCTTTCTCTTCTTTCGAAGAGCGTAGCTGGCAGGACCTTCATACGCTTCGGAGGCATGCCCTCTTTTTCGCAAGCGCCAGGTCCTCTCGCGCGCCAGTGTATCTTTTTTCTTCCCATACACGCCCAAGAATCCTAGCAGGTTCACGCAAAGGTTCTTCGTCACACGCATCACGCCGATCGAATAGTGGACCTCTAGGTCTTTCCAGAGGGTAGGTCCCAAAATATAGATTTCTTCTTCCACATGGGTGCGTGATTCTCAGCGTCATTCGAACAGCTAGTCCGCCGACCCTTTCCAAAGATTACGTAAATCGCTGACCATAGCAAGTACGTGATCACCGGTACGCATGGCGGGCTTCTTCCGTGATCTGCCTCGCCATTGAAATGCTTGCCTTTCTTTCGACATTGATGGTTGGTCGGAAGAAATCGACGATGGCCCGTGTACACATTCTTCCCGCAGCTTCCGGTATATACTATCGGTGTCAAGTAAAAAAGTGCGTGTATGCGTGGTATCCCATGTTTGTCTGTCCCGAAGGTTACCGAGAGCAGGCCAATCGTTGATGGTCACGAACAGCAACGCCTTTATGTCAAATTCTCCTTTTGTGCTCATCCCACGACGTACACCGCTTCCATTCCACAGCTGTAAAAGTTCTTCAACTAATGGCCTTAGGTACACATCAATGTCGCTGCCGGGTTGCTTAGGGCCTTGGATGAGAACGGCATCATAATGAACTTCCGCTTCATGCACATCCAAGGAGGAAGGTTATACATACATAGAGTCACGGGCCAGGTGCTGTGATTGCTGCTCGCTCCCGAAAGGATTAATGCCATCCGCGCTTAAAGCAAACCATACGTTCCTTGGGTCCTTTGCAAACTCATCCCAGCACTTTCTCTCAATTTTTCTCCATCACGACCCGTCGTGGGTGCTCTCAACTTCCCGCCTTTCTTACGGTCCTCACTGTGCCATCGCATCAACTTGGCATGCTCTCCGTTTCAACAGACGCTTCAACCGTGGTATTATAGGAGCATACCACATCACCTTCGCAGAACCCTCTTCCGGAGGCTCGCCATCAACATCACCTGTGGTCATCTCGTCTCGATCTTATACCGCAATGCACCGTGATACCGGCATGCGCTCAGATCCTTGTAGGCACCACGGTAGAGGATGCAGTCATTAGGGCATGCATGTATCTTCTCCACCTCCAATCCTAGAGGGCATACGACCTTCTTTGCTGCGTATGTACCGTCGGGCAATTCGTTATCCTTTGGAAGCTTCTTCTTCATTATTTTCAGTAGCTTCTCAAATCCTTTATCAGCACAAGATTCTCTCGCCTTCCACTACAGCAATTCGAGTACGGTACCGAGCTTTGTGTTGCCATCTTCGCAATTGGGGTACAACCTTTTTGTGATCCTCTAACATGCGATCGAACTTCAGCTTCTCCTTTTGACTTTCGTGATTGTGTCCTTGCATCGACAATGACCCGGCGGAGATCATCATCATCGGCACATCGTCTGGTTCCTCTTGATCTTCAGCAGCTTCGCTTGCTGCAGCATCATCGTGCACATCGTCTGTGCATCTTGATGTTCAAGAGCATCACCGTATTCAGGGGGCACATAGTTGTCATCATACTCTTCTTCCTCGCCACCTTCCATCATAACCCCTATTTCTCCGTGCCTCGTCCAAACATTATAGTGTGGCATGAAACCCTTGTAAAGAAGGTGGGTGTGAAGGATTTTCCGGTCAGAGTAAGACTTCGTATTCCCACATATATGGCATGGACAACACATAAAACCATTCTGCTTGTTTGCCTCAGCCACTTCGAGAAAATCATGCACGCCCTTAATGTACTTTGAGGTGTGTCATCACCGTACATCCATTGCGGTTCATCTCGTGCATTATATATAATTATGTGTCAAAATCATTACGTAACATCATGAATAGATAATTAAGTGACCAAATTAATAGAAGTTCATCATCACATAAAAACCAAAGTACATACATAGTTCTCATCTAACAACATAAAGCTCGCAGAGCATCTAAATTAATTAAACCATACATTGAAACTATGTAAAACATTTCAATGCGAAACAAATGCGATCATAATCGCAACTAAGGTAACAACTGATCCAACGGCATAATGATACCAAGCCTCAGTATGAATGGCATATTTTCTAATCTTTCTCATCTTCAAGCGCATTGCATCCATCTTGATCTTGTGATCATCGATTTACATCCGCAACATGCAACTCCAATATCATCTTCTCCTCCTCAAGTTTTTTATTTTTCCTTCAAGAAATTGTTTTCTTCTTCAACTAAATTTAACCTCTCGACAATAGGGTCGGTTGGAATTTCCGGTTCAACAACCTCCTAGATAAATAAAATCTATGTCACGTTATCGGCATAATTTTCATAAACAATAAATGAACCAATAGTTATGAAAAGATAATATATACCGCATCCAAATCATAGACAGGACGAGGGCCGACGGGGGCGGATACCAAAACCATCGCACTATATAAGATGGAATAATAAATGTAAGAAAATAATACAAGTATCTATCTAAACAAACAAGTAATAATATTTTTCCTTTCGTAAAGAAGATAAGAACAAGAGGCTCACCACGGTGGTGCCGGGCGATGAGATCGGCACGGTGATCGACGGCGATGAAGACGGGACGGGCGTGACGGGCCGCTAAACCTAGATAAATATTGAGGAAAATGGAGCTTGGCGGTCGAGCTTGGAGAGGAGAAACCTTAAGTAGTGTGGCTCGGGCATTCCATCGAACACCTTGTGTGCATAGGAGGTGAGCTAGAGCACCACCAAGCCCTCTCCCTCGGCCGTAAAAAATAGAGCAGTGTGCTCGCTCTTGCGCGAGGGCTATATAGGCAGCACCATTAGACCCCGTTGGTGGCATGAACCGACTAAAGGGAAGCCTTTGGTCCCGGTTCATGCCACCAACCGACCAATAGTGGTGGGCCAGAGCCAGGACCATTGGTCCCGTTCGTCCCACCAACGGGACCAAAAGGTCCGGACGAACCGGGACCAATGGCTCACGTGGTCGGCCGGCCGCTCGGGCTCACGAACCGGGGCAATAGTTCCATTGGTCCCGGTTCTAGATTGAACCGGGACTAATGGGCCGAACTGGCCTGGACGAAAGCCCTGTTTTCTACTAGTGTCCCCCTTTACATGGGTGCCCTGGGGGCTTATATAGGCCTACCCCTCAGGGGTACAATGGTAATCCACTGGGCGCTGGTCCCAGCCATCCGTCTCTCGCTACAGTCTTCTCCGCCCATTCGCCGGGCCCGCTGATCGGTGGGCCTCACCGACGGGCTCCAGACGAAGCCGACAGTTTTGTCCGCCCGGGCGGGTCTTGCCGGCTTATGGATTATCGTAGCCTCGCTTCTAATGACGCTGGCTTTATAACGGGTCATGGCAACAAAGCCGCCACCGACGAAGCGATCACCGTAGCCATTCCCCGCCTTGTTCGTTAATGGGCGGTGGCCCGTGGAGGGGCTAGCCGACTCCTTGGGGCCGACTCCCAATGGGTTCGTCTTGTGGCGCTCTCTCCGTCTTCTGTACCCCCGCTGACAAGTGGGACCCGCCGTCTCTGGTCGTGCAGACAGCCGTCAGGCATTGTGGCGCCACCACGGGCTGATGTCAGGGCTGGCATGGCAACAGTCCAACGCCGGATGGAGATCTCCGTTGGTACGGCGCACTGCGGCCATGCCTGCCCTTCGCAAACGGGGCAGGAATGGGCCGCACTGTGGCCATACCCCGTCCCGTCCATCATCGCGAAGGCAGGAGGTGGTCGGAGTCGCGGGCCGACTCCCCATAGCCGGCTTCTCTAGAAGCCGCCAGTTAGGAGTCGGCTTATCTCGAAGTCGTCCCTGGGACTCGGCCGTGAGCGGCAGTCGGCGTCCTTGCCGCCGACTCTCAAAAAGCGGCTCTTCATCTTGGGGTCTTGAGGGGCGCAGCCTGCCCCGATGTCTTGCAAGGTTCAGGGGCTCGGGTTTGCCTACCCGTGGCCCATTACTCCGACACTCCCTATCGTGAACGACTTCCGTGATGAGTTAGCTCATTCTTTGTTTCATGAAGTGTTTTTTTATTTTGTGAAGCTTGATTGACGACTTGTACGTTTAAGTGGGATATCTCATTTGTATGGACAAAGTAAAAATTATCATGTTTTGCATGCTTGATTTGTATAGATGGTTCGTTTATGTTAATTGTGAGTGGGAGGAGGCCACAGAAGATCCGACCACACCAAGAGGGTGCTTGGATCCAAGGGACTTATTTTAGTCTGACTAAAAATAAAGTCCAAAGTAGTCAAATGATTGAGATAGAGCATTTATTGTCAATCTAACCCTGCCATCCATACACCTCTTTGGTTTAGAGTTAGTTCAGGGTTAGAATCTAACTCTAACCACTAACTGAGCTAGAGTTCTCCTCGTCTCGTTTCATCTCCATCATACTTTCCCCATTCCTGTGTTTTCAGTATCCTGCGAATCAAAGAGGCCCTTTTTTCGGGAAAAATCAAAGAGGCCCTTAGACAGGTTTAGGTCCGGTCATTTTTTATAAACGTGTTATGTCCAAAATTTAATGAACGTGCTCCAGTTTCCACGAAAATAATCCGGTTTCACGTAGTAATTCATTGATTTATTTGTTCTTCTGCGGGGGGTTTGCATGTAATTCGTGAGGTCTGAAATGTAAAGTACCCCTGCTTATGCTCGGAGTCGTGCATGCACTACGACCCAGATGCTCTATGTCCCACATGTCAGCGAATGGGAGCACGTGGAAATAGCCTAGGAGTACACATAGGAGGATAAATGTGTGAAAAAATATGTACTGTGAAGCGTAGCCGCAGTTAGAAAAGGAGACCTAAAGTGATGACAGCTATAGGTCGCACGCACCCAACTAGTGGTACTAGACACACGACTAATTTTTCCCTAAAAAAAAGGCACGAGTGCTCAATACTCCTATTCTATAAACACGAGTCCCATCTGACAACGACGTCCGTGCTACAGCTAGCTCTCCTCCCTCGTTTCTCTCTTCTAATTCTAAACTTGGCCGACGCCCGTGTGTGGGGTGGGTTTGCTCAACTGTGGCCCCACCTCACAAAGGAAAACGCGTTACGATCGAATAAAATGCTATATACTCCCTCCATTCATAAATATAAGGCTTTTTAGATACTAGTTCAAATGGAATACAACATACAGATGTATGAAGACATAGTTTAGAGTGTAGATTCACTCATTTTGCTCTGTATGTAGTAGTCACTTGCTGGAATCTTTAGAAAGACTTATATTTGGGAACGGAAGGAGTACTATACTAATAAAACATTAAGGCCACGAGGCGATGCAGTGCTGGTTACAGGAGGCAAGAAGAAGAGATGCATCCATCGACGACGTCCACCTCCTCGACTCAGGGGGCCGGCCCACCGAACGGTGCCTAAGTACTAGCGGCTTTCGTGGCCAGGTTGACGTGCTTCTGAACAATGGCGTCCAGAGATTCCAGCGACTTGAAGAAGGCAAACGTCTTTCTGTCATCGCTTGCCTTGTAGTGGCCTATGTAGACGATTTCCTTGTAGACGTGGATGTGCAGGTCGACGGTTTCTTGCAAGGCGAGGCGCTGCGCGGAGAGCGCGGCCTCGAGGTGCACATTCTTCGTCGCAACCTCCGGCACCTGCAGGGCCACCAGGGCTTGAAAGAGTTCGTCACCATGTAGGCCGATGAGGGTGGCAGGCAATGAGGGGCCTAGGCGCGCGGGCTGGAGCAGTATGGCAAGGTCGTCCGCGCGCTTCTTGATGGTGGTGAACTTCCGGATGGAGTTGACCATCATGTCGTCCATGCGAGAGGCGAAGCGGGCGTCGGCGAGGGCCACGATGCCTGCAGTCGCCAACACCGTCTGGAAACGCTGCGCTGTTTTGGGCCGCAGGACGGCGCCTTGGATGATTTGGCACAGCCGACTGCCGCTCGCGTCCATCGCCTCCATAGGTGCTTGTGGCTTCTGGTCACTTGGTCTTGGATTGGAGTGAGCAGTGTTGCGCAGAGACTTTGAAGTAGATGGATTGGAGTGGTGGGCGCCTTTATTATATGAGAGTCCAAACTCGTTGCATTCACATCGTCTTGGCTCTAGTCCGCTTCTCCAATTAATTCCCTCTGCATGTAATTGAGGATGCATCATTGACCGCTCAACGCCTCGGGAACCGCTACCCTCTTCCTCCTTGGCATTCAAGCACCTATGGACCCGCCGACGACGAGGTGCCTATGGTGACTTCAGAATTTCAAGATGATAGTGCCGCATGTGTGTGCGCTCATAGGGGTGAGCGATGCGCTGTATATGAGCGCCATGCGTCTGCATCTTGTGTCAAAAAACAACGTAAATGCATGTCAAAAAGAGACTAGTCAAGATACTCAATATTGTGCACCTCGGAGAGGAAAATGATAGAACTAGTATGTATTTATTTACAGTGCAGATTCACTCATTTTGCTCCATATGTACTCCGTCTCGGTGTAGTCTAGTCACTTGTTAAAATATCTAGAAGGGCAAATACTCCTTTCTGGTTTACAGGGCTATACTAGAAGTAGTTGTACGTACTAGTACAATAGTGGGCTCACATAGCAATTTTGTCTCATGCAAGAGCCTGGCTATATGCGTGCTCCAATGTTTGCAACTGCAACGTTCAGTTTGCTCTTGGCTCTTCGCCTCTTCGAGAAGACGAACAATTATGTTACTACTACTGCTTCTACAGTGTCAAATCCACTGCTGCATGTCCGTCCACCGCGAGCGGGACGGATAGCTTGTTGTAGAAGTACTACTAAGAAAAAGCATGTCCTCGTTTGCGAGCAACAGCGCGCATGGGCGAGGGAGAAGGTGTGTAGTAAAATCAAGCTTCTCCTCGTTCTACGAGTTGACGCGACACATCATAGCACTGGCCCCACATGCTTGCCTCTAAACTTGGCTGAAAGACCCGCAGTGTACAATATATTTGCTGCAACCTCTAACATTTACCCACCACAAATTAAAATATATGTGGCCGTATGCATCGTTCTGATGCAGAGGCCGGGGAGTCCCCTCTTTTCGAATAAAAACAAATTAAAATATATATTCCTGTCTTGACCAGATGAGCGTGCAAACTACAATCACCAGGGTGACAGGTAGGGCCAGAAGACTATTTTAATTTAAAAAAACTTCGAGACGGCCACAAAGCATGGAGCCGACCCCAACGATTTTAAGCTTACAGGCACGGTACACGCTATCTAGACTACTCTACACATGAAACTGCCACACGAGAGTCCGGGCTGCACTTGGCTCTTCGCCTCTTCGGGAAGTCGAACAATGATGGTCTACTACTGCACTAGAGGAGTACTATAGTACGCTTCTGGCCATATGACACCGATTGAACTGTTGCATTTCCACCGCGTGCGGGAGGGAGAGCATGTAGAGAAAGCTCCTCCTATTCTTGCCAGCCACCACGCTCATGGGCGAGGGAGGGACGCTCCTGTCTTTGGTGTGTGCCCAACCTGTCATACAGCCAAAGGCAGGTGCAGTTAAGTCCGCGACGGAGAGGATAATCAAACTTCTCGTTGATGTATGAGTTGGCGCGACACATCAAAGCATTGCACTCGATATATTTCAATAATTTGTGTTTACCGATGCATTAATTACAACACATGCATGCATGCCGTGACTCTTCTTTTGATAGTACTTGCATGTGTTGATTTAATGCACCTTGAAGTAGTACTCCCTCCATTCCTAAATTATAAGTCTTTGTAGGGATTCCATTATGAATTACATACGGATGTATGTAGGTGCATTTTAAGTGTGGATTCATTCATTTTGCTCTTTATGTAGTCCACCTAGTGAAATCTCTATAAAGACTTACTCCCTCCGTTCGGAATTAGGATTGTCATAGTGGGGAGTAACTTAGACTAGTAACATGCATACGTTACTAGTGTAGTGTCAAAAAACGTATTACATTATGGGACGGAGGGAGTACCTCTATAGTGCATAGTATCATAGATTAGTAGTAGTATCATAGATGGTCCCATTTATTGCCATGCATGACACATAGTAGCACCATATTTATTATGTTACGGTATCTACCTATGGTACTATAACCATCTCTCTCTTCTTTAATTGCCTGCCACATAAGCATGTTTACGAGTCCCAAGTGCATGATACTACTTATGTTACTCCCACTATGGCCAGCCTTACTTGTCGCGAAAATGGATGTATCTAGACGTATTTTAGTTCTAGATACATCCATTTCTGAGACAAGTAATTCCGAACGGAGGGAGTACATTTAGGAATGGAGGGAGTATAAAATATGTGACGGTAAGCTTTGTAATACCCCGGCCAAAGTCGAGAGATGGTTGTGCACGAGGAGGGCGAGATCATGTAGACCGAACAGGAATAGGACCCGACGATGGAGCTCTCTAAGGTCTCGATGGACCTCACCGTGCTCCACTGCCCCTTGTGCCTCCGCCCCTTGACGCCTCCAGTGTATGAGGTTCGAATACACCTCGTTCGTTCGGTTGATTGAGCAAGGTGCAGGTTTCTTGATTGATGTGCTGTTGGATTGATTTCTGCAGTGCAAGGGAGGGCACCTTGCCTGCGCGGACTGCCGCGTCGAGCGCTCCGGGAAACAGCGGCAGTGCCAGAAGTGCGAGCGCGGCGGTGGCTTCGACGTGCGGAACACGGTGGTGGACTCCGTCCTTTCGTCAATGAGGGTGGAGTGCCCGCACGAAGGCTGTGGGCTCTACGTCACTTATCACAAGCTCGCCGATCACCAGAGCGTGTGTCCGCTCGCGCCCTGCAAATGCCCCATGCCCGTCTACGGCTATGAAGGCCCGCCGCCGGTGCTCTACCACCACATTAGCACCGCACATCCCATGCCCGTGCACACGATCCAATACGGCAAGGTGCTCCAGCTGCAAGTGCCACTGTCGGAGCCACGTCTCTTGCTGTTCGCGGAGGAGGACCGCCGCGCGTTTTTCCTGGTCGGTGGCGTGCTCGACATCAGCGCGCCTATCGCCATGTCGGTTGTCTGCATCAGTGAGGGGGCGTCCCCACTGCCGCACTACTTGGCCAAGCTGTGGGCGAATGGCCAGCCCAGGGAGCCCAAAGGCACGACCGATGCCATCAAGGTGGAAATGGAGGTGACAAGCAGCAAGGATCCCGGCGACGTCGACGTGCAGGAGCTGACCTTCTTGACAGTTCCGCCCAAGCTGCTGGCCGGGGCTAAGCTTGTGTCCCTCCACATTAAGATTGACAAGCTCACACCCTAAATGTTTCAACAGTGCCTTCTGTTTATCTTAGTAATATGCTAATATAGGGATTACCTTGGTCTACTTTAGCTTAAGAAATGGTGGGTTTTGGTGGCGATGCAGCAATTACTTCGACATTAGATCAGTAATTTCCAACAGTCGAACGGATATTTTGTGTCTGTTGAATATAAAGTTCCTTTGGGTAAGAAGTACTACTTGTCATCAAAATGGATAAAAGGAGATGTATGTAGACGTATTTTAGTTCTAGATATGTCCCTTTTTATCCATTTTGATGACAAGCACTCCTCTGCTCCACAATACATGCCTTCCATTTGTCAAAATATAGATGTATCTAGACATGTTTTAGTATATAGGTACATCCATGATAGAGCCAATCGTATGGTTGAGAAAACTACAATTCAGTAGCTACAGAGATCGTGTGTGACTCCCGGATGCAGAGGCCGGGGTCATCATCCTCCTTTTCGAGAAAAAACAACGCGTGTGTGAGAGGACGAGTGCGTGCGTGCACCTCTTCTCTTCCTGTATAACGTACTACTAAACTCAAAGTACAAGTTTTTGTGGGTGGCACGATGGTGCCTGCGAGAAGTCCCGAGAGATAGGTTTAATGCGTCTAAAAAAAGTACTAGCCTAGAGGTCGCCATGCGGCTATTCCTGTCGAACGCCCCATTAACCGTAAGATATGTATACGACGGTGCCAGTTATTGCACGTACACAGCAGTACTCCCTCCTTTCCGGTTTATGGTGAGTGGTGGAATATTTTTTCTAGTTTGCAAAAGCACCTAATTAATGCTCTTGTTTTTCTCAAAAAATTATGTTTATCAATGCATTAATTGCAATGCATGCATGCATAAAGTACATGCATTGGTCAATTTTCTCTTAATACTTGCATGCAATGATTTAATTCACCTTGGAATCTGAACATGTGTTGGGGAACAACCAAATTGAGCCTTATAAAATGGAAAACTAAAATTTTGAGATAAGCCCTATAAAACCGGAAAGGAGGAGTAGAAAAGAAGTACTCCATCCGGGAATAGTGCCGCACTTCGAAACTAGAACCGTCAATAAATTTTGAGCTTGCGTCTCGTCACATTCCAAATTACTCCACGCTATATTGAATTGCAAACCTGTTCATACCGATCACAACCTAAACGTTTTCCCACTTAGGAGCGTATTAGTACCACGCTATATTGAATTGCAAACTTGTTCACACAGATCACAACCTAAATGGTTTCCCACTCAGGAGCGTATTAGTACTCGGTTAGAAATACTAGTATGCCAAGAAGACTGCACATTCCTCCTCAACTCCTCATCCACAAAAACAAACAAGTCATTCAGCATCCTTCCCTTTCGTCTACCATGGCCAGCGTGAGTTCTGGGTCGAGAGATTGCCACCAGGCAGAGGCGAGCATGGAAGCGGAAGCACGAGAGATGTACCGCCTCGCTGTGAGAGCAGCCGACGTGTCCCGCCGCGCGGAAGTAGCAGCACAGAGGTCCCGCCGCGCTGCTGAAGCAGCACAGAGGTCCCGCCGCGCCGGCGATGCAGCAGACTGGTCCGGACGCGCCGCGGAAGCAGCAGAGGTGTCCCTCCGTGCCACGAATGCAGCAGAGATGTCCCGCCGCGCCGCGGTGGCCCGGGAAAATTTCTCGCGGGCAGGCGACGACTGTTACAGGCGCATGCATGCGATCGTCCATAGCCAGATGGATCAGATCTCCGGCTTGGCGAGGTTGCAGGACGACGTGAAAGCCTCGTTTGAACAGGCTACCGCGCCATCCGCAACTAAGGGAGGGCAATGAGAGGCTTCGGGCGGCGCCCCTGCCGAGGGAGAAGATCGTCCGAAGTGCAGACCAGCATGAGGAGACCAGTGCCTTGTTGAAGAGGACCGGCGTCATCGTCAAGAAACTTATGGACAAGAATGACATGCTCCGCAACAAGCGCCAAAGGCTGGTGGAGGAATCCGTGGATGTTCTCAAGCAGCATCTTGAGGACACGAAAGAGCTCATCGCCGCTCGCCGCAGAGACTAGTTCCCGCGGCCTGCAGCAACGCATCAAGAAAGTAGAGATCAGCGAGCCAGATCCTTGTCTTCCTTCTTCTTTTGCCCTTGTGTATTTCGGGCGTAGCCGCATGTGGCTTTTTTAATTATTTTCTAATTATGCAAGACAATTAATCATCCTTAAATTTCAGTGGAAGATCAATGTTGCGAGGCTGGAATGAAGAAAACTCTTGCTGTGGCGACCCTTCCGTTGCTGTTCTTCTAGTTGCTGCTGGGCTTCCTTTAGTTTCCTGGTTTCTTTTGATGTAATAATCGGTTTAGGATGTGGATTGTGTCGTCGGTTGTGAAATGTTGGGTTCTAGCGTGGATGTTTGGCCCTTGTTGGCCTCTTGGGATGTTGCGATTTCAATCTTGTATGTAGCTTTTAGTTCTTCGTGCTAGGCTGGAGTTGTGCTGAACTTCTTGTGAATTGTGTTGGCTTTCAGTAATGAAAAGCGGTAGGGGCAAGCCCTTCTTTGATCAAAAAAAATAAAAATCGTCCTTATATATTCATCAGTCTTGCTATAAGTTGCAGTAGATGCTATATAGGTCCGTCGGATCTTACATCAAGATCCGTGCTTTTAGATTTTCTTTTCTCTCTCTTAAATCTTAGTCGAGTGAGACATAGCCACGCCATTAAACAGAGGCTCGGGCGCCATTAATGGAGACCTTGGGAGAGAGGTGGGCGGCAAATGGAGGTCAAAGGGCTCTCCTCCCGATAAGCATGCGCAGGGGTCTGATTGCACGCCTCTCGTACTCAAATAGCTATCCTGCACGGCGCCTCCTAGCTAATAAAAATGAGGACGCGTGGCGGCACGTAAATGGTACTAGTAAGCAGAACGCCCACGGTTTCAATAATACTTGTGTTTCCGATTGTAACGTGACAACACTTGTTCCAAAATGACTTTGTTGATTGTTAATGTGTGCGCCTTCGCAAATCGGACTGCAAATTTACCACAGCATGTTGGTGCCATGTCATGGCACCAAGCCAAGTTTCATTATTTTCATGCTAGTTTTGGATTTACAGGAATTAAAAAACTAAGTTTCTCAATGTTTCCAACCCTGCCACGACGCCCAGAAGTTTGAATTTCATTCCCATTTCTTGCATGGAACCTAGAAATTTACCCGAGGACACACACGTGATTTTTCAACCAACTTTGGTGCAATGGAACATGTGCTTGTATTTCAAATTTGAATTATGCACACAAAGGTGACACGTTCCCTCTGAGAACCACGAGCCTTCTTGAGAGAAGCTCCGATTTGCAAGAAGCTTATACCAAATTTTGTTCCTATTCGGCCAATTTTTTTACCACGGCATGGTACTACCATGACGTGACACCATGCCAAGTTTCATGATTTTAAAACCAAGTTTCTCAATGTTCTCGACCGAGCCACGATGCCCAGATGTTTGAATCTTATTCTCATTTTTTGCATGGGAGTAGAAATTCACCCGAGGACACAAATGTGATTTTTCAACCAACTTTGGTGCACGGGAGCATGTGCTTGTAGTTCAAATTTGAATTATGCACATTAAATGACCAAAAACTCAATTAATGTGTAAATAAGGCCAAACGAAGCCGGAATAATTCCAAAATTTAACAGGGCACTCATGTAATTCTATGTTGCCTTTCTAAATAAACTCAAGGGGGACAACGTATATCGTTTCGCACTCAAAGGTGACACATTCCCTCTCAGAACCACGCGACTTCTTGAGAGAAGCTTCGGTTTGCAAGAAGCTTATACCAAAATCTGGCATAGCCTAATGATGGGAAGGGGCTGATGCCTTCCCACCCACCCAGGTTCAAGGCATGGGACTTGCAATTTGGTTTTGCTGCACCAATTATACTGTAAGGGGTTCCCTTACAGTCTTTCTGTCAAAAAAAAAATATGTTCCTATTCGGCCATTTTTTTACCACAACATGGTAGTGCCATGACATGACATCCATGCCAAGTTTCATGATTTTCAGACGTGTTTTGGATTTACAAGAATTTTGAAACCAAGTTTCTCAATGTTCTCGGCCGAGCCACGATGCCCAGATGTTTTAATTTTATTCTCATTTCTTGCATGGGACCTAGAAATTCACCAGAGGACACAAATGTGATTTTTCAGCCAACTTTGGTGCACGAGAGCATGTGCTTGTAGTTCAAATTTGACTTATGCACATTAAATGACCAGAAACTCAATTAATGTATAAAAACGACAAATGAACCCAGAATAATTCCAAAATTTAACATGGCACTAATGTAGTTCTATGTTTCCTTTGTTAAGAAACTCAAGGGCGGGAGGGGGGGGGCAGCGCATATCATTTCACACTCAAAGGTGGCACGTTCCCTCTTAGAACCACGAGCTTCCTAATCGGCCCAATTTTTTACAACAACATGTTAGTGCCATGACATGACACCATGCCAAGTTTCATGATTTCCAGCCGAGTTTTGGATTTACATGAATTTAAAATCTAAGTTTCTCGATGTTCTCGGCAGAGTCATGACGCCCAGATGTTTGAATTTCATTCTTATTTTTTCCATGGGACCTAGAAATTCAACCAAGGACACACATGTGATTTTTCAACCCACTTTGGTGCACCGGAGCATGTGCATGCAATTCATATTTAAATTATGCACATTAAAGGTCCAGAAACTCAATTAATGTATAAAAAGGCCAAATGAACCCGAAATAATTCCAAAATTTAACAGGGGACTCATATAGTTCTATGTTGCCTCTATAAATAAAATCAGGGGGGAGGCAGCGTATATCATTTCGCACACAAAGGTGACACGTTCCTCTCGGAACCACGAGGCTTGTTGAGAGAATCTCCGGTTTTGCAAGAGGCTTATACCAAAAC
Organism: Aegilops longissima; assembly: GCA_021605205.1. NCBI lineage: Eukaryota > Viridiplantae > Streptophyta > Magnoliopsida > Poales > Poaceae > Aegilops > Aegilops longissima. The sequence continues at coordinate 610,088,122 of CM038676.1, read as the reverse complement.
TTGTCCCAATTCAGCCAAAAATTATACGTATGAAAACAGGGTTTAGATTATCCCGAACATCTCGCTACCTAGGCCAATAATGTACTATGATTTGAATTCAACATAAAATGGATACAGATATTTGAATTGGAGAGCGTATGGTACATGTAGTTCATAGTGAAATATGATTACTGCTATATGCATGTCTTTTTGTTATCAAGATAATATTTAAATTATTGTATAACTTGACAACAATCGTATTCAAATAAGGAAAATTGATTCAAATTTAGTGCATATGGTAGACGACAATATATATGTTCACATGGTGGAGTAAAATGTTCATATATGATGGAAGATCAAAATGTACGACTACATCAATTATAAACTGCAAGTTCACCTAATGATATATTCGAATTCAACATAACGTGGATTCAAAAATTCAAATTCGAGATCATGGCATCTCTAATCATATAAAAAGGGACATTACTCTTTCTTTGGTGGGAATTGATTTGTTTTTTGTTGTTGTTGAGGGAAGTGCGAATCGATTTGGTACTGTGCAGGGTAATCTTGTTCTCCCAAAAAATTTTACATTTTTCTTGTAGTTTTTTCAATGGCATCTATAACAATATAGTAAAAGGGGACATGACTCTCTTATGTCTTGTATGATTTTTTTTACACGTTAAGTTTGTCCTGCCGAACAAGGAATCCGCACCTTGTTATCCCGAAATTTTCAAGCTCGAGTATCTTTTGTCTCACCTGCTTTGAAACTCCCGCTTCTTCAACCCGCGCCGCGCCTTGTTGTCCCGAAATTTGGACGCGCGCGAGAACTCCCTCCTCATCCGAAATCGCTCCCGCAGCCCAGACACGCGAAATCCCCCTTCTACCCCTCAGCCGGAAATGAAGCTCCACATCGCGGTGTGAAAACCGGTGGGGGTACGCTGGTAACTTACCCTACATTTCGGACAAGCGCATCCCTAAGCTTGGCTCCCCCCTCCCCCTTCGCCCCCCTCATTCGTACACCGAGGCCGCCAAAACCCGCGAAACCCCACGCTCCTCCTTCGGCCTCCCAACCGCCGTTCAGCCGGAGACTCTTCCCCGACTAGGTCGTCCACTGCAACAGCTCGTCGTCCCTCATCCGCCACATGGATGAGGATCCATTGTCGATCTCGTCATCCCGCCGGATCAGCCGCCCCGTCCTCCACCTCCAAGGAGCTGCCCCAATGTTCGCCTCGTCTATTGCGCCACCTCAATCCCCACAGCGCCGTCTTGACCTGCCCCACCGGAACCGCAGCACCCTCACCAATTCCTCCGATGAAGTCGAGGTCAACTCGGCGCCACCAAGGAGGTTCTGCACTCACCGCTGCATTTTATCTTTTATTCGATCTCACGGGGCTGCGGTGCTCAATACCGAGTAGACATGGCGTCTCCATCGACGATGCCGTCGCCGGCCACATCATCCACGGCGTCTCTCCCCCATGTTGTTGCTTCCTCGGCGGCGACTTCCACAACGGCACTAGCTGCAGCTGCTCCGGCTCTCGCTCGCACTGCGGCTCTGTTCTTCCTGTCGGTCGCGCTGCTGCACTGCTCCTGCTTCCGTTCGTGCTGTTGCTCTACTCTTGCTCTCGCTTGCGCTGCTGCTGCTGTTGCACGACCTCCGGCAGCTACAGGAGTTGCTGCTTTAGCACTCGCTCGCGGTGCCACTGCACGACTTGCTCTCTGCTAGTGCGTTCCCCTCTCGAGCGTCTGCTGATTTAGATCACTGCTTCTCTGCTACTAGTGCTCGAATGCCCTAAACATCTATTGCAATGCTCCGTTACTAGTTCAATCAGTTTCGACAGTAAAATTCAGTTTTGACTGTGAAGTTCAATCATTTTACATCTAGCACTTTTTGGTGATGTATTTTACATCATCTATTGCAGATGATATTAGGGTCCCACTTCAGATTGAAGTTGTCTGTCTTGTCATGCTTCAGCCTCGTCGTTGTACACCTTAGCGGAGCTGCTCCAACGACGAAACCGTCCATCACAGCGGAGCAGTACCCTCGGCGTCGTTTCCAGAGGCCTCGGATCTTCTTCCCCGCCTCCGACAGTCACACCAGCATCATCACCATCCTCCACGTCCAACCCAATGATGTTGAGGTCCACAAGGCTATGCCAAAGAGGTTGTACACTCGTCGCATCACTTTGTTTCTCCATTCCTCTGTTCTTCCAATTCATGTGAGCCAAACACCCAGGTTGACTGAAATCCTATGTTTCCAAATGCTCTGTTTTGCAAGTGCATTCCTATCCAATTCATGTGTTTTTCCTGTCCCTGCGTTTATAGAATCCTCCAATTCTAAGGAGCCCTTACAGATTTACTTCATTTTCAGATTGGCCTCAAAGAAAACTCTATGTGTTATGTCCTACTCCTGCCATGCCGTCATCCACCCCACCTGAGGTGCACCATCGACAGAAGTGTTCACAGCAGCAGAGATCCACCCTGCAGACTTTCTTTCGCTGCCTCAGATCATCTTCCCCGTTGCCGGCAGCCACGCCAACTGCATTACCATCATCAACTGAGCAGATGAACCAGAGGACTAGATAGTTCTGGAAGAGAGGTCGCGGTCTTTCGTGTTTGCTTACGTTATACATCGGTTATTATTACCTGCTACTTTATCGTTCAATCTTGAGTTTTGAATTGCCCATGGGTCTCATATCGAGCCATCAACGAATAGTATCTGTCTACTATTTGGTTCATCTGGGGTCTTCTATGTGGTTCATGTTGGGTGGGCAACAAACAATAGATGATCCATTGTCTATCTTTTTAAACTGAAGCTATAATCTACGTGCTATCATTAGTTTTGGATCCATCCACTTGTTTGCTACCATCAGTCTGGATTTTTGCATGCAGCCCTTAGGCCTTACAAAATCTAGCTATTTTTTTATTATGCATGTCAGATATTGTACACAATCATACTGAACATGTAGAGAAAAATAGAAGACCGTTGCGTGCGAATATAATGTCATGCAGACGCTGCTCCATGGTGGGCGAAGTGCCCCCCCCCCTCTCCTGCATTTCCAGATTGTATTCCAGAGGAAGATAACTGTTCAGATGGAGATTCAGAAGGAGCCGACCATGCTTGTTTACCACCTGAGGTGTTTGCTCTAACCTGGCATGCTGATGTTGGTCATATCACGCATATGGCGCCTTGCATTGCTTACATTATACATCTTATATGTCATCATCTTAGTTTAGATTTGCTTTGTGTGAATGCCACCTGTATGGTTTCTATATCATAATACCACCATTCCTCAATATTTGCCTTTTTAGAGATTTCAACAAGTGACTACATACAGAACAAAATGAGTGAATCTACACTCTAAAATATGTCTATATACATCCGTATGTGGTAGTCCATTTAAAATCTCTAAAAAGACAAATATTTAGGAACGGAGGGAGTATATGGGAATTATGCAATGCCATCTTCTTTAGCCAGGCATCATATACGTGAATCATCCAATGCCATCCTGTTTAGCCAGTCATCGTATATGTGAATTTTATCGTGCCATATTTTTTTCCATAATGTATTCCATTTGTCCACAATGTTTATACATTCATCTACTCTTCCCGTGCATCAGCCATTTGAGTCGGTCATGGGAAAATCTGGAGGGAAAACAAGGTCTTCTGAGCAGTCAGTGCTACCTGTTGATGCAGATTTCTTGCTGGTTACAGATAGCTCCTCAGAGGAGGATTCAGAGAGAGATGACCAGTCATATTCCCCCCCGCTGGAGGTGCATGCTCTAACTTGGCTGGGTTATATTGCTCATATCATGCATATGGTGTCTTGCATTGCCATGCCATCTGCTTAGATTAGACATGCTTTGTGTGAATGCCTCCTGTTTGCTTTCTATATCAGATATGTGAATTATGCAATGCCATGTTTTTCAGCCAGTTATCATATATGTGAATTATGCACCGCCATGGAGCCAGGCATCATATATGTGAATTATCTCATGCCATCTTTTTTTTCATTACATATTCCATTTGTCGACAATCTGTGTATATTGAACTACTCTTCATGTGTATCAGCCATTTGATCCGGTTATGGAAAAATCTCGAGTGAAAACAAGGTCTTCAGAGCAGGCAATGGTACTTGTTGAAGCATATATCTCGATGGTTACAGGGAGCTCCTCACAGGAGGATTCAGAGACAGACCAGTCCTATATCCCACCTGAGGTGTATGCTCTAGGTTGCAATGTTTATATTTCTCATATGATGCATATGGTGTCTTGCATTGCTTAGTTTAGACATCATATGCACAATATTGAATTATATCTGCTTAGTTTAGAGATCATACATGCGAGTGCCAGCTGCTTAGTATATGAATCAATTATGTCAATTATATCATGCCATCCTGTATACTTAGACAACATGTATGTGAGTTATTTCATCCCAACCTATTTTAGAAAGACATCATATAGTTTTGTCATGTCATCCTGTTTAGGTACTCATCATTTGTTGAATTATGCCATTATATCCTGTTAGGTTATCCATCATATATATGAAACTGTGTCATGCTATCCTGTTTAGTTAGGCATCATATATGTGAAATTGTGTCATGCTGTCTGTTTGGTTAGACAACATATATGTGAATTACCACATCATGCTATCATACAATGTCTCAGACGCTCAATTTCTTTTCTTGTTTATCAGCCATTTGAATTGGAGGGGTGATGGCAGTATCTAAGGAGCAAAACCCGTTCTTCACAAAAGACAAGTGCTACCCGTCGATGCAAATAGAACCATGGTTGTCTTGCCCACAAACTAGCCCCACCACACATAATCGAGACTCTTCCAGATTGCACACTTACACCGTTGGCAGAGAACCAGCTACAACCCATCTAACCGCAACCCCAGCGGATAGTAACCCACTTATAGTTGACAAAGCACCATGTCCACCACAAAGTACCCCCACACGAGCAGTTTGTAAAGCTACTGCAGTGCCCAAAGCACGAAGACCACCACAGCTAACCCAAACTCCACGTTTAAAGCAGAAGAGCAACTGTTCTCAGGTCAGATTCCGTAGCTATGGTCCATACTCCTTTGTTGTTGCATCACTGTATTTACTCATACCAACTACTTTCGAATTTGAAGGATCCAATTGAAACTACAATGGCGCAACAGGTATGTTTTAAACCTATTTCTTTAACTGGATTGATGTTCTAACTTCTTGCTCTATGTTGATTTCAGTTTAAGTTGTACAAACAGTTATGTTCTCATGTGATGCACATTACAAGTGCTGCCAATGCTATGTAGTTTCTCACACTTATATTTTGTCTATGCTGTTGTGTCTTAAAAATATATGAGTTGAACTATGTCTCTATCTTGATTGGGGAACATAAACTAGAATGATATGGACAATACAGTGACCATAGTACATAGATATATGTTTGGTTCATGTTGTTATCTTGTCCACCTTACTACTGAACCGGATTACCTAAATGAGTTTGGTATACTACAAGCTAAACCTGTGATGTGTCTGCTTGTTTCTCTTGTAGTATGCAAATAGAATATAGGAGAAGAGCACCCCACTATGCAATGGTAGAGAAAGTAATGCAGATAAGGTTCAAGATAGTGAGACAACCTGTTGGTCTCCAAGAAAGGTGATAAAACGATCTTGTAGGCGGTGAGAAAACCCCACAGATCCTGCGTTGATGTAGTGTTCGATTCATCGGCAGTACCATCGCACAAGCTCTTCGAACTCGCTGCCTGAATCAATTCGCTTTTTCAGTCTCACTACAAGCTGAAAGGCATCATCGATTGTCTTTGCGGCAAGAAGTCAAGGACCGAGGAAGTCCCTGCAGAATAAAGATGCGTACTTTCTTGTGCAACAAAGAAGTTACTGGAGGATTTAAGCGCCAAACAAGAGAAAGTTAATAAGCTTGCTAAGCATCTTACCAGCATTATGGGTACCAGGATATTGTTTCTTGAACTCTTTCAAGTGGTTTCAGTTTCGACTTGTTTTGTCTGCAGCGTTTATATGTCTTTGTGTTCCCTATATTTGCACTGGGGGTGAACTTTGATGCCAAGTGGATGTAATATGTGTAATAGTCGTGATAGCCTAGCATAAGTTGCTTGCTTATTTATTTCCTTGTTGTCTTGTTTATTTGTTTGCTTGTAGTCAGTGCAGTTATTTTTCCGCGGTTTGCTAGTGGCTGCAATAACCTATTTTCTAAAACTAGGCCACAATAACCATGGGCTAATATTTACTGTAGTGACAGTGGGCCTCCTATGGGCCGTAGAAACAGTGGGCCTTCTACGGGCCATAGAAACAGTAGGCCTTCTACGGGCCGTAGGAACATTGGGCCTTCTACGGGCCGTAGAAACAATGGGCCTTCTACGGGCCGTATCATCAATGGGCCTTATACGGGTCAGATGATCGATTAACAAACATGGGCCAATAACAGGCCGCATTATGGCCGTAAACGGGGTAGAGTTGGAATCGTCCGTTCATGGGCCGACCATAACGGGCCATTGGTAATAGGTTGTATTTGATGACGCTATGAAAACGGCCCAATGTATTAACGGACCACAAACGGGCCGACTGTAACCACGGGCTGAATTTGGCCCACAAGCAGAAAATGACATTAACGGGCCGTAAGTAAACGAATGCTCGAAATGAGCCCAAGAATAAATGGGCTCTGAGAAGGCCGAAAGATAACATGGGCTAGAAACGGCCCAACTTAATAACGGGTCCTTAATGGGTATAAAGTGATACACTGTTCATTACAGGCCAGTTTCACCACGGGCCGTTAATGGGTCTAAAGTGATACACTGTTCATTGCGGGCCACTTTCACCACAGGCCGTTAATAGGCCAAGAGTTACATAGGGCCTCATATGGGCCGAAAGACGTCATGGGCCATACATGGGCCAGAAGTGAAAACGGGCTGGAATCATATTGGATGGCCCAGATGACGCCACTGGGCCTAATTCGGATAGGGCGTAACGGGCCTTGGGTTAGCGTGCCGTAAATGGGCTATATGCGAACATGCCATTAACAGGCTTTCCATGGGCCGGCCCGTCACCTTTTGACCAAGTCAAACGGGCCGGCCTTTTCATAGGAATGGGCCTCTGTTGGGTCGTGCCACGTGTCGACGTATCATAGGCGCCTTCTGTCCAATGAGTGGATGACATCTGTCCCAACAATGAGCCGACACGTGTTTCCTCCAGCCAATGATGATTTTACACGTGGAAAATCCCCATTGGTCGGGGCTGTTAACGGGTTATCGGATCCAAAACCCGACCCGATAGCTTAACGGCGTTCCGTTACGGTGGATGCCACGTGTCGGTCACCCTTGACGAAAGCACTTCTGTGACGCGCGATTTATCGTCATGGAAGTGGACACTTCCGTGATGATAATTTTGGTAATGTCATGGAACACTTCTACGACAACACATGTATGACTATCTTGATTCTGTCATAAATTTGTCATGGATGTACACGCATGAAAAAAAACGTGACCTACTGTGACAAACACGTATCATCACGGAAGTGTATTGTTTTGTAGTGTTAAAGTGGTGGTTTGTTTTCTTACACTAATGGAGCTCATGAGGTTTTCTGTTTAAGTTTTGTGTTGTGAAGTTTTTCAAGTTTTTGGGTAAACATTTGATGGATTTTGGAATAAGGAGTGGCAAGAGGCTAATCTTGGGGATTCCCAAGGCACCCCAAGGTAAAATTCAAGGACAACCAAGAGCCTAAGCTTGGGGATCCCCTCTTTCGTCTTCGTCTATCGGTAACTTTAGTTGAGGCTATATTTTTATTCACCACATGATATGTGTTTTGCTTGGAGCGTCTTGTATGATTCGAGTATTTGCTTTTTAGTTTACCACAATCATCCTTGCTGTACACACCTTTTGGAGAGACACACAGGAATCGGAATTTATTAGAATACTCTATGTGCTTCACTTATATCTTTTGAGCTAGATAATTTTGCTCTAGTGCTTCACTTATACCTTTTTATAGCACGGTGGTGGTTTTATTTTATAGAAATTATTGATCTATCATGCTTCACTTATATTATTTTGAGATTCTTTTAGAACAGCATGGTAATTTTGTTTTGGCTATAAAATTAGTCCTAATATGATAGGCATCCAAGATGGGTATAATAAAAACTTCCATATAGAGTGCATTAAATAGTATGAGAAGTTTGATACTTGATAATTGTTTTGAGATATAATGATGGTAATATTAGAGTCGTGCTAGTTGAGTAATTGTGGAATTGAGAAATACTTGTGTTGAAGTTTGCAAGTCCCGTAGCATGCACGTATGGTAAAGGTTGTGTGACAAATTTGAAGCATGAGGTGTTCTTTGATTGCTTTCCTTATGAGTGGCGGTCGGGGACGAGCGATGGTCTTTTCCTACCAATCTACCCCCCTAGGAGCATGCGTGTAGTGCTTGGTTTTGATGACTTGTAGATTTTTGCAATAAGTATGTGAGTTCTTTATGACTAATGTTGAGTCCATGGATTATACGCACTCTCACCCTTCCATCGTTGCTAGCCTCTTTGGTACCGTGCATTGCCCTTTCTCACCTCGAGAGTAGGTGCAAACTTCACAGGTTCATCCAAACCCCGTGATATGATACGCTCTATCACACATAAGCCTCCTTATATCTTCCTCAAAACAGCCACCATACCTACCTATTATGGCATTTCCATAGCCATTCCGAGATATATTGCCATGCAACTTTCCACCGTTTCATTTATTATGACACGCTCCACCATTGTCATATTGCTTTGCATGATCATGTAGTTGACATCGTATTTGTGGCAAAGCCACCTTCATAATTCTTTCATACATGTCACTCTTGATTCATCGCATATCCCGGTACACCTGTTTGGCACACTACAGGTGCGCCACTATCATCACGCCATTAGTAACTAGTACTAATGGCGCACCCCTGGTGCGCCATTAGTATACCAGACAATAGTGGCGCACCTGGGAGTGCGCCATTAGTATGTCAAATGGTGCGCCATTACTATGCCTCCCGGGGGGCATATTTACCTTGTGCTCTGGGTTGCTAATGGCGCACTTCTAGGTAATGCGCCACTAGTGTGTTTATTGCGGTGCGCCACTAAAGTGCAGTGTGGTGCTCCACTAGTATGAATATTAGGAATTTTCTTTTCTTTTCTGATATTTGCACAGGTTACAAAATATATTACAGCACAGAATATAGACATCACAAGATATAAACAGCAGATTTATCGAATACAATAGAAGATTAGTCTCCGAATTCAAAAGACCGAACTAAGTTAGAACATTACAAGTCTCGAGACTGCGAGTAGCGAGTTTGTCTTCACATTACAAGTCGATATCGATCATCTAAACTACCATCACATAGAAGAGAGTTGCGGTCATCACGATGAGTATCATCGCGATGAAACTGGTCTTCATCCGGTTCCTCCTCCGCTCCCTCCTCTCTCCCGCTAGATAGCGCCGGTATCTAGCGTCCACCTCTGCCCTAGTGGTGTACCTTTGTAACTGTTACCGCTGAAATGGTGAACCTGTCTCCGACACTCCTCCCAGACGTCGTAGACTCCGGGAACCTTACCCTTGTACACGACATACGACGACATCTCTATGCACTAGCCAAACAAAACGTTAGTAGGAATTCACAGACAATACATAAGCAATACATAAGTATGCAACAAAAGGATCGGAAGAGAAAAGCAACACATTAATAGCACGATTCATGGTCCTACTAATAAATAGCATCGATTACATATAAGTTGAACGACTGTCCAAACCAAAGGGACATACAAGTTCATTAAAGTTTAATTACAACATGAGTTAATCGATATTTCAGAACTACATAGCATCACTACTTTCGACTAGACTCAGGGACGGTTGATATCTGAGGTAGAACTGCCCCGAGGTACGAAGGACATCTTGATCAATGATTTCCGCAAATTCCGACTGGATGCGAAAGAATTCTTGTCTGATATCCGCGTCCCGGATTGCCGACAAGCGTGCGGCCCAATCTTTGAGATTATTTGGTACCAGAAGGTGATTATGGTCTCGTACGACCGCCCGCATGTGATGGAGGGCGTAGTAGGCATCCATCTGACCACCAGGCGGCTGCTTGACGCAGGGGAACGTCGTATTGTGGGTGAACATTTGCTTGCCGTACCTACGAATTGGCCTGCTGAAGGTGCCTCCATATCTGGTGTAGCCGGGGAGAACATCATCAAGAACTTTCTTGATATTTGTGTAGTCTTTCTTCGACTGACGGTCCGAGTCGAAATACGTGGCCATGGAATATTTCGGGCTTAAGAGGATGAGTGTGCAATGTGTGTCACTGCACAAAACATGGAATGTTAGAAAAAAAAGAATGACCGAAATCTAAGAAATCATATGTTACGGGGCGATGAGGGGATGACTTACTGGGGAAAGTAAGGCACGAGGAAGTTATCCTTATCTGGGTTTGCCAGAATGACGCCTTTGAGGTATGAACTCGCGAATTACCGGTCCCCAACGCTGCCCAAGATCTTGGCACGAATGTAGAAGGGGTCAACTATCACGATGTCCGGGGTCTTGTCTCTAATCATCCGCATCTCCATACTCAGCGAAAATAGCCGAACGAAGGTGTAGTGCAGCGGATGAAGGTTAATGATTTCTAGTACACAACCTTCGTCTTGTAGACGTTGTTGGGCCTCCAAGTGCAGAGGTTTGTAGGACAGTAGCAAATTTCCCTCAAGTGGATGACCTAAGGTTTATCAATCCGTGGGAGGCGTAGGATGAATATGGTCTCTCTCAAGCAACCCTGCAACCAAATAACAAAGAGTCTCTTGTGTCCCCAACACACCCAATACAATGGTAAATTGTATAGGTGCACTAGTTCAGCGAAGAGATGGTGATACAAGTGCAATATGGATGGTAGATATATGTTTTTGTAATATGAAAATATAAAAACAGCAAGGTAACTACTGATAAAAGTGAGCACAAACGGTAATGCAATGCTAGGAAACAAGGCCTATGGTTCATACTTTCACTAGTGCAAGTTCTCTCAACAATAATAACATAATGGGATCGTATAACTATCCCTCAACATGCAACAAACAGTCACTCCAGAGTCACTAATAGCGGAGAACAAACGATTATGGTAGGGTACGAAACCACCTCAAAGTTATTCTTTTCGATCAATCCATTGGGCTATTCCTATAAGTGTCACAAACATCCCTAGTGTTTGTAGTAAAATAACAGCTTAAGACACACATCAACCAAAACCCTAATGTCACCTAGATACTCCAATGTCACCTCAAGTATCCGTGGGTATGATTATACGAGATGCATCACACAATCTCAGATTCATCTACTCAACCAACACATAGAACCTCAAAGAGTGCCCCAAAGTTTCTACCGGAGAGTCAAGACGAAAACGTGTGCCAACCCCTATGCATAGGTTCATGGGCGGAACCCGCAAGTTGATCACCAAAACATACATCAAGTGGATCAATAGAATACCCCATTGTCACCACGAGTATCCCACGCAAGACATACATCAAGTGTTCTCAAATAATTAAAGACTCAATCCGATAAGATAACTTCAAAGGGAAAACTCAATCCATTACAAGAGAGTAGAGGGCGAGAAACATCATAAGATCCAACTATAATAGCAAAGCTCACGATACATCAGGATCGTGCCAAATCAAGAACATGAGAGAGAGAGGGAGAGTTCAAACACATAGCTACTGGTAAATACCCTCAGCCGCGAGGGTGAACTACTCCCTCCTCGTCATGGAGAGCGCCGGGATGATGAAGATGGCCACTGGTGAGGGATCCCCCCTCCGGCAGGGTGCCGGAACAGGGCCCCGATTGGTTTTTGGTGGCTACAGAGGCTTGCGGCAGCGGAACTCCCGATCTATTCCGTTCCCCAAAGGTTTTAGGGTATATTGGTATATATAGGAGGAAGAAATACATCAGGGAAGCCACGAGGGGCCCATGAGGGTGGAGGGCGTGCCTAGGGGGGTGGGCGCGCCCCCTGCCTCGTGCCCTCCTCGTTGATCCCCTGACGTGCAATCTAAGTCTCCCGTATTGCTTTCTTTCCAAAAATAACTTTTCCGAAGGTTTCATTCCGTTTAGACTCTGTTTGATATTCCTTTTCTACGAAACACTGAAACAAGGGAAAAAACAGGAACTGGTACTGGGCTCTGGGTCAATAGGTTAGTCCCAAAAATCATATAAAAGTGCTTATTGAAGCCCATTAATCATCCAAAACAGAATATAATATAGCATGAAGCAATCAAAAATTATAGATACGTTGGAGACGTATCAAGCATGCCCAAGCTTAATTCCTGCTCGTCCTCGAGTAGGTAAATGATAAAAACAGAATTTTTGATGCGGAATGCTACTTGGCATAATTTTTTAATGTAACCCTCTTAATCGTGGTATGAATATTCAGATCCGAAAGATTCAAGATAAAAGTTCATAGTGACATAAAAGTAATAATAGTTCAAGCATACTAACTAAGCAATTATATCCTCTCAGAATAGCATGGCCAAAGAAAGTTCATCCCTACAAAATCATATAGTTTATTCATGCTCCATTTTCGTCACACAAGAATACTCTCATCATGCACAACCCCGATGACAAGCCAAGCAATTGTTTCGTAATTTAGTACTCTCAAACTTTGTTCAACTTTGACGCAATACATCAGCGTGAGCCATGGATATAGCACTATGGGTGGAATAGAATATGATGATGGGGGTTATGTGGAGAAGACAAAAAAGGAGAAAGTCTCACATCAACAAGGCAAATCAATGAGCTATGGAGATGCCCATCGATTGATGTTAATGCAAGGAGTAGGAATTGCCATGCAACGGATGCACAAGAGCTATAAATATATGAAAGCTCAACAAAAGAAACTAAGTGGGTGTGCATCCAACTTGCTTGCTCACGAAGACCTAGGGAACTTGAGGAGGCCCATTGTTGGAATGTACAAGCCAAGTTCTATAATGAGAAATTCCCACTAGTATATGAAAGTGACAAAACAAGAGACTCTCTATCACGAAGATTATGGTGCTACTTTTAAGCACAAGTGTGGTAAAAGGATAGTAACATTGTCCCTTCTCTCTTTTTCTCTCATTTTTTGGGCCTTCTGTTTTTTTATAGGCTTTCTCTTTTTTTTCCTCACCTGGGACAATGCTTTAGAAAAATGATGATCATCACACTTCTATTTATTTACAACTCAATGATTACAACTCGATGCTAGAACAAAGTATGACTCTATAAGAATGCCTCCGGCGGTGTACCGGGATATGCAATGAACCAAGAGTGACATGTATGAAAGAATTATGAATGGTGACTTTGCCACAAATACTATGTCAACTACATGATCATGCAAAGCAATATGACAATGATGAACGTGTCATGATAAACGTGATGGTGGAAAGTTGCATGGCAATATATCTCGGAATGGCTATGGAAATGCCATAATAGGTAGGTATGGTGGCTGTTTTGAGGAAGATATAAGGAGGTTTATGTGTGAAAGAGCGTATCATATCACGGGGTTTGGATGCATCTGCGAAGTTTGCACCAACTCTCATTGTGAGAAAGGGCAATGCACGCTACCGAAGAGGCTAGCAATGATGGAAAGGTAAGAGTGTGTATAATCCATGGACTCAACATTAGTCATAAAGAACTCAGATACTTATTGCAAAAATCTACAAGTCATCAAAAACCAAGCACTACACGCATGCTCCTAGGGGGATAGATTGGTAGGAAAAGACCATCGCTCGTCCCCGACCGCCACTCATAAGGAGGACAATCAAAGAACACCCCATGTTTCAAATTTTTTATACAACGTTTACCATACGTGCATGCTACGGGACTTGCAAACTTCAACACAAGTATTTTTCAAATTCACAACTACTCAACTAGCACAACTTTGATATCACTACCTCCATGTCTCGAAACAATCATCAAGCATCAAACTTCTCTTAGTATTCAACACACACATAAGAAAGTTTTTACTATTCTTGAATACCTAGCATATTAGGATTATTTAAGCAAATTACCATGCTATTTAAGACTCTCAAAATAATCTAAGTGAAGCATGAGAGATCAATAGTTTCTATAAAACAAATCCACCACCGTGCTCTAAAAGATATAAGTGAAGCACTTGAGCATTCTAATAATTTCCGAATCATGTTTGTCTCTCTAAAAAGATGTGTACAGCAAGGATGATTGTGGTTAACTAAAAACAAAGACTCAAATCATACAAGACGCTCCAAGCAAAACACATATCATGTGGTGAATAAAAATATAGCTCCAAGTAAAGTTACCGATGGAAGTAGACGAAAGAGGGGGTGCCTTCCAGGGCATCTCCAAGCATAGGCTCTTGGTTGTACTTGAATATTACCTTGGGGTGCCTTGGTCATCCCCAAGATTATGCTCTTTCCACTCCTTATTCCATAGTCCATCAAATCTTTACCCAAAACTTGAAAACTTCACAACACAAAACATAACAGAAATCTCGTGAGCTCCGTTAGCGAAGGAAAACAAAACACCACTTCAACCTACTGTATTGAAATCATTCTTTATTTATATTGGTGTTAAACCTACTGTATTCCAACTTCTCTATGGTTTATAAAGTATTTTACTAGCCATAGAGTCATCAAAATAAGCAAACAACACACGAAAAACAGAATCTATCAAATACAGAACAGTCTGTAGTAATATGTAACTAACGCAAACTTATGGAACTCCAAAAATTATAAAATAAATTGGTGGACCTGAGGAATTTTTCTAGTAATTATCTGAAAAAATAATCAACTAAATAGCACTCTCCAGTAAAAAGTTAAAGCTAATCTCGTGAGCGCTAAAGTTTCTGTTTTTTTACAGCATGATCATAAAGACTTCACCCAAGTCTTCCCAAAGGTTCTACTTGGCACAAACACTAATTAAAACACAAAACCACATCTAAGCAGAAGCTAGATGAATTATTTATTCCTAAACAGAACCAAAAATCATGAAATTAAAGTAAAATTGGGTTGCCTCCCAACAAGCGCTATCGTTTAACGCTCCTAGCTAGGCATGATGATTTCAATGATGCTCACATAAAAGATAAGAATGGAAACATAAAGAGAGCATCATGAAGAATATTACTAGCACATTTAAGTCTAACCCACTTCCTATGCATAGGGATTTTGTGAGCAAACAACTTATGGGAACAATAATCAACTAGCATAGGAAGGCAAAACAAGCATAACTTCAAAACTTTAAGCACATATAGAGGAAACTTGATATTATTGCAATTCCTACAAGCATACATTCCTCCCTTATAATAATTTTCAGTAGCATAATGAATTAATTCAACAATATAACCAGCACCCAAAGCATTCTTTTCATTATCTACTTGCATAGAAATTTTACCACTCTCCACATAAGCAAAATTCTTCTCTTCAATAGTAGTGGGAGCAAACTCAACAAAATAACTATCATATGATGGAAAATTAAGACCAAGATGACAAGTTTCATGGTTATCATTACTCTTTAGAGCATACATGTCATCACAATAATCATCATAGATACGAGGCATGCTTTCATCATAATAAATATTCTCATCAAAACTTGGGGGACTAAACATATCATCTTCATCAAACATAGCATCCCCAAGCATGTGGCTTTGCATATCATTAGCATCA
This sequence comes from Aegilops longissima, assembly GCA_021605205.1. Lineage (NCBI taxonomy): Eukaryota > Viridiplantae > Streptophyta > Magnoliopsida > Poales > Poaceae > Aegilops > Aegilops longissima. The sequence continues at coordinate 610,072,459 of CM038676.1, read as the reverse complement.
TGGATATTCATAGAATTCATACTAACAACATCGCAATCTTGATCATCATACAAATATTTAGTGCCAAACATTCTATAGATTTCTTCCTCTAGCACTTGAGCACAATTTTCCTTCCCATCATTTTCACGAAAGATATTAAAAAGATGAAGCGTATGAGGCAAACTCAATTCCATTTTTTTAGTTTTCTTTTATAAACTAAACTAGTGCTAAAACAAGAAAGAAAAATATTCGATTGCAAGATCTAAAGATATACCTTCAAGCACTCACCTCCCCGGCAATGGCGCCAGAAAAGAGCTTGATGTCTACTACACAACCTTCTTCTTGTAGACGTTGTTGGGCCTCCAAGTGCAGAGGTTTGTAGGACAGTAGCAAATTTTCCTCAAGTGGATGACCTATGGTTTATCAATCCGTGGGAGGCGTAGGATGAAGATGGTCTCTCTCAAACAACCCTGCAACCAAATAACAAAGAGTCTCTTGTGTCCCCAACACACCCAATACAATGGTAAATTGTATTGGTGCACTAGTTAGGCGAAGAGATGGTGATACAAGTACAATATGGATGGTAGATATATGTTTTTGTAATCTGAAAATATAAAAAAAGCAAGGTAACTAATGATAAAAGCGAGCACAAATGGTATTGTAATGCTAGGAAACAAGGCCTAGGGTTCATACTTTCACTAGTGCAAGTTCTCTCAACAATAATAACATAATTGGATCATATAAATATCCCTCAACATGCAACAAAGAGTCACTAATAGCGGAGAACAAACGAAATAATTATGGTAGGGTACGAAACCACCTCAAAGTTATTCTTTCCGATCAATCCATTGGGCTATTTCTATAAGTGTCACAAACAGCCCTAGAGTTCCTAGTAAAATAACACCTTAAGACACACATCAACCAAAACCCTAATGTCACCTAGTTACTCCAATGTCACCTCAAGTATCCATGGGTATGATTATACGATATGCATCACACAATCTAAGATTCATCTATTCAACCAACACATAGAACCTCAAAGAGTGCCCCAAAGTTTCTACCAGAGAGTCAAGACGAAAACGTGTGCCAACCCCTAAGCATAGGTACGTGGGCGGAACCCGCAAGTTGATCACCAAAAAATACATCAAGTGGATCAATAGAATACCCCATTGTCACCATGGGTATCCCACGCAAGACATACATCAAGTGTTCCCAAATCATCAAAGACTCAATCCGATAAGATAATTTCAAAGGAAAAACTCAAACCATTACAAGAGAGGAGAGGGGGAGAAACATCATAAGATCCAACTATAATAGCATAGCTCATGATACGTCAAGATCGTGCCAAATCAAGAACACGAGAGAGAGAGAGAGAGAGAGAGAGAGTTCAAACACATAGCTACTGGTACATACCCTCAGCCGTGAGGGTGAACTACTCCCTTCTCGGCATGGAGAGCGCCGGGATGATGAAGATGGCCACCGGTGAGGGATCCGCCCTCCGACAAGGTGCCGGAACAGGGTCCCGATTGGTTTTTGGTGGCTGCAGAGGCTTGCGGCGGCGGAACTCCCGATCTATTCCATTCCCTGAAGGTTTTAGGGTATATTGGTATATATAGTAGGAAGAAATACGTCCGGGAAGCCACGAGGGGCCCATGAGAGTGGAGGGTGCGCCCGGGGGGATGGGCGCGCCCCTGCCTCCTGCCCTCCTCGTTGATCCCCTGACTTGCACTCCAAGTCTCCCGTATTGCTTTCTTTCCAAAAATAACGTTTCCTAAGGTTTCATTCCGTTTAGACTCTGTTTGATATTCCTTTTCGGCGAAACACTGAAACAAGGAAAAAACAGGAACTGGCACTGGGCTCTGGGTCAATAGGTTAGTCCCAAAAATCATATAAAAGTTCTTAGTAAAGCCCATTAATCATCCAAAACAAAATATAATATAGCATGAAGCAATCAAAAATTATAGATACGTTGGAGTCTATCAGTTAAACATAGCGAAGATGTCATCAAACCGCGGGATGATCATACCCCCGATGGCGCTATCCACAAAGCCCTTGCCCTCTGGCACCTTGGCCACGAAAACCGGGTATGCCACATCATTCTCGGAGAGACGCTGCTTCTCCAAAGAAAGAACACTGTCATGCAGACTCCGCATAGCACCAGTTGCAGCATTGAGCAGATTAGTCGGTAGCATCGGCCTACCCGCCACATGCACCCTCCTCGAGATATCCTTAGGTGAAGGTGGCCCGTCCTGATCATGGATCGTACTCGGTGCCGGCTCTCGCACCCTTGTTATTCTTTCTTTTCCGTCCCTTCTTCTTTGTTGTAACGGGATCGACTTCTGCTCAGAGACCGCCTTCTTGAGTGTGTTGGGGCTGATAATATTTCGCACCTCGGCTATCTGAGGCTCGGTGAAGGCGGTAGCTGGAGGCGTCTCCTGAGAACTAAACGCCAGACAAAGTATATTGCAATTGGTTTTCTCCGCGGTACCAGCTAGATCGCGATTGTCTTTTGCAAGGTTGGGTTCTTGAGAAGGAGGCCCCAAGAATTCGTCACCGTACCGATGTTCGTTGAAGTACTTACCGACGTTGGTAAATGTATGGTCGTCGTCGTCGTCCGGATCCTGTGCCATATGCATGTCCCGATCCTATGCGATATGCATGTCCGGCATGTCCGGTAGCGTTGCGGCGGTCTTGCCATGGCTTGGCGCCGGCACGACTAGCGGTGTTGTCTGTGGGGTGGTGTCCCCCGCCCCCAAACAAATCTGGCTCTTCGGCCAAAGCAGGGGCTAGCTTAAGCAGGCGCTGAGGGTCATCACATCGTCTTCGTTGGCCCCAGGGGGTCGAAACGGAGGTATCAAGTCGTCGCAGCCCCGCAGCACCCGAACCAGTTGAACCCTATACACGGTGGGTGGCATCGGATTACTGTGGAACATGCGGCAGCCCGGTTGAACGATTCTAGCCTTGGCAACATCGATCAACTCGCCGTCCATGAAGTGCAGGAGAGTGCATGGAACGTCGGCGGTGCCCTGCAAAAACATGTAGGGCGTCAGGGATGCCCAGTCAAAGACAAGGAGATGAAGTCATCGGCCGAGAGGCTTAATTAGTTGTCGTGATGGCGTCGAGCTCGGCTAATGTAGAGGCACCGCCAACGGCGGGCGTGCAAGTGACGGAGGGGCCGCTTGCTGCCGAGGTGCCGGGCGGCGTATTCTTCCCACACCCGGGTGCATTAAGCTGCAATGACGGCGCCGACGCGGGAGACACCAATGCCGCCTCCGCCGGAGACACCAATGGCGCCGCCAGCGTGTTGCGCGAGTTGCTGCCCGTGAAGCTGGGAATCGGGGGCGCCCCCTGTTGGCCGCCCGCCATCCACGCCCGCAGCCCCTAATCAAGGTAGGCACAACGGCGGTGATTGTCGCTCCCAGTTGGTCTCACACTTGCTCTTCGACTATCTCTGGAATCCGCACCACTTGTGCCTTGAGTTCTTGAACCTCGCGCTCCTGGCTTTCCGAGCTGGTCTTTCTCTCCTTTCTCCCAGCGGTATAGTATTCCGACCATTTCGTGGACAAGCCTTTGCCGGCCACACGACCAGCTGACGACAGCTTACTGAGCTTATCATTGTTTTTCATTACGTTCAACGCCCTATTTAAAGTGGTGTCCCAAGGGGAGCTCTTAGACGACCCCGCGCTACTGCTTTACTGTCCTGCGGAAGGACCGTGAACCATTTAGAAAATTGGCTTCATTAATTAGTATGCAACCATATGGAGCTAATTACGCGGGGGTGTATTCCTTACCCCGCGCTCAAGCGCCTTGGTCTTTGGATCCGTGGTAAGCTCCTTTGTTACCGGGTTAATCTTGTACCGGGCCCGGACATAGTTCCTTGTCTGCTTGTCACGGTATTTATCGAAGAGGGGCGGTAGGCCTTGCTCGGCACGCTCCGCGTCCTCCTTGTCCCATATAGGTTCCGCCACTCTATAACCGCCGGGACCGAGTTTGTGGACCCCTAAGTTCAAGTCCCGTATATCTTTCCCCCACTGACTTGATTCCGTGGTTGCGTTGCTCTGGCACTTGATCTTGAACTCCAGGTAGTCAGCTTGGCTGATCGAAGGATTTTTCTCCTTGATCTTCGCATAACTATCACCTTTTTAAATCCTACTCTTCACTGCGGCTCTCCAAGTAGCCAGGGCCGTGCTCATCTTCGTGAGGGCGGCACTGTTCACTTTATTCCCTGAGAGACGTGTGTTTGCGAAGTCACCGGGGAACTTGTATCGTTCGTGCAGCTTCGTGAAGAGGAGGTTGCGCAAATTCCCGCGGTCACGATGCCTTAGGTTCTCGGTGTTGATCGAGACAGTGCTCCGGAGAATGCACCGAGCTGTCCTGCGTACCCCTTGACTAATTCTTTGGGCGCCGTTGGATGCCCCTCGGAGGACACTTCACTAAATTCCTCCTTAACGGTGCGGAGCATGCTCGGGTGCCGGTCCTTCCGTTGCCTCTTCGGTTGGCTGCCATCTGTGCGTGCGCTGCCATCATCAGTGGTGGCATCCTTGGCGGCACCATCAGTGGTGTCATCCCCGACGCCACTGCGGTTGTGTAGTCAGGATCGGTGTCTTCCGCGGCGTCCTCATAGCGGTGAGGTTCTTCCTCCATCTCCTGGGACAACTCCCAGAATGCCTTGCCCGAACTGCCGGCCTCATCGTTGTGGGCCATGTTTCGCTCTAAATAGGAAAGAAGTTTGGTCAAAAAGTTGGTTATTGTCAAGGAACAAGATCTCTAAGTTGACCAAATAACCTAATTCTCGAGGAATGTCGCCAAAAAGTTGGTTATTGTCAAGGAACAATTGAGAGATGTTTGTGATATTGCCTAGGTGTTTTGGGATGGATCCTGTTAGTGTGTTGTTGATAAGGTCCAAGTCCCTTCCTAACCCCCTTCTTCTTGTCTCCTCTCACTATCTCTCTCACACACATGGCAAGCAAGGTACAAAACTGAATTTTGGAAATCTACAGAATGAACAAGCTAAGGGCTGCAAATGCCCGCAAGGCTTCAAGGGTGACAACATAATGGCTCAGTGTTATTTAAGGGTTGGTTTGTGAGGAATTATCATGGTCTCATCATTTAGGGTTTGTCGACACCGAGGCATCCTAAAAGCTAAGCTTTTATCATTTAGGGTTTGTCGACGCCGAGGCACCCTAAAAGCCTAAGCTTTCATCATTTAGGTTTTTATCGACACCGAGGCACCCTAAAAGCCAAGGTTTTATCATTTAGGGTTTGTCGACGCTGATGCACCCTAAATGCTAAGTTAAGTTTTCATCATTTAGGGTTTATCGATGCCGAGGCACCCTAGGTTGACTGATATATATGGGTATCTTCTAATAATATACCCTATCAAGAAAACGGAAGGAGAATTCTAAGTAGGGCCTAATCACTTGGATCTATTGACACCAATGTCAGTTGCATATTAGTTGTGCAAAAAAATTTAAGAGCGGGCAGTAATGTATAATATCTTACGGGATACCTCAAAAAGCTAATCTAGTATCTCCATTTAACAATTTTCAACTAGAAAGTGCACAAAGTGCAACAAACAGATTATTTCAACCCCCCAAACAATAATGATAACATTCTTTTCCTGAACTATAAATGACTCACGGTTTCGTCTTTCCACACATGAATTCAGCATATGTGTTTATTGCAACAAGAATAAAGGGGCAGTTGATCTTACTTAATTAAGTACTAAGATACCCCGACCCATGCATTAGTCACAAGTACCCTATATGTCCTATTTTTAGCAAAGTCATGCTAAAATTCACGGAAATTTTCAGCATGACCTTTGCTGAAGATAGGACATATGGAGTACCCGAATTTGACGGAACGGAAGTTAATCGACATTCCGGCAAACTCAAGGGCCTCTCAGGGTACCTGCAGAATCATCACGACACGATGATCGGAGACAAAACCCAGCAAACTAGCAAAGTTACTAATGTGTTTATAGAAATTGTTTTCTGTAAAAGATGATCATCATCTTTACAAGTCTTTCTCAATGTCTACAACTATCAGACCATCACAACTATCAATAGAACATGTCTACAACTATGTAACAAATCATGTCTAGTTGATCTGATGAAACAAATCTGAACATCACAAAAATCAAAAAGAACATCTCTACACCATCATTCAGGACATCACAAGCATAACAGAGCAATGGTGTTTTCTTCAGTTACCTTTGATCTGGCTGCTCGGAATCCACTGACCTTCAGATCCGCTGACCAATCCACTAAGCTGCTGTAAACTGTACATCATAGTTAACCTTGACTCGGATTTAGTTTGACAACAATGTCTATTGTGACCATCAGCATCAGCATGTTGTAAAAACACAGTTCATTTCATTTTATTTGTAAATAAATGCAATTTGTAACAAATTGTTGTACATCAATATATCTTCTAGCCATGAAACCCTACCCTGCTTCTCCTTTCTTCGTCTTGCCAAAGAGAAGTTGGCTACAGAGGATGGTCCAACTCAGATCAGCCTGCAGAAGTTCATTGTATAATTATGTTTAGTTCCAAGCATATACGAATACTCTTCAGAGTGGGCACAAAGATGGAAGCAAACTAATAGCACACCTCGATTCTCACTATTTTTCTGCCCAACGTAAGTCTAAATAACACAGACAGTGTAAACATTTACAATTAGAATGTGAGGGGTGCCTACTTCTCTCTGTGGTGCATGCTCATCTCTGGTGGCCAAACAGGGGAGCCTGGACATGGGCTCATCGGGAACATAGCACATGACCCTTCTTTTACAGTCCAATTAGATATCAAAACGTGCAAGCACTCAAATTTCCATTCAATAAGACCACTTTAAAAAAGTTTCAACTCTTGACATTAAAATTTCAACCCGAAAGAAGAAAAACAGAACAGGCACTCACTCTCAGTGTGAAACCAAAGGTTGTTCCAAGTTATGGTTATTGGCTAAGAACATGGCGACTTGCTCCTCAATGGATAATCAAATGTGTAGTGTCAAGAGTTCTCTCAAATTTCATAGTCTAAATAGTCAGTGCTCCTACTACCCCACTCCACAACCGTGGCCTAGGAACTCGTACCCTCATTTTCTTATTCTAGACCGGATCGACAGGCATGCAAAGCATTCGATGCAGTAGCCCAAAACAGCATAATTAATTACTATTTTCCTTCCTACAATCATCCTATGGTCATCTACAACTAGTGGCACTAGACAAAATTGCACCGATAACTAGTGGCACTAGACAATGCCAAAAGCCGTACCGTTCCCAGTCACTGCAGATTTAGTGTTTGGAGGGATTCTGCAATCTGCAATGTGTCCAATCTCTAAAATCTACATCATGGATTCATGGGAGGGAGTGACGAAGGGGTCAGGCCATCAGGGATGGCCGGATGGGCAGTAGCAGTGGGGATTAGATAGCATCGGCACCGGCCATCCGCCAATGGTACTCGAGGGCAAGATAGGAGGGGAGAAGGGAAGGAAATTAGGGGTACCTTTCCTTGTTGCGCGGTCGGGATCGTTGGTTGCGAGGTCCCCGCCCGAGTTGGGCCCTCCGTCTTGCTGGTGGCGGCGACGAGGGTGTTGACCTGACCTGGATTGGAGGAGGCTGGGCGGAAGATGGTAGGGCGCGTCGCATCCGCGCTCGCTGGCCGTCGCTCGTCGGAGGGAGGAAAGGATGGGCGGGGCGGCGAGGAACCCTAGCCCGCTCGATGGATTCGGGGAGGGGATCAATAGGGCGTAGCTCCGGGCGGCGGTGTTGCTGGGCAGGGGCGGCTACTCCAGAGACGGGGAGAGAGGCGCTACGGTGCCGGAGGCGGGGCCACGGAGGCTGGGTGCGTGTGGCTGCCCGGCTCGAGGAGGCAGGGCGGCGGCGGTGGAGCGGGCGCGGGCGGATCTGCGGCGGTGGAGCGGCGCCTGGTGACGGCGGCGGTGGAGCGGGGCCAAGGACGGCGGCGGTGATGGGCGGGGCGGGCGGACGGGCCGGGTTAGGTGGGGCGAGGTGGATTTGGCAAGGGAGAGAGAGAGGCCAGAGGGAGAGGGGAGCAAATGGAGTGGGGGAGGGTTAGCAATGGCGCACCTCTCAGGGGTGCGCCATAAACATACGTATAGCAATGCCGCACCACCCAGGGTGCGCCATTACTAATTTTTTTTTTGGATTTTTAGTTGCATGTATTAATTTTTTAGAAAATGACCATAAATTTTTAAATGTACGATATAAGTAGTTATTACTTTTTGTGAGTTAGAAAAATGTTTAAAAATATTCATGAGTTCAAAGAATATTAACAAATTCATGAGTTTGTTAATAATTTTTAGTTGCATGTAATAATTTTTATATTTTTAAATTTAGAATTATTCATGAGTTCAAAGAATGTTAACAAATAAACATAAATAAAAATTGGTATATCAATGGCGCACCTCCTGGGGGTGCGCCATAAATACCTTGATAGCAATGGCACACCATCTCCTGGTGCGCCATTAGTAACTTTTTTTTGGATTTTTAGTTGCATCTAATAGTTTATTACAAAATGACGATCAAATTTGAAAACATTTATGAATGTGAAAACATATCATCAAATTTGTTATTTAAAAATATTTATCAATATGAAAAAATATCATCAAATTTGTTATTTGAAAATATTTTTTTATTTTTAGTGGCATCTGATAATTTTTAGAAAACATTTATGAATATGAAAAATATCATCAAATTTGAAAAAATATTCATGAATTCAAAAAGTTCCCATGAAATTTAAAAATATTCATGAGTTCAAAAATATTACCAAATTCAATACTTTTGTGAGTTAGAAATTCAATACAGAATAAACATAAATAAATATTCATAAGGACTAGAACAGAAGATATATCAATTCAATATGTCGAAATACAATCGCGAAATGAAGACTACAATTTAAATACAATCGATCTTAGCTAGCTATCTTTTCACAATCTTCTTGCCCTTATTTTTCGCAAATGGAGTTCTTCTGTTGAACGGACGTCCTTTAGGTAGGGTGTTCCTGCTTCTTCTTGTGGTGTATGGCACTTCATCGTCGTCGTCATGTTCCATCTTCGGGTTGCCGTACTTTTCGAAGTCCTGCTCATTGGTGACTCCATCCATTCCGATGATCTTCCTTTTGCCTCTCCTCACGACAACACGACTGGGCTTTGACGGGTCGGTAATGAAGAAGCATTGGTCCACTTGGGAAGCCAGTAACCATGGCTCATTTTTCGGTGACGTTTATGCCATGGGTCTTGATTTGGCTTCGGGTATAACCATGGTGGTGAAATACCGGTCTTATTTTAGGACGCTCTTGGCCCATCTGACACGGAACGTCGGGACCTTCTCTCCAGCGTAGCTCAGCTCCCAGATCTTCTCGATCCTTCTGTAGTATCTGTCCTTGTCGTTACCAGTGTAGGATTCCGTCTTTACCCCGGAGTTCTGATAACCATCGCTTTTCATGTGCTTTCCCTCTGTGTAGAATGTGTAGCCGTTGATATCGTACGCCTCATAGGTCATCAGGTTGTGCTCGGCGCCCTGTGACAAGGCGAATATGAGTTTTTCTTCCGCAGAAGAATCCTCAGGTAAAGTGTACGACAGAAGCTTCTCCTTCAACCAATGCGTGAAACATGAGTTGTGCTCTTTGATTATATCTCCGTCCGTCCTCTATTGGCCTCGGTCATTGTACGTCTTCTCAATAAAGGTTTTGTGCTCTACCACCCAAGGATCGACCACGTCTATGTGTTGTAGCGCGACTAGGTTTGCTCTTTCAATGCCGGCGAGTCGACCCTCGAAGTCGACATGCATTTCGCGGCGACCATCGCGGTGACCCCATCCAGCGAGCCTGCCGAGGTGCCTGTTGACGGGCAGACCAACGGGGTTCTCGATGCCTAGATAATTCGTGCAGTACGAGATGCACTCTTCGGTCAGAAAGCCCCTGGCTATGCTTCCCTCTGGACGTGACATGTTGCGAACATATCCTTTGATGACACCATTCATCCTTTCGAAAGGCATCATGCTGTGCAGGAACATTGGCCTGAGTTGGATGATATCCTCCATGATATGGACCAGCAGATGCACCATAACATCAAAGAATGCGGGCGGGAAGTACATCTCAAGCTCGCATAGTATCACCACGATCTCTTCCTGTAGCCTTCTGAGTGACCTCACGCCAACCGTCTTCCGAGAGATGACGTTGAAAAATTTGCATAGGCCAAATAGCATTTCACGGACGTGCGCGTCCATGATCCCATAGATTGCAACTAGAATTATCTGCATCATCAGCATGAAAGTCGTGAGACTTCATCCCGCTGAACTTTTGCTTCCCTGAGTCTAGGTATCTGGTTATCTTCCCCGCGTAACCGTAAGGAAGTTTTACTCCTACGAGGCAGGTGAAAAACTGCTCGATCTCCTCCTGGCTTAGAGTAAAGCACGTGGGAGGGTAGTCATTTCCAATCTTCTTGGCGTTTTTGCCTTTGCAACGACTTTCCGTGTCCTGCTGCGCCTCATCATCATCATCATCATTAGCGTGAAGCTCCTCCCTGATGCCCATTGATTTCAAGTCTGCCCTTGCTCTCGGCCCATCTTTGGTCCTCTCTCGCATGTTGAGCAGCGTACCAAGCAGACTCTCGCACACGTTCTTCGTGATATGCATGACATCAAGGCTGTGAGGCACACGGAGGATCTTCCAGTACGGCAAGTCCCAGAAAACAGACCTCGTTTTCCATACCTTCAGCAGCGGCTCTGGCGCCTTTCTCTTCTTTCCTGGCTCTGGTGCCTCCTACGTAAACCAATACGCACTTTCTTACGTGAACCAATTTTTGTTATACCTTTTGCCATATTTTATTATCTCATAAATATGAGTTAGCTTGTTTCCCGGCAGTGGGCAATCTATCCAATTTTTCAACAACTCGTCTATTTCCTCGCCGCTACTCGTACGCGGGCGTCTTCGGGGTTCGGTTTCACCATCGAACAGATCCTTGCGTTTTCTCCATGAGTCATCATCGCGAAGCCACCTTCGATGCCCCATGAACACGGTTTTCGAAGACCCAGGATCTCTATCTAGCTGGCGATACATTGTATCATCCATGCACCTGACGCATCCAGAAAATCCGTGGACCACCTGCCCCGCGACATATCCGTAACCGAGATAGTCGTGCACCGTCGTGAGCAGTGCGGCTCTTATAGGGAAATATTCTTTCTCTGCGGCGTCCCATGTATTGGCTAGTGTTTTCCACAGCGTGTCTAGCTCCTCTTCAAGAGCCCTGATATGATTGATGTCGTTCCTGGTTGTTTCGGCCCTTCAATTAGCATACTCATGTGAATGTACTTCCTCTTCATGCACAACCAGGGGGGAAGGTTGTACATCCACACAAACACAAGCCAGGTGCTATGCGTGCTTCTCTGGCTGCCAAACGGATTGACACCATCGGCGCTCACGCACAGCACGATGTTCCTTGTATCGTCCCCAAATTCTGGGTGTTCGAAGTTCAACGCTTGCCACTGGCTCGCATCCTTAGGGTGACTCAGCATCTTGTCTTTTTCTTATCTCCGGATCATTTCCGTCATCTTCCCGCTTCTTCTCCTCCCTATCTGCGTGACAACGCAGGAGCTTTGCTAGCTTAGGGTCCGCGAAATACCACTGCAGACGAGGAGTGATCGGAAAGTACCACACCACTTTTCGAGGAGCTTTCTTCCTCTTTTGTATCGAGTGACGCCAAGACACCGGACATATGGTAGACTCGCGTGCTCATCCCGATAAATGATGCAATTGTTCATGCACACATGGTATTTCACGTGCGGTAAATCCAGAGGACACACGATTTTCTTCGCCTCCTCGAAACTGGTCGAGCACTTGTTCCCCTTGGGAAGACGTTCGTGCCAAAATGGCATGTTCTCATCGAAACATGCGTCGGTCATTTTGTGTTTTACCTTCATCTCCAGAGCCATGAGCGTTACTTTCAGGCGGGTATCCTCGGGCCTGCATCCTTCATACAAAGGAGTAACCGCGTCTATCTCCAGTTGATCCAGCTTGGCTTTTCTCGGCGGCAGCTCTTATGCTATCCGTCCCGCTTGAGAAGTAGCTCTTGAATATGAGGGTCCTGCACCCAGCCCATCGATGGTCCATCATCGTCTGCTCCGGCATCTTCATCTTCATGATCATGCCCTTCGTCTTGACCTTCCTCATCATCATGTCCGGCATCTTCTACATGATGACCGTGTACTGCATCTACTTTGTGATCATGTCTTGGAGATTCTTCGTCTTCTCGCCCGCCCTCGCCGTGGTTTTCTTGCTGCCCTTTCTCATTTCTTGCTCGGCCCCCATGGACGACTTCATAGTCATCTTCATCACCTTGCCACCGATATCCATCCATGAAACCACGCAAGAGTAGGTGGTCCCGCACCTGTACGGAATCCGGGTCCATAAGGCTCTTCAGCTTGCATCTTCGACACGGACATCTTATCTCCGTCTCGTTCTTTTGAAGCATCTCAGCCTTCGCGGAGCTCAAAAACCTATTCACGATGCCTTCGGTCATCGTATGGACTATGGTCGTCATGGGTAGAGCAAAACGATATTTTAGAACCAAGAAAAATTTTGGCATGACTTTGCCTAAAAATAGGACTAAAGAATGCATAGTGCCAAATTCTCGCCAAACAGAAATGAATCAACATTCCGCAAAATATTGGCAACTATCGATTTCAAATACCGGTACCTGCAAACACAAACATATGCAACACCACAAACATATGCAACACCACAAACATACGTAGATCTAGGCCATAAAAAGTGCATGTGCACATTGTTGGAGGGAGAAAAAGTAGATCTACATAAAGAAGCTTTCCCCTTACTTACCTATCAAAAAAGGAAATTTAACTACTTAATTTGGGTGAATCTATGGTGCAAATGAGGTGAGGAGGAGGAGGCAGCCGAGACAAGCTTGGAGGATTAGGTGGTGAGAATGAAGTGGGGAAACTGAGTGTGGTAGGTGGCTGTCCAAAATATCTAGCTGCTCTCAGGTTACCAATGGTGCCCCACCTAATAATGCTCCATTAGTAACCCTGGTTACTAATGGCGCACCTGTTACTGGTGCGCCATTACTAGTTTTGCAAAAAAAATGTTAGTAGTGGCGCACCGTGCTTGTGGTGCGCCATTACTAGTTTGAACTAGTAATGGCGCACTATACCCTGGTGCGCCATTACTAGTTTTGAAAAAAAAGTAAAAAAAAATTGTTAGTAGTGGCGCACAGAGTGTGTTGCACCATTACTAGTTAAAACTAGTAATGGCACACTGTGCCTTGGTGCGCCATTACTAGTTTTGGAAAAAAACAATTGTTAGTAGTGGCGCACCATGTGTGTGGTGCGCCATTAGTAATGAGGACACTAATGGCGCACCTGTATCTGGTGCGCCACTGCTATATAGCAGTGGCGCACCACATACATGGTGCGCCATTAATGTCCATATTAGCTATAGCCCTTTTCCTAGTAGTGGCCGGAGGCATTCACATAGAGTTATATTTTGTTCTAAGTATCGAGTTGTAAATCTTGAGTTGTAAGTAAATAAAAGTGTGATGATTTTCATTATTAGAGCATTGTCCCATGTGATGAAAGGATGATGGAGACTATGATTCCCCCACAAGTCGGATGAGACTACGGACGAAAAATAAAAAAAATAAAAGAGGCCAAAGAAGCCCAAATAAAAAAAGGCGATAAAAAGAAGAGAAGGCCCAAATAAAAAATGAAAAAAATGGGAGAAAAAGAGAGAAGGGGCAATGTTACTATCCTTTTTCCACACTTGTGCTTCAAAGTAGCACCATGATCTTCATGATAAAGAGTCTCTTTTTTTGTCAGTTTCATATACTAGTGGGAATTTTTCATTATAGAACTTGGCTTGTATATTCCAATGATGGGATTCCTCAAAATGCCCTAGGTCTTCGTGTGCAAGCAAGTTGGATGCACACCCACTTAGTTTCTGTAAGTGCATCTAGTGCCACCCCTAGTTTGGTTTTGGAGTATTGACGACAAACGTGGTTGAGGGACTAATGTGTTTGTGAGAATTGCAGGATAACACAGGTAGTAGTCCCTCCTTGATTCGGTTTACCTATCGGAGATGACCCCTAAAAATGTATGAAGACATTGAAGATAATAGTGGTACGTGAAGATATTCACATTGAAGACTATGACAGAAGAAGACATTGAAAGAAGACTATGGAGCGCGAAGACTTAGCAGTTTCATTGTTTTTTTTCTTTTTTGTTGGGTCATAGGAACCACCGCACTGTAATGTGGGGTCCAAGTGAACAAAGTCAGAGTGACTGAAGTGATGCTCAACCAAATCCTATGTCTTCGAGTGAAGACAATGAGAGAAAATCTTATCCAGAGTCAGATAAGGCACCTTTACTTGTAGCCCAAGTCAAGCTGTCGCGTGTGTTTGAAATCTGACCGTTGTGACACGTGTCAGTTCCTTAGTGACCCAGGGTCATTTCAGAAAAATCATGTCGGGTTGCCTAGTGGCTATAAATATCCCACCCCCTACACCATAAATTGGTGGCTGCTTAGAGTTAGTGCACGGCTTTGTTCGTTGAGAGCAACCCCCCTCCGAAGAGTTTGAGAGAGAAATCCTTGTGAGGACAAAGCCCAAAACACCCAGAGCCAATCACTGAAGTCTTTCTGTCCGCATGATCTGAAGAATTGTTACACTTGAGGACTGTGAATCCTCCAGCCGGTTAGGCGTCGCGTTCTGAGCATCCAAGAGTAATTGTGGATCGCTGGTGAACGAAGTCTGTGAAGGGTTGGAAGTCTACCTTGAAGACTTACCAGGGTGATTGGGCGGGGAGTGTGAGTCCTTAGCTCAATGGGAATAAGGTGAAGACACGGTCTTCTGAGTTCAATCTCAGCCTCCCTAACCAGACATACAGTTGTCACAGCAACTGGAACTGGTCGAACAAATCCTTGTCTTCACAACACACTGGTTCTATCTCTTACTCTTCTTACTTACAGTTTGTCTTTGTGAAGTCATTGCCTGATTGCTCTACCTGTTTGACTTCACTGTGTGACTACTTGTTCTGATTGGCTTCAAACTATCTTCCATCCTGATCCTAATACCTAGCTGCTATCAATCATCATGCTTTAGCTTCATACTTGTTTGACTATTGCTTGTCTAGTGTAGTTTATCTTCCGCTGCATGGTTATAGGTCTAGTTTTCATGAAAGTCTTTGAAACTTTCATATTTTGAAGACTTTCATAAAAATCTCCTATTCACCCCCCTCTAGTCGAGAACTAGCACTTTCAATTGGTATCAGAGCAAGGCACTCCCTTGTTCTGTGTGATTCGGTTTAACCACCTGGAGTTTTAGCTATGTCGACTGCAGGGATAATCAAAGTCTCCGTTGCGTGCCCTGTTTTCGATGGCACTGAATATCCCTACTGGAAGAATAAGATGTGTATGCATCTTGAAGCCACTGATGTCGATCCGTGGTGTAAGTGCATCTAGTGCCCCTTAGTGATTTTGGTGTATTGAAGACTTATAGGTTAAGAAACTAATGTGTTTATGAGTGTACACAGGTCTATAAGTCTGTGAGCAGTTTGATATTTACAGAGAAAGTCGACCCTAAAAAAATGAAGTTCTTCGACTGAAGACATTGATATTCTGAAGACTTTCTGAAGACTTTGAAAGTGAAGAAATTGGTGTGACCTTGAAGACTTGGTATTCATTTGAGGAACATGAAGCATGAAGACTTTTGTTTTCGTAGTTTCATTTTTCTCTTTCTTGAGTCATAGGAAAAACCGTACTGTTAAAGGGGGTCGAGGAAATACTAAGGAAAAATTTCCATGTGATGCTCAACTCAAAATCCTACACCTACCAATCCTTCGAGTGAAGCCTTTGAAATCTCATACAGTTCAATCAATTTCTTCAAGGATGTAGACGAAGTTCTTCCGTTGCCGAGGAATTTGTTCTGACTGAGGAGTTAGGAATTCGCCAGTGCAGATTGCCTACACAGTGAGGAACATGATAGCCCTGAGGAATTTGAGATTCAAATTTCCGACTGTTGCTGTCCTCCGCGCCAGCTGTCCCAAAATATCTTATCCACCTAACGGTCATATCATTGAAGGGCATTTATGTCTTATCATGTCGGGCTGCTCCCTAGGCTATAAATAGCCGCCCCCTACAACCACTAGCTGGTTGGCTGCTCCGAGAGAAACTTGACACTTGTCATTTGAGAGCAACCCTTCCTCTGAGGACTTTGAGAGAAAATCATCGAGCGAGGAAAAACCCAAAACCAAACCCCTACAAACCCAAAGTGATTGAGCATCACTGAAGAAATTGATCCTGCGTGGATCCGACGCTTGTTACCTTTGAAGACTGTGCTTCTTCCAGACGGTTAGGCGTCATGGTCTAGAGCATCCAAGAGGAATTGTGGATTGCCGAGTGACCAAGTCTGTGAAGGTTTGGAAGTCACCTGAAGACTTACCACGGGTGATTGGACGAGGTCTGTGTGACCTTAGTTCAAGGAGAATACGGTGAGGACTTGGTGTCCTGAGCTGCGTGCTCAGCGACTAGGTGTCCGGGACTGTGTGTCCTCGAGTTTAAATACTCAGCCGCTCCAACCAGACGTACAACTGAGACAACAGTTGGAACTGGTCTACCAAATCATTGTCTTCACCAACCTACCTGGTTCTATTTCCTCAACCCTTTCATTTCCTAATTTACTGTGTTGAGTGTTCATTCATATCTGTGTTTGAAGACTTTGACTGAAGACTTTCTCAATTTTCTCAGTTCAATTTCTTCAGTCTGTTTGTCTTCATCTTGTGCTATCCTGTGTTTACGCTTTCTATACTCTTTGTTTGTCTTCATTTTATCATGATGACCATGCCTGCATTCTCTTATGCTTACTTCTGAGTACTTATTCAGCTGCAAGTAATTCTTCGCTAAGGAATTTCCTCACCGGCAAATTCCTCAGTGAAGAATTCATAAAAATCGCCTATTCACCCCCCTCTAGTCGATATAACGCACTTTCAATTGGTATCAGAGCAAGGTACTCCCTTGTTCTGTGTGATTTTGGTTTAACCACCTGGAGTTTCAGTTATGTCGACCGCAGGTATGATCAAGGTCTCAGCTGGGTGTCCTACCTTTGATGGGACGGACTACCCCTACTGGAAGAACAAGATGCGAATGCATCTTGAGGCAATTGACAACGATCTCTGGTATGTTGTGGAAAATGGCGTTCCCTCAGTCACACCTTCTCTAAATGCTGCTGATCTGAAGAGATTCAAGAAACTCGATTCTCAAGCAAAGAATATCATATGTGGCCATCTGAGCAAAGGACAATATGGAAGAGTCAGTGCTTTGGAAACTGCCAAGCTCATCTAGGACAGGCTGTCCAAAGTAAATGAAGGAGTCTCAACTCAGCGTGACTTTCGAGTTGATGTTCTTCGCAATCTCTTCAACCGCTTCAAAAGACTCGACAACGAAAATGTTCAACAATCCTTTGATCGCCTCATTGACATCTCAAATGAGCTTCAAGCGCTTGGTGCCACTGACATCACCGACCATGAGGTGGTGAAGAAATTGTTGAGATCGCTTGATTCCTCATTTGATACTCTGGCACTGATGATACAAGAGCGTGCTGACTACAAGTCACTTGATCCAGCTGATATCGTCGAGAGGCTAAATACTCATGAGTTCCGGCTTGCTGAAAAGAGAGATCTCTATGGTTCTAGCTATGGAAAAACACGTGCCCTGAAGGCTAAGGCTGTGTCTGAATCTGAGTGTGAAGACTCTGGTAGTAGCCTTGGAGATCCTGAAGAATTAGGCCAGGAGCTAGCACTGCTCGTGAAGAAATTCCAGAAGTTCTCAAGACGAGGCCGCTTTGGAAAATCCTCAAGAAGCAGTGATTCCTCATCCAGTGACTATAAGAGAAGACTTTGCAACAAATGCAAGAAACCTGGTCACTACATCCAAGATTGTCCTCAGTGGGAAAAGGAATTAAAGAAGAAGAAACATAAGGATTACAGTTCTGATGACACTAAGAAGAAGAAGAAATCATCGAAATCTTCATCATCAAAATCCTCAAAGCCTTCTTCTCACAGGAAAAGCAGCTCCAAAAAGGCTCGGGCATTCATTGGCAAGGAAATGGACTCAAGCTGAATCGAGGAACATGAGGAAGAGGAGGCATCAGAAGAATCTGAGTCCGGTGTGGCGAGTCTAGCTCTCGCTACTGCTTTTGTCAGCAAGTCCATCTTCAACTCTGAAGAAAATGACCTCACCAACAAAGCTGATGAAGATAGTGATGACTACACTCCCACCTATTGCTTCATGGCAAAGGGTGCCAAGGATGATCAACCCAAAGCCACTGAGTGGGTTCTCGATAGTGGATGTACAAATCACATGACTGGTGACAAGAATCTATTGATGGATGCTCCCTTATCACCGTCTCATCTGAAGCATATCATCTTTGCTGACAAAGGAAAAAGTCAGGTATTGGGTCTTGGTAAGGTTGCGATCTCTAAGGACATACATATGGACAAAGTCATGCTCGTTGAGTCCTTAGGATACAACCTCATGTCAGTCTCAATGCTTTGTGATCTTGATATGGTTGTTATCTTTGGCAAGTATCATTGTCTTGTGATTATGGAAGCTGACAATTCCAAAGTCTTCAAGGCTTTAGGAGAGGAGACTTGTATATTGTTGATTTTCTACAGACCACAACCGCCGTGTGTCTACTTGCAAAAGCTTCGTAGGTTGGCTATGGCATCGGCATCTTGGTCACGCAGCATGAGGAATTTGCACACGCTTGCAAAGAAGAAGCATGTCATTGGCATTGAGAATGTCAAATTCATCAAGGATCACTTGTGTGGAGCTTGTGAAGCTGGAAAATGACCAAGGCCAAGCATCCAAATAAGACTATCATGACCACTACTCGCCCTTCGAATTGCTTCACATGGACCTCTTTGGTCCTAATCATTACTCAGCAGTCACTAATGATGCATCTCTATATGGCTTTGTTATTGTTGATGATTACTCTCGTTACACATGGGTACACATTGTTACTTACAAAAATGAAGTGCAGGAAGTCTTCAAACGATTTTCCTCGAGGGCTTCAACTAACTTTGGTGTGAAGATCGACACATCAGAGTGACAATGGAACTGAGTTCAAGAATTCGGTCTTGATGCCTATCTTGATGAACTTGGTATTACTCATGAGTTATCTGCTCCCTATACACCTCAACAAAATGGCGCGTGGAGCGCAAGAACAGAACTCTTGTTGAGATGGCTCGCACTATGCTTGATGAATACAAAACGCCTAGTCGCTTTTTGGATTGATGCAATTGATACCGCGTGCCACATCATCAACAGAGTATATCTTCACAAATTCTTCAAGAAGACTGCCTATGAACTCCTCAACGACAAGAAACCCAATGTAAGTTATTTCAAAGTCTTCGTGCTAAATGCTGGATTAGAGATCCTCATCAAAATTCTAAATTTGCACCAAAGCACATGAAGGTTTTATGCTTGGTTACGGAAAGGACTCGCACACCTACAGTAGTCTTCAACATCCCTCTTCACAAGATTGTTGACATGAGATGTGTGGTTCGATCAAACTAATGGCTCGCAAAGAGAGCACCTACCTTCGTGTTAGATGAACCAGCACCGAGGAATCTATCAAGTTCAAGGCAACCGAGGATGTCATTCATCATCAAGAATCTGCTGAAGAATTCATTCCTCAGACGCGAAGAACGCCGAGTGATGCACTCAAGATAATGTCAAGACAATGGTGCCGAGGAAAATGATCAAATTCCCGATGACAACCAGCTCATCCTCGCTGCAAAAGAAGTGCAAGTTGACAAGATCATCGATGACATTGAAGCGCCAGGTCCTCTCACACGCTCAAAAGCTTCACATTTATCTAACTTTTGTGGGCACTATGCTTTTGTCTCTATCACAGAGCCCACTAAGGTAGATGAAGCATTTCTGGAGCCTGAGTGGATCCAGGCCATGCAAGAAGAATTACATCAGTTCGAGCTCAACAATGTCTGGGAACTGGTCAAATGACCAGATCCTCGCAAGCATAATATCATTGGCACAAAGTGGATCTACCCCAACAAGCAAGATGAAAATGGCCTTGTGGTGAGGAATAAGGCACGGCTTGTAGCTCAAGGCTACACACATGTTGAAGGAATTGATTTCGATGAAACTTTTGCACCTGTTGCTAGACTTGAGTCTATTCGCATATTACTTGCCTATGCTAACCATCACAATATCACTTTATATCAAATGGATGTGAAAAGTGCATTCCTCAATGGTATGCTTGAGGAAGAAGTATATGTTGCTCAACCCCCAGGTTTAGAAGATCCAAAGAATCCCGACAAAGTCTTCAAACTCAACAAGGCCCTCTATGGTCTCAAACAAGCCCCACGGGCGTGGTATGATACATTGAAGGAATTCTTCGTGAAGAATGGCTTCACACCCGGTTCACTCGACCCTACTCTCTTTACTAAATCATATGATGGTGAACTGTTTGTGTGCCAAATATATGTTGATG
Source organism: Aegilops longissima (assembly GCA_021605205.1). Lineage (NCBI taxonomy): Eukaryota > Viridiplantae > Streptophyta > Magnoliopsida > Poales > Poaceae > Aegilops > Aegilops longissima. Next base: position 610,051,941 of record CM038676.1, on the reverse strand, counting down.
ATATTATCTTTTGCTGTACTGACCAACGTTATAGTGATGAATTTGCCTATATGATGAGTGAAGAATACCAAATGTCCATGATGGGAGAGTTGAAATTCTTCTTAGGTCTTCAAATTCACAACAACACAATGGCATATTCATATCTCAGAGAAATACCTCAAAGATGTCCTCAAGAAATTCGCATGCAAGATTGCAAAGGAGTCAAAACACCTATGCCCACAAATGGCCATCTATGCACCGATGAAAATGGTATTGACTTCGATCACAAGGTATACCGCCCATGATTGGTTCTCTATTGTACTTATGTGCATCTAGGCCAGATATAATGCTTAGTGTTTGCATGTGTGCCCGATTTCAAGCTACATCAAGGAATCACACCATAAGGCTGTGAAGCATATTCTTCGATATCTAGCTCACACACCAACACTAGGATTATGGTACCCCAAGGGCTCTACTTTTGATCTCATTGATATTCTCGACTGACTATGCTGGTGATCGTGGACCGCAAGTCAACATCTGGTACTTGTCATTTCCTGACGATCTTTGGTCCGTTGGTCCTCAAGAAACAGAACTGCATATCACTTTCATCATGGAAGCTGAATACATTGCTGCTGGCTCGTGTTGTGCTCAATTGCTGTGGATGAAGCAAACTCTCAAGGACTACGGCATCAACGTGAAGAATGTGCCTCTCATCGTGACAATGAGAGTGCCATCAAGATTGCTCACAACCCAGTTCAGCACTCAAGACAAAGCACATTCAAATTCGCCATCATTTTCTTCGTGATCATGTGTTGAAGTGCGACATCTCCATCGAGCATGTGAAGATCAAGAACAGCTAGCTGATATCTTCACTAAGCCCTTGGATGAGAAGAGATTTAGCAAGTTGCGTGTGAGCTAAATATCTTAGAATCTTCGAATGTTCTTTGAAAATGACACACATCCTGACACTTATGCAAAATTGATGACTTAGATGTGCAACACATGAAGAAACGTTTTTCTTCAATCAATGAAGAATAACACTCTAAGCGTGAAGAAATTAATGAAGAATTTGATTCTCGTAACCCCACGACAATTGTACGCTGTGTCTGAAATCATCATTCTTATACGGTGGGTCACGCCACCACCAAAGTTGAAAATCTTCAATTTGAGTTTTTCCTCGTTTTGAAATTCTTCAGTTTTCCAAATTCTTCAACTTTGCAATATCTTCACTGCTTCGCTGCTTTTTCTTCATTGGCTTTATATATATATTGGTTTATATCCTCTACAAGATTCACTTATGGCTATTTCTTCAAGTCGCTTTTTTGCTAAGTGAATGTGATCGACCCTTCCCTCTATGCTATACTCAACCCAATCTATTCACAAATTCTTCATGTGCGTTCTATTTGAAACTCGCTCAAAATCTTCACCGTGTCCTTGTCACCAAGAAATTGCGAACGGAAATTTAAAACTGATCTTATCCAAAGTTTCGGTTTTGCCGCCAAACCGCTCCACATCCCACGATGCATTATTTTATTCACCCACGATCAGACACGATCTCCACTACACAAGACGTGGGTGACACATGTCGTGAGAAGGAGAATGGTCAGGCACGCTCGTCCTAAATCTTGGGCGAACAGTTTTTCACCGTCTCTATAAATACCCTCTCTCCATCCTCACTTCTTTTACTCCGCCGTTCTCTCTCTCCCGCCGAGCTCTCAAACCCTAGCGCCGCTACTCCATCGTCGCCCGGTGAGGAAGAGCTTCATCGCTCGACCTCGTCGTCGACGATTCGCTACCGACCGCTGAAATCCTCACTCCGCCGCCGCCGTAGCTGTCTTCCTCCGCCAAGTTAGGGCGTGGAAGATCTGAACCGACGAACTTCCCAACTGTTCTTCTTAGTTCGTCGTGTTCTTCACTTAGGTAATTAAAAGTTACTTTTATTACTCGCTTTGATTCTCAAACCTTCTACAAAATCATCAAAGGTGTTTATTCTTCAAATCTTCACACATATGAACACCTCAAACAAAATATGCTCTTGATTCGCTTTCTAAGCAATGATTTTCTTCAAGATTCCTCAATTGTGTGGATCCTCGATCTATACAACTCGAACCTAAGACAAAGAACGCTTAGTGAAATTCTTCAAGGCTCATCCGTCAAATTCCTCAACACTTGTTCTTTTGAAAACCTTCCGAGAACGATATGACCTCTCCAAATTCCTTGCAACTATACTGCTCACAGGTACTCATGTCCGCCGCTGAATCACTAGGTTCTCATCAACTTAACTCATTTGCAGCTGCCTCGAAGAAAAGTTGCATACTTCTTCAGAGAATTCATTTGTTCAAATTCCTCACCAAAAATATGGCGTAAGGAAAGAAGCCATAGAAAGGAGGAAAGAGGCCCGAGGTCATGACTGCGCTTGAAATCCTCGAGGAAATATATGCTGATTATTGCACACTGATGAAGCCGAGTTCGCAAAGAAAACAAAATCAGCGCAAGGTGCACATTCAAAGGATTGAACGGAGATGGGCAAGGAATGGAGGGAGTACAGATATGTAACTCCAAAGTACATGAAGAAATTCGACTCAATCCTCCATGCCCAAGAGCTCCATTGGCACCTGGTCAAGAAGTCGACCCCACCAAAGATCAAGCGTGGTGAGAACTTTCCAAGAATGGGCCAAGCGCCAAGCCAAATTGGCAAGACAAGCCAACGAGGCGGTGAGGAAATTCAATGAGGACTCTCACATCGCTGCTGCCATCGAGGCCTCTGCAAGCCAAGAAAATCTATGGCAAAGAAGCCCGCACACAAGCCAAGTGCTTCACCAAAGTGCCCTCATGGCCAAGTTCCTCAAGAAGTGCCCTCATGGCCAATTCCTCATGCTGCTCCTGCTCCTCCCAAGTCCTCAGCTGTACCTACAAAATCCTCAGCAGTTCCGACAAAGTCCTCAAGACTGTGCATCCGCCACGTGCCAAAGGACTGCAAGCTTCTCCATTGCCTCCGTGTGTGAGCAAGTTCCTCACCTGCACCAAAGTCTTCATCCGCCCGACTCTGCAAGACTAAGGCCACACTGGACGAGGTCCTCGCCAAGCCCTAAGAAGAAACAGGTTGCCTTCCAAGAGCCACCAAGATGATGAGGCTGATGATGATGAACTTGCGGAAATCATCGAGATCGCCAAGAAAGGGTCGCTAGAGCCAAAGGCACATCTGTGTACATCATTGTTGGATCCGAGGAAAATCCTCGATTACATTGATCTCTGGCACAAAGATCCAAACACCCCTATGCCTGATTTTCATCTGACCCCTGGACAAAGTCACATGCTGACCCATTTCATCACTCAAGAGAAATGGAAGTTTGAAAAGGCAAGAGAGATCAAGAAAGCTCAATACGTAAAGGAGAAGTTCCTCAAAAAAACGCTGTCGTAATGACACCGAGGAACTTCTCAAGGTCCAGACTGAAATTCAAGACCTCAAAGAAAAACTTCGATGCTTATTATGCTGATTGGCAAGGAGCCAAGGTCGATTCATCAACCCGACGAAGAAGTTCACCAATGTTGCTGCCCTAACGCAACATGAAATTCCTCAGTGGAGCCTCACCAGCAGATCGAAGAACATGCCAAGACCACCGATGAAGTTCAGCTGCTGAAGAAAATGCCAGCCTGTGGCTAATGATCTCATTCCACCACCGAAGAAATTGCTGTGGCATCCACTAGTGGTGCGCTCAAGAAACTCGAACAAGTCAGGCAATGCATCGATGGCCATACCGAGGAAATTGAACCAAGTTCCTGAGATCCTCCTGCGCCTACACCAACTCCAATCCTTCCATCTCCTTCTGATGTGAAGAAGACCAAGGCTGCAGAACGAGCTGCAGTGAAGAAACGGAAAGCATCAGCTGCGTCAAATTCTTCTGCTGCGAAGAAAATGAAGCCAATGACCAGCTCCTTTGAAAATCCTATTGATGCGGTTCCAATTCCCACAATTCCATCAAAGGACCTTGTTCCTTTTGATGAAGATTATGTGATCCCAAGCGGATCCGATGAAGAAAATCATTCTGCTACTTCGTCAGAGCGGATTGATGAAGAAATTGAAGTGGAAGCAATCCCTTCAACCCCAATCATTTCCTCGCCTATGCCTCAGTTCACAGCTGAAGAGGCCGGTGTTGAGGAAATTGAAGAATATGTGGATATTGGAAGCTCAACGCCAGTGATGAACGATGACTTTTGGGAAAGTCAGCATCCAAATTCTCCACTCTTCACCCCAATCCAACAGATACCTCAGTCCCCTGCTCCAACTGTTCAAATGGGCTCTAAAGAAACTCATCCCACTTCATCTGTCCATGAAGAAATTCCAGCCACTAGCGCTGATGAAACAGCTGCTGCTGATCCTCAGACTGCACCTGTCGAGGAACAAGAAATTCCTCAGCCTGAGGAACCAGAGATTGCGATTCCAGAGGTCGTGATGCAACTCACTGACACTCCACTGCCAAAGCCAAAAAATCCCTTCTCAACAAAGCAAAAGTTCAAGGCTGAAGACTTCTTCAGCGAGCATGTATTCTTCATTGATTACAATCCATATGATTCTCGCTTGCATAAGGAAGAGGCGCTTCGACTGCCACCAAGCCAATTTCTATTCCTCGTGCTTTCAACAAAGACAAAGTCTTCGATCATGCACATATTCCTCATGTAGACATGGAGTCTCTGCCAGCTTTGAGCCAGTCCTCGGTGTTCTTCACGACGCAGACTTCTGAATTTCTGCACCGATATCTCGTGGATCGGAATGAAGAACTCATTCTTCAATTCTATGCAACGCTGCACATCACCGGAGATGTCAAGACGTGAACTCATGGGTGTTAGATCGATGTCCGAAAACACTCACTACAAGGCACCAGCAACTGAATTGCTTCGTGCTCTACCACTCAGTCCTCCCCTTGATGGTACTCGTTGTATCTACAATGAACCAGAACTTTCAAATCACTATATGCAAGTGCTGATGAAGCCTTTGAAGCCAGGTCAGGCCACAAGAACCAAATTCCTCGTCAAGGAATTATTGTATGTGCCTCGGACTGTCTATCGGATTCTGACGAAGACAATGAGTCCTATCAAAGGCCACGACTCAAATGATCAAGAAGTCGTTGGCATCATGAAGAATATGCATTTCAATATCATTCATGGCATTCCCGTCAACTTCCATGATTTCTTCATGAGGACTCTGGCAAACATTGCTATGTCACCATTTGAGCTGAAGCCTTATGCGCCTTGGATAATGAGATTCATCAGACAAGGTCTTCACTCAATTACAAGGCTGATACTCAACCATCGCAGCTACTTGCCCCGATTGAAGTCCTCAAACGGACATTTACCTCACCGATGACAAGGGCAAGGCTACTGCTGTGATCGATGAAGGCATTCGCCCATTGGTTGGACAGTTTAGCAAAGCAGCATCCTACTCCACCAATGATGACTCGCCACACATGACTCGCCGCAAATACCTCACCAAGCAAAGTCCTCAAGCCACAAAGACCTGTGGTGATGACTGATCGTGAGTTACTCCTCGCCTTCATCGGAAGGTTGATCGCAATCATAAATGGGTCAAGCGCCGCTTGGTTCAATTCTTCACAACATGACCTCAACACACAATGCAGTGAAGAAAAACCACTACTACCTCCATGAAACCTTCAAACGCACCTGGGTTGTTCTTTCTAATGTCTACAGCGCGGAAGAACTAACGACAATGGGTCTCAAGGAAGAATTTGACTGGTCTGCACCTCCTCCGAAGAAATACAAGAAGGTCAAAGTTCCTTCCTTGGTGGCCAGCTCCTATTCTTCATCTCGAGACACTGATGAAAATGAAGACTTGGACGACACCGTGGCAGGCCCCACTACAACAACCGACCCCAACAACGCTGGCGCTCCTTCTTCAACTTGAAATTCTTTGTAGGCGTTAGTCCTCGCCGATCCTTTTGGTCATTCGATGACAAAGGGGAGAAATTTGAGTTAGTCTTCAAGCGGGTCTATTATATGGGCAAATTTTTGTTAAGTTACAACTCTCGTTCTACTGAAACTTTTATTGGATCGAGTTGTAATCTTAAAACCGATGGTGCTCTGATACTTTTGATGCTCCAAGCTCTGATTCTCTTGAGCTCTGATACTCTTGATGCGCTATTTTGCATGCCTGTTCCTCATTAATGTTATTGCACGCATGCTGAATTTCATCAAGCACCATATTTCATCATGCATTTCAAATTCTTCATACTATATGTCAAATGCGTGTATGAATTACAAGATATAGGGGGAGATCTCCATGATTCAACTCTTCAAATGTGCATTGCCTCAAAAGCAAATTCCTCACTATGCACATCTTCAGGGGGAGTTCTTCTATATCTTGCAATCAAATTCCTCAATTTCAGTATTTGCACTTCATATGTTTATCCCCGTTGAAAACTTAACCTATATTGTCATCAATCACCAAAAAGGGGGAGATTGTAAGTGCATCTAGTGCCCCTTAGTGATTTTGGTGTATTGAAGACTTATAGGTTAAGAAACTAATGTGTTTATGAGTGTACACAGGTCTATAAGTCTGTGAGGAGTTTGATATTTACAGAGAAAGTCAACCCCTAAAAAAATGAAGTTCTTCGACTGAAGACTTTGATATTTCAAGACTTTCAAGACTTTGAAAGTGAAGAAATTGGTGTGACCTTGAAGACTTGGTATTCATTTGAGGAACATGAAGCATGAAGACTTTTGTTTTCGTAGTTTCGTTTTTCTTTCTTGAGTCATAGGAAACACCGCATCGTTAAAGGGGTCGAGGAAATACTAAGGAAAAATTTCCATGTGATGCCCAACTCAAAATCCTACACCTACCAATCCTTCGAGTGAAGCCTTTGAAATCTCATACAGTTCAGTCAATTTCTTCAAAGGATGTAGACGAAGTTCTTCCGTCGCTGAGGAATTTGTTCTGACTGAGGAGTTAGGAATTCGCTAGTGCGGATTGCTTACACAGTGAGGAACATGATAGCCCTGAGGAATTTGAGATTCAAGTTTCCGACCGTTGTTGTGTTGCGCGCCAGCTGTCCCAAAATATCTTATCCACCTAACGGTCATATCATTGAAGGGCATTTATGTCTTATCATGGCGGGCTGCTCCCTAGGCTATAAATAGCCGCCCCCTACAACCACTAGCTGGTTGGCTGCTCCGAGAGAAACTTGACACTTGTCATTTGAGAGCAACCCTTCCTCTGAGGACTTTGAGCGAAAATCATCGAGTGAGAAAAAACCCAAAACCAAACCCCTACAAACCCGAAGTGATTGAGCATCACTGAAGAAATTGATCCTGTGTGGATCCGACGCTTGTTACCTTTGAAGACTGTGCTTCTTCCAGACGGTTAGGCGTCATGGTCTAGAGCATCCAAGAGGAATTGTGGATCGCCGAGTGACCAAGTCTGTGAAGGTTTGGAAGTCACCAAGACTTACCACGAGTGATTGGACGAGGTCTGTGTGACCTTAGTTCAAGGAGAATACGGTGAGGACTTGGTGTCCCGAGATGCGTGCTCAGCGATCGGGTGTCCGGACTGTGTGTCCTCGAGTTTAAATACTCAGCCGCCCAACCAGACGCATAACCGAGACAGCAGTTGGAACTGGTCTACCAAATCATTGTCTTCACCAACCTACCTGGTTCTATTTCCACAACCCTTTCATTTCCTCATTTACTGTGTTGAGTGTTCATTCATATCTGTGTTTGAAGACTTTGACTGAAGACTTTCTCAATTTCCTCAGTTCAATTTCTTCAGTCTGTTTGTCTTCATCTTGTGCTATCCTGTGTTTACGCTTTCTGTACTCTTTGTTTGTCTTTATTTTATCATGATGACCATGCCCGCATTCTCTTATGCTTACTTCTGAGTACTTATTCCGCTGCAAGTAATTCTTCGCTAAGGAATTTCCTCACCGGCAAATTCCTCAGTGAAGAATTCATAAAAATCGCCTATTCACCCCACCTCTAGTCGATATAACGCACTTTCATGTGGTATGTCGTCAAGAATGGCGTTCCCAACACTGGTGAATTTGTCACCCCACTGATGTCAAGAAGTTCATTCAACTCGACTCTACTGCGAAGAACATCATCTGTGGTCATCTGACCAAAGGGCAGTATGGCCATGTGAGTGCTCTTGAAACGTCAAAGCTAGTCAGGGACTGGCTCTCCAAGGTCAATGAAGGCGTTTCAACTCAGAGAGATCAAAGAATCAGTGTCCTACGCAACCTCTTCAACCGCTTCAAGAGAAATGACAATGAAAATTTCCAGCTCACGTTTGATCGTCTCACTGACATCACAAACGAGCTTCAGGCTCTCGGCGCCACTGAGATTACCAAGCATGAAATCGTCAAGACGCTTCTGAGATCTCTTGACAGCTCATTTGACACCCTAGCTCTTATGATTCAAGAACGCCCTGACTTCAAGACACTCAATCCATCTGACATACTTGAGAGGCTTAACACACATGAGTTCCAGCTATCTGAGAAAAGAGATATCTATGGTCCCAACTAGGGCTGAACTCGCGCTTTGAAGGCAAAGGTTGTTTCCTCATCTGAAGAAAAATCTGACTGCAGTTCCGGTGAAGCTGAAGACCTTGGAAAGGAGCTCGCTATGCTTGTGAAGAAGTTCCAGAAATTCACTAAGAAGAAAGGCTTCAGAAAGTCTTCATGATCTAGCGCAAGAAATGATGAAGCTTCTTCCCATGACCACAAGAAGAGAACCTGTCACAAGTGCAAGAAACCTGGTCACTACATCTCTGAGTGTCCACAGTGGGACAATGAGAAGAAAAAGAAGAAGAGCAAGGAATATGATTCTGATGACAAGAAGAAGAAGAAATACTCAAAATCTTCTTCCAAGTCAACTTCCAAGTCTTCATCACACAAGAAAAGTTTTTCTGGCAAGGCTTGTGCTTTTGTTGGCAAGGAAATGGATTCAAAGGAGGAGTCTGCTTCTGAGGAGGCAGAAGTGGTGGAGTCTGAGGAGGAGTCTGAATCTGGCGTTGCAAGTCTGGCTTTAGCTTTAGCCTACGTTGCCAAGTCCATCTTCAACGTTGAAGACAATGTATCCATCACCAATGCTGATGCCAGTGACAAGGACGACTCCACTCCCACTTACTGCTTCATGGCATGCGGTGCCAAGGTAAACTCACGCGATGCTTACTTTCAAACATCAAGTGAAGATGACTCTGATTGTGAATCCAAACCCAGCTACAAAACACTTGCTAAAATTGCAACTGAACAACAGAAAGCTATGGAACATATTCAAAAACTGTAAGACAAAAGCGATGATCTGTTGGACGCTGAAATGACCCGATCTCAGTCCTTAATTGAAGATATAAAAAATCTTCATGTTAAGTACCAAGAGCTTGAAGGTCGTCATGAATCACTCTCAACAACCCATGAAAAGCTTTCCTATGATTATCTTCAGAGGAAGCAAGATCTTGAGAAGTTGAGAGCAGCTCATGAAGATTTTCAAAAGGAAAACGAGTCACTTCGCGCTCAACAGATAAGTCCCGCTCAGGAAGGATTTGAACCACCATGTTTAAAATGTCTTGAGCGTGATAACGCTAATTCTGTTGCTGAGTGTTCTACTACTGCTACTGTTTCAATATCTTCAACCATCGATGTGGTAACTAACCCCTCTGCGGAGGATGCCACTGCTGTTGCTAATGAAAATGCTAGATTGAAGACATTGCTTGAAACAGGAATGTACAAAAGCCTCAAGGGGCATCGACATCATGTGATGTCCTCAAAAGCATATCTTGAACCGAAACCCTAGGAAAGAGGGTGTTGGGTTCGAGAGGAAAATGAATGTTGATGATTCTTACTGGAAGCCTGAGCAGTACCCCAAAACCACGTGGGTTGCTGCAAAGGAAGCTTCAATGGATCCATCCACCTTATCTAGATTTACTTGTGCTAACCCAATTGTTATTGATGAATCCTTTGATGCAAACTATAAACTATTTAAGAATCAGAATGATGAAGTGTTTGCCAGGTACATTGTTGCTAACTGCAGGAATGGTCCACCTATGAAGAAGATCTGGGTGCCTAAACAGTGTATTGAGAACCTTCATGTGAATGTCATCATGACACCATCAAGGAAGAAGACAAACCCCAGACCTATGGCTTCATATGGCCCAAAGGCTTCATACAGATACAAGACTCATCTGAGTCACCCTAACGCCAATGTTTTGCAGGGAAACCATACTCAAACTTATGAATATGAGCGTGTGTCTTCAAACCGCTATGTTCATAGAACTAAGAACTTTTCTCCTTATTCATATGAGTATCGTTCTTCTCCTGCAAGGCTATTTTCTAGGGCTCCAAAGCCGAAATTCTCAGATGCTGCACTTAGACTCATTGCTTCTAAGCCACCCCTGAAGATGTGGGTGGTTAAGAAGAATTAACTTTCTTTTCCCTGGAAAGGTCTCCAGCCAGAAATCAAAGGCGTCTGATGCTATTGCTGGGGACCTAAAACACATTATGGGACGCAAGATAAAATGCCCAAATGGTCTTACTATGTATTTCATTTCTGAATCGCTTGTCAGCCATACTATCAGTCCTAACCTTGATCTGAGCTTTGATAATCCTCTTGTGCGTCAAATGTTTATGCTTCACAATACTCTTTGTGAAGCCTATCCTCCTAATCGCATCAGAGGGTACGACACTCGTGCTTCGTAATGGATTATGGACAGCGGATGCACTAACCACATGACTGGTGATCGAAGTCTTCTCATGGATTCAACCTTACGTCCATGTGATAAAAGTCACATCACATTCGCTGACACTGGTAAAAGCAAGGTATTGGGCCTAGGTAGAGTTGCAATCTCAAGGGATCAACACATGGACAAAGTGATGCTTGTTGAATCCCTTGGTATCAACTTAATGTCTGTCTCAATGCTTTGTGACTTTAACATGATTGTGCTATTTGGAAAATATTGTTTCCTTGTACTAATGGAATCTGACAAGTCTCTATTCTTCGAAGGGTACAGGAAAGATGATCTATACATGGTAGACTTCTCAGCAGGACCACAGATGGCTGTATGCCTTCTAGCAAAGGCTTCAGAGTGCTGGCTCTGGCATCGGAGGCTAGGGCATGCTGGCGTGAGGAACCTATACACTCTCACCAAGAAGAAGCACGTGATAGGCATCGAAGGCATCAAGTTAAAGAAAGATGATCTATGTGGTGCTTGTGAAGCTGGGAAGATGACAAGGGCCAAACATCCCTCGAAGACAATCATGACTACATCTCAACCTTTTGAGTTGCTCCACATGGACTTGTTTGGTCCCACTCACTACTCTACTCTCACTGCAACTGCTTGGTTTCGTTATTGTTGATGATTATTCAAGATACACGTGGGTGCACATAATTCTCTTCAAGACTGAAGTGCAGGATGTCTTCAGACGCTTCGCCAACCGCGCCATGAACAACTATGGCGTCAAGATCAAGCACATTAGGAGTGACAACGGCACTGAATTCAAGAACACAGGCCTCGACCTTTATCTTGACACCTTAGGCATCACTCATGAGTTTTCTGCTCCTTACACACCTCAGCAGAATGGCATCGTGGAGCGCAAGAACAGAACCCTTATTGAGATGGCTCGGACGATGCTTGATGAATACAAGACTCCAAGAAAATTCTGGCCTGAAGCCATTGATACTGCATGCCATGTCATCAACCGTGTTTATCTTCACAAGCTTCTGAAGAAAACATCCTATGAGCTTCTAACTGGTAAGAAGCCAAATGTAAGCTACTTCAGAGTATTTGGTGCCAGGTGCTGGATCAAGGATCCACATCAAACTTCAAAATTTGCACCGAAAGTACATGATGGTTTTATGCTTGGTTATGGAAAGGACTCGCACTCCTACAGAGTCTTCAACCTCTTTCACTATAAAGTGGTTGAAACTGTGGATGTGCGGTTCGATGAAACTAATGGCTCACAAAGAGAGCACCTGCCAAATGTGCTAGATGGAGTACTTGCCAGTGAATCAATCAAGCTAATGGGAACAGGAGAGATCATACCATCAGAGGCCCAGCCTAAAGAGGAACTTATCATTTCTGCACTTGACCAACCTGAAGACATTGCTCAGCCTGAAGACAATCCTCCAAATGATGACAATGATCAGCAGGAGCAAAATCTTCGTCCAGTTCATCTTCGTGTTGCTAATGAAGTTTAGACTGAGAAGATAATTGATAGCATCAATGCACCTGGTCCACTCACTCGTTCAAGAGCAACACAGCTAGCAAATTTCTGTGGGCACTTTGCTTTTTGTTTCAATCTCTGAACCCAAGAAAGTTGCTAAAGCCTTCATGGAACCTGAATGGATTCAAGCTATGCAAGACAAGCTTCAACAGTTTGAGCTGAATAATGTGTGGGAATTAGTCAAGCGTCCTGATCCTCGCAAGCACAACATAATAGGCACAAAATGGATATATCGAAACAAGACGAGCATGGTCAAGTAGTCAGAAACAAAGCACGGCTCGTTGCTCAAGGATACACACAAGTTGAAGGAATTGACTTCGATGAAACATTTGCTCCAGTGGCTAGGCTTGAAGCCATTCGCATACTGCTAGCTTGCGCAAATCATCATAACATCCTTCTGTATCAAATGGATGTGAAGAGTGCCTTTCTTAATGGAAAGATTGAAGAAGAAGTGTATGTAGCACAACCGCCTGGCTTTGAAGACCCAAAACATCCTGATATGGTATACAAGCTCAACAAGGCACTGTACGACCTCAAACAAGCCCCTCGTGCTTGGTTTGACACACTCAAATACTTCCTGAAGAGCAAAGGCTTCAAACCTGGTTCTCTAGATCCCACTCTCTTCACGAAGACATATGATGGTGAACTGTTTGTGTGCCAAATCTATGTGGATGACATTATCTTCGGTTGCACCAACAAGAAATACAGTGATGAATTTGGTCACATGATGCAAGAACAATATCAAATGTCCATGATGGGAGAACTGAAGTTCTTTCTCGGTCTTCAAATCCATCAGCAACACAACGGCATCTTCATATCTCAAGAAAAATATCTCAAAGATTGCCTGAAGAAGTTTGGAATGCAAGACTGCAAAGGATACACGACGCCAATGCCAACCAAAAGTCATCTAAGCGCCGACGCCAATGGTAAAGATTTCGATCAAAAGGTATACCGCTCCATGATTGGCTCATTACTTTATTTATGTGCATCTAGGCCAGATATGATGCTTAGTGTTTGCATGTGTGCCCGATTTCAAGCGGCACCAAAGGAGTCGCATCACTTAGCTGTGAAGCGAATTCTTCGATATTTGGCTTACACCCCAACACTAGGATTATGGTATCCAAAGGGCTCAGAGTTTGATCTGGTTCGATTTTCAGATGCTGATTATGCTGGTGACAAGGTGGATCGCAAGTCTACATCAGGCACATGTCACTTTCTGGGTCGATCTCTTGTCTGTTGGTCTTCAAAGAAGCAGAACTGTGTATCACTCTCAACTGCTGAATCTCAATACATTGTTGATGGATCTTGCTACGCTCAGCTTCTGTGGATGAAGCAAACTCTTAAGGACTATGGCATCCATCTGAAGCATGTGCCACTCTACTGCGATAATGAAAGCGCTATCAAGATTGCTAATAATCCAGTTCAGCACTCGAAGACAAAGCACATTGAAATTCGTCATCACTTCCTCAGAGATCATGTTATGAAACAAGACATCAATATCAGACACGTCAAGACAGAAGAGCAGTTGGTTGATATCTTCACTAAGCCCTTGGATGAGAAAAGGTTTTGCAAGTTGCGGTGTGAGCTAAATATCTTGGAATCCTCGAATGTCCTGTGATTATGCACACTTCCTAACACTTATGCATTTTGATGACTTAGATGTGCAACACACGAAGTAATGTATATCTTCAATCAATGAAGACATACACTCTAAGTGTGAATACATTAATGTGGAAATTGACTTCAGAGCGCCACGATAATTGTGCAGCGTGTCTGGGTCTAGTACTTCCTATAGAGTTGGTAACGCCACCACCAATCTCTTATGAAGTGTTTACTCATGGCGCCATATTTGCAAAGTCTTCGCAATTGATTTAACTTCAACATTAATTTGACTTCGTGATCATTGATTTGGCTTTACTCTTTTTTTTATATATATATATATATATATATATATATATATATATATATATATATATATATATATATATATATATATATATATATATATATATATATATATATATATATATATATATTGTATTCTGTCCTCTACAAAGATTCACTTATGGCTATGTCTTCTTGTTTGATTCTTTTGGACTAAGTGAATGTGATCGGACCCTAACCTCTCTATGCTTTCTACCTCAAGCTCTATCTATCCAAATCATATGCATTCTGTTGAAACTGTCGAATGTCTTCTCTGCGTCCGTGTCAGCAGAAGATACAGAGACAAACATTTATATCTAGTTTTAATGACATATCCTTTTTCCTGAAACCCGGAGAATTCGGAATGACCACCCCGACAATCCAGGCGCGCGTAGGAACGTGGAACAACTCTCAATGAATTGCATGTTCGCCACGTGTCCATCAGATGTGAACCGCCAGGGGCACCTGCGTAATTGCGTTGTGCTGTCTCTGTCCTTATAAATACCTGTCTCGTCTCGGTCAAAAATCCTTCTTCCTCCTTTGCCATCTCTCGCAAACCCTAGCGCCTATGCTAGCTCTCGACGACGCCGATGACGAAGCGCATAGCTGCCGCGACTTCCTCGACGCCGTCCTCACGCCGGCCGCGGACCTTGTCTTCTCCGCCATCGCCATAGATGTCTTCCGTCGCAAAGTTATGGGACGGGAGATCGAACTGCTCGGCATCCATCTTTGCTTCGTCTAGCAGTTCTTCGTGTGGTAATAAAAGTTTACTTTTTACCGTCTTTTTGATCTGATAGATACATCCTTTCCTACCAAAAGTGGTTTCTAAATCTCCTAACATGAATCTATCTCTTTCTGCATCTCATATTCGGCCTAGTATATTCACTTATGCTTCTTCACAAGTTAGATTCCTCACTTGTACTTATTCTTGGATTTGTACAACTCTGGAACCAACTCTCATCATATAAGTGAATGTCTTTGCGTTATGAGGTCAATGTCTTCAAACTGATTTATCTTCAAAATCTTCTGAGAATGCATATGACCTCTTCCCCTTCCCTCGCACCTTTAATGCTGTCACAGGTACATGTCCGTGGGAGAATCCCTTGGTTCTCATAGTATGCATTCGTTTGCAGAATTCTTGCAGAGTCACATCAACTCACCTAAAGCGAGTTCTTGTCAGTCCAGCCATTTGAAGCCATTGCATGTACTGAAGCCCTTCAGTTTACACTTTATGGCAACTGAAAAGTCAGCAAGAAAGGGAGGTAGACAACGTCGTGGTAACACTTCCAAGGACTTACCTCCAGATTTGCACGAGATGTACAATACTGATCTAGAAGAAACCTATGCTACGCAAGAATCGAATCCAATGGATTTGAAGATATTGGGCAGAAGAATGGTTTAAATATCGCTTCATCACTCAAGAATATGACGAGAAGAATGCCATCAAGGCACCCTGTGGTGATATTTTGTACAAAAATCTTCCACCCAGGACTCAGGCTGAAGCTAATATGCAAGGCTTCTATCCTTGCATGGTGCGCGGACCACAGCCTGAGAATGTTGACCCTTCTTCACTGCTCTGGTGTCGTGAAGACAGTCTGTTCAAGCGCAACTATCAGTTCGCCAAAGACTCAGCTACAAAGAACAAGAAGGATCTAGGGCTTGACTTCAACCCTGGTCCTTCCTCACCTCGGGATAATGGCACCCGTGAAGCCAATGAGAATAGGATCGGCCCCTTCTACAACCTTCCTGGCCTCATCACTCACATCACTGTTCAAGGTACCAAAGTGGATCATTATGATGATGATGCTTACACCGATGAAGCTCCAGCTCCTGCTTCAAAGCCGCGGAAGCAAAAGAAGACTAAAGCTTCAAAATCATCTGCTGCTCCAAAAGCTTCAAGAGTGAAGCCATTGGCAACTGCCCCTTCTGCTCCCAGTAATAACTCTCAAGATCTCTCTCGCATCTCCATGAAGCGTGAGAAGTCACAGAAGACACCAGTTCAGCAACTAAGTCATGCACTAACACATGCTGCCATTCTGAGGAATGAATTTGGAACCATTGACTTGTCTTCAGATGAAGAATTTGGTGAAGATGCTCTGGAGCAGCTGATCAAGAGCAAGCAAGAGGCGGAGATCTTCAACGATCTGCCCCTCTTTGATGTAAACATTCTGAAGAACTTCATTGATGAGTGGTTCGACAATCAAGATCTCAGCTTTGATGACCTTCAGCTTCCCATTGGCGCTGCGTTGCTTTCAAGGCGCCATTTCTCCCGAGCTTGCTCGCTCAAGTAGATAGTTGAACCGAAGCGAAAGGTAGACTTCGAGAAGGAACAGTTCAAGAAGCATGTCGCCAAGCTGAATGTGGCTGATGTGCAAAAGTTCAAGGTGATGCTTAATGACCTCAAGGAGTCGTTTCGGAAGAAACGCGAGGAAGCCAAAGGCTCAAGAGAGCGCATGCAAGCAATCGCAGACACGTGCGTTCAAGCCTACAATGAAGCTGAAAAGTGCAAGGCACTTGGCCGCCCTGGCATTGACCCCTCAATGGCTGCCAAGAAAAAGAATTCATCTGAAGCCAACACTGAAGCACCACGGCAGGAAGAACCACACATTGTCTTCCCGGCTAGCATGCGCGGCTCGAAGCCCAAGGCTCCTTTAGTGGCTTCTGAACAGAAGAAAACCAAGGCAGCTGAAGCCGGAGCCAGGAAGCAGAAAACCAAGCACACCACTGATGAAGCACCACCTCCCAAGAAGAGAAAAACCAAGAAGAGAGATCGGGCTGCTCCCACAAAGCCCTCGTTGTTGAACCCCTTGCTTTTGTTCCCCCTCCATCTGCAAACCAGGAGCGTCGGATGATTGTTCATGAGCCTGCTTTCACAGAGGCTCCTGAAGCTCAAGAAGTTCCAGTCGTCGACCCCATCGCGACTGAAGACATTGTACAGGATGATGTAGTTCTTCCTCAGATCAAGCGCCCAACGGTATCATTGCCTGTTCAAACGAACAGTGAGCTTATTAGTATTGGTCGTCCTTTGACACCAATCTCACAAGATGCATCGTGGGCTGATCGCCCCCAGCAAGCAACCCCAATTCAAGACTCACCAAGTACACCCCAACCGTCATCCATGCCCGTCATGAGCCCCATGTCCAATGATGACAACTACATGGAGACATCACCATCACCAAAGGCGTCGCCCGTATTCCAATGGCTTCGCAAAGGCCTGAGGCCATCCGTCTCCATGACCACCATCACAGAAGAGGGCTCCAACTTGTCAAGTTCAGTGGCACGTCAAATGTTTCCTGAGGACAATCCTTCTATGACGGTCCCTGTGTCTGAAGCCAATGCTGCTGAAGACCCTCCGGCTGCATCAGCCAGAGCAACACAAGAAGAAGAGCATGTTTCTACTCCCCCTACAACTCAAGAAGAAGTTCATGAAGAGAACCAGTCTATGCCAGAACCTCCAACTACTCAAGTGGATGGTGAGAATCCCGAGGCTGCCACAAATGACATTCGTGAAGGCAATGACGTTGTCATGGCCGAAGCCAATGTGGAGCCTACAGTGGCCAATGCACCAGTGGCCAATGAAGCAAATGAAGCCCATGAAGCAGATGAAGGCAATGCCACACCTGACACAAATCTGCAGTCTGAAGTCAATGCCACTGCTCCTGTTCCGCCTCCAAGGCCACATACTATCGAGCAAGCATACAACTATGGTCAGCTTGTCACTGTCAGATGGCCTATTATGATTCCTCCACCTGCTGCTGGTCCTCAATTTGATTACCATGTCAAGCACAGGCCTCGGGTTCATAAGCCAAAGCCAAGACTGCCCAGATTTCCAGGTACTGCCACTTCGCCAGGATATTTCAATGTCAACGGCTTCATTGCACACAACACCTTCGATAGCGAAAAGAACCCCTACACCAGGCCCAAGATTTCATCTGATTGGTTCTGGAGTTATCAGCAGCGCAGCTATTATTCATGCATTCTGTACAACCAAGGCCGCATATTTCCGCATATGCGCCTTGATACTGAAGCCATAGCTGGACTGCCCTGCTTAGAAGAAGCTCTCGATTGCTTCAGAGAGGCTGGCTTACTGCATTTTGTCACTGATAAGGAGCACTGGAATGAAGAGCTGCTGCTTCAATTCTACGCCACTCTTCATATCAGAGGCTACAAGAGGGATCCTAAGACTTGGGTACTTGAGTGGATGACAAGAAATGTACATCATGAAGCCACTGAAGGTGTGCTGGCTGCCACTCGAGTCTATCCGTTGGTTGGTACTACACGTGCACCTCACCGTGCCCAAACCGAAGCCACTGACAGCACAATTGCTCAACGGCCTCGAAAGCGATCTCGTGTTCTCAATGACCGAGAGCTTCTCGTTGGCCTGCATCAGAAACAGGTTAGGCATCATGATTGGCTCAAGCTCCAGATGCAGAGCATCATGACTGACGTCAATCGCACTCGCAACCTTGCAACCAAGAATGCCTTTGTCGCGCAAGAAACTTGTCGACGCACATGGAAAGGGCTGACGCTTATGTGTGCCAAGGAAGATCTTTAGGACGATGGCTTCTTAGAACGATTCAAGTTTGATTCCACTCTGCCCAGAAATGATGTTCTGCAGTGCACTCCATCTCTTGAAGACTCAGAGTACTCCTCTTCTGCTGCAACCGTGAATGCTTGTGTGATCGATGATCAAGATGATGCTACCTCGCCACCTCCAACACGTATCGACACTGCTCCAAGTTTGTCTGCACCGCCAAACCTCGACACCAACCCTGCATCTTCTCCTACTCCTTCTGGGAACGAGTAGAGGCTCAATGTCTTCAACCCTTTTTGGTCCTTACTGACAAAAGGGGAGAAGCTATGAGTTGATAGTCTTCAAGCGGGTTCATATGGACGGTTGCTTTATATTTTGCCTAGTGTTTACAACTCTTGCTCTTGATACATTTGGTTCTATGAGTTGTAACACTTAAACTCGATGGGCGTCTGCTACTTATTTGCTATTTTGTGATGTGATGATAAATTCCGCATGTGCGATGATAACTTCCGCACTTAAATCATTTTGCAGACGTCCATTTTTCATTATGCATGTAATTATCTTCGTTACATAGAATCATGCATGATGAATTGTCTTCATAAGTTGAAGAGGATCTCCACAAGTAGAACCTGCCATGTGCATTTGCATTCCAAAAGCAAATTACTTATATGCACATCTTCAGGGGGAGCCTTTTGCTACTTATGAAGACAATACCTCATCCTTTACAATTTCACATATTTCACATATTTATATCCCCGTTGAAAACTTCAACCAGTTTGTCATCAATCACCAAAAATGGGGAGATTGTAAGTGCATCTAGTGCCACCCCTAGTTTGGTTTTGGAGTATTGACGACAAACGTGGTTGAGGGACTAATGTGTTTGTGAGAATTTCAGGATAACACAGGTAGTAGTCCCTCCTTGATTCGGTTTACCTACCGGAGATGACCCCTAAAAACGTATGAAGACATTGAAGATAATGGTGGTATGTGAAGATATTCACATTGAAGACTACGAAAGAAGAAGACATTGAGTGAAGACTATGGAGCGCGAAGACTTAGCAGTTTCGTTGTTTATTTTCTTCTTTGTTGAGTCATAGGAACCACCAAGCTGTTAAGTGGGGTCCAAGTGAACAAAGTCAGAGTGAGTGAAGTGATGCTCAACCAAATCCTATGTCTTCTAGTGAAGACAATGAGAGCAAATCTTAGCCAGAGTCGGATAAGTCAGCTTTACTTGTAGCCCAAGTCAAGCTGTCGCGTGTGTTTGAAATCTGACCGTTGTGACACGTGTCAGTTCCTTAGTGACCCAGGGTCATTTCGGACAAATCAGGTCAGGTTGCCTAGTGGCTATAAATAGCGCACCCCCTACACTATAAATTGGTGGCTGCCCAGAGTTAGTGCACGGCTTTTGTAGTTGAGAGCAACCCACCTCCGAAGAGTTTGAGAGAGAAATTCTTGTGAGGACAAAGCCCAAAACACCTAGAGCCCAAAGAGTGTTTGGCATCATCAAGTCTTTCTCGTCTGCGTGATCTCAAGAATTGTTACACTTGAGGACTGTGAATCCTCCACCGGTTAGGCGCCATGTTCGAGCATCCAAGAGTAATTGTGGATCGCCGTGAACGAAGTCCGTGAAGGTTTGGAAGTCTACCTTGAAGACTTACCAGAGTGGTTGGGCGGGGAGTGTGTGTCCTTAGCTCAAGGGGAATAAGGTGAAGACACGGTCTTCTGAGTTCAATCTCAGCCTCCCTAAAGCAGACGTCATGCTTGTCACAAGAATCGAACTGGTCGAACAAATCCTTGTCTTCACAACACACTGGTTCTATCTCTTACTCTCCTTACTTACAGTTTGTCTTTGTGAAGTCACTGCCTGATTGCTCTACCTGTTTGACTTCACTGTGTGACTACTTGTTCTGATTGGCTTCAAACTATCTTCCATCCTGATCCTAATACCTAGCTGCTATGAATCGTCATGCTTTAGCTTCATACTTGTTTGACTATTGCTTGTCTAGTGTAGTTTATCTTCCGCTGCATGGTTATAGGTCTAGTTTTCATGAAAGTCTTCGAAACTTTCATGTTTTGAAGACTTCCATAAAAATCGCCTATTCACCCACCCTCTAGTTGATAACTAGCACTTTCAATTTCTTTTGTTGAGCTTTCATATATTTATAGTTGTAGTGCATCCGTTGCATGGCAATCCCTACTCCTTGCATTGACATCAATTGATAGGCATCTCCATAGCCCGTTGATTAGCCGCGTCAATGTGAGACTTTCTCCTTTTTTTGTCTTCTCACATAACCTCCATCATCATATTCTATTCCACCCATAGTGCTATGTTCATGGCTCACGCTCATATATTGCATGAAAGTTGAAAGAGTTTGAAAAGGCTAAGTATGAAACAATTGCATGGCTTGTCATCGGGGTTGTGCATGATGGGAGCATTTTGTGTGACGAAAATGAAGCATGGCCAAACTATATGATTTTGTAGGGATAAGCTTTCTTTGGCTATGTTATTTTGACAAGACATAATTGCTTGGTTAGCATGCTTGAAGTATTATTATTTTTATGTCAATATTAAACTTTTGTCTACAATCTTTTGGATCTAAACATTCATGCCACAATAAAGAGAATTACATTGAAAATTATGTTAGGTAGCATTCCACATCAAAACTTCTGTTTTTATCATTTACCTACTCGAGGACGAGCAGGAATTAAGCTTGGGGATGCTGATACGTCTCCAACGTATCTATAATTTTTTATTGTTCCATGCTATTATATTATCTGTTTCGTATGTTTAATGGGCTTTAATATGCTCTTTTATATTATTTTTGGGACTAACTAATTAACCGAAGGCCCAATGCAAATTGTTGTTTTTTTGCCTATTTCAGTGTTTCACAGAAAAGGAATATCAAACGGAATGAAACCTTTGGGAGGATCTTTTTGGAACAAACACAATCCAGGAGACATGGAGTGGAAGTCAAGGAAGCAATGAGGCGGCCACGAGGTAGTAGGGCGTGCCCCCACCCTCATGGGCCCCTCGTAGCTCCACCGACCTACTTCTTTCGCCTATATATACTCTTATACCCTTACATCCAGGGGAGCCACAAAACCACTTTTCCACCACCGCAACCTTCTGTACCCGTGAGATCCCATCTTGGGGCCTTTTCCGGCGATCTGCCGGAGGGGTATTCGATCACAGAGGTCTTCTACATCAACACCATAGCCTCTCCGATGATGTGTGAGTAGTTTACCACAGACCTTCGGGTCCATAGTTATTAGCAAGATAGCTTCTTCTCTCTCTTTGGTTCTTAATACAAAGTTATCTTCGATGTTTTTGGAGATCTATTTGATGTAATACTTTTTGCGGTGTGTTTGCCGAGATCTGATGAATTGTGGGTTTATGATCAAGATTATCTATGAGCAATATTTGATTCTTCTCTGAATTCTTATATGCATGATTTGATATCTTTGTAAGTCTCTTCGAATTATCGGTTTAGTTTGGCCTACTAGATTGATCTTTCTTGCAATGGGAGAAGTGCTTAGCTTTGGGTTCAATCTTGCGGTGCTCGATTCCAGTGAAAAAAAGGGAACCGACATGTATTGTATTGTTGCCATCGAGGATAAAAAGATGGGGTTTATATCATATTGCTTGAGTTTATCCCTCTACATCATGTCATCTTGCCTAATGTGTTACTCTGTTCTTATGAACTTAATACTCTAGATGCATGCTGGATAGTGGTTGATGTGTGGAGTAATAGTAGTAGATGCAGAATCGTTTCGGTCTACTTGACATGGATGTGATGCCTATGTTCATGATCATGCCTAGATACTCTCATAACTATGCACTTTTCTGTCAGTTGCTCGGCAGTAATTTGTTCACCCACCATAATATATGCGATCTTGAGAGAAGCCACTAGTGAAACCTAAGGCCCCCGGGTCTAGTTTACATCATATAAGTTTCCGATCTATATTTCTAGTTTACTATTTATTTTGCAATCTATACTTTTCAATCTATAAAAAAAATACCAAAAATATTTATCTTATTATCTTTATCAGATCTCACTTTTGCAAGTGGCCGTGAAGGGATTGACAACCCCTTTATCGCGTTGGTTGCAAGGTTCTTGATTGTTTGTGTAGGTACTAGGCGATTTGCGTATAGTCTCCTACTGGATTGATACCTTGGTTCTCAAAAATTGAGGGAAATACTAACTCTACTTTGTTGCATCACCCTTTCCTCTTTAAGGGAAAATCAACACATGCTCAAGAGGTAGCACATGTTGAGCCGTAATATAGACATTGGGAACATCCAAATGGGTGCTTTGTTTGATTTCGACTAGCCCTATATGTTCATGAGTCCTTCTAGTCTCCCTCGGCTGGAACCAATAACATCTGAAGACTATGATGTTTGGTGGGTTTTCACCATAGAATTGAAGTTCATAAATTGCTTCAACTTTTCCATAATACTCGATATCTCCTTCGCCGATAGCAGAAACACAACAATTTATAGACTTTCGGTCGACCATAGATAGTTGTTTGCCATAGGTACTAAAGCGATACCCATTGATGTCGTATTTTTCAAATGAACGGACCTTATAGTCAAAACCATTAGCTACTTGTCTCAATTCGGCAAACATAATCTCTGAATTAGCCTACAAGTTTTATACGAAAGGATTGTTGCATTAGTCGCAAATTAGCCAAAGAAATGAAATGGTCTAATGGAAATTAACGTTTTTTGAACCAAGAGATGAAACCGGGATATTCGCCTCCTTGCTTTGCCAGAAGCTCATACTCTTCGACGGAATCCTTTTGGATCACCGCTCCGTACGAGAGTAGGGCGACGTATCGACTGCATCAAATATCCAGGAATAAGAGAAGTTCAAAGGAATTAGAAGTTGCGAAACAATGTACCGAGATCTTGCTCGATGTATGGCCGCACTTCTATTAGGTTGTTGAAGAGATACATCGAAATGGTCCTCCATTCTTCAACATCCAACGATCCAACCACTGGCTGGTGCAAGATTCCCTTTGAATAGGCTAAGGTTGGATCGACCCTTTTTAGGGTCATCAGCATTTTACCGAGGCTTCAGATTATGCAAATTACGATTTTTTGTCTTTGTAGTGTGCTGTCACGAAGTTTGCCGCCTCCTCAGTGATGAATGCATCGGCCATCGATGCTTCAATTCGACGTTTATTTTTACATTTTGCTCGAAGCGTCTTCTGCATCCTCTCAATTCAGCAGCACCAATGATTTTACCCCCCCCCAATCTTGCCTCGGCCGGGAGATGCAAAATCAAGTGTTGTGTTGGATTAAAGAAGCTTGGTGGAAAGATCATCTCTAACTTGCAGATCAACTCCGGTCCCAACTGTTCCATTTCTTCTAGGAGGACAAGCGATAGTTCTTTCGCACAAATAACATGGAAGAGATAGCTCAGCTCTGCCAGTACTAGCCATCCATCCTCAGGGATGAAGCCACGCAACATCACGGGCATTATCTGTTGAATCCATATGTGCCAATCATGACTTTTTAGACCAAATATTTTCAATTTTTCAGGACTCACTCCCCTCTTTAGATTTGCTGGATACCCACCGGGGAACATCAACTGCATTTTCACCCACAAAATAATTTCCCTCATAGCTGGCCTTCCAAGATTGAACCATGCCTTTGGCTTCGTCCAGTCCGCTTTCCTTTCGGTTCTTGCATGTTTTGTAACGGTCTATCACAAAGCTCCTCTTGATCGACTCTAGCCTTAGTATTATCCTTTGATTTCCCCTCTATGCCGAACAATGTATGGCTTATAAGTAAGGCAGATCCCACAAGCATGTCTTGTGATTCCAGGCGTGTTCCTTATTATACCCCTTGAAATACCCTGGACGTCCTAGATCTGGCTCGAGAGCGTTTAAATGATCTAGGGTCTGTTGGCCTATCAACGCAGGTGGTGCAGAGTGTTTGACAACTCTACCTTTGATGAAGTTCTTCTTGTCTTTCCTGAACTTATGGCGAGGATCTAGAAACGGTCTATGCAAGTCGAAGCAAGTATACTTGTGCCCAGCTGTCAGCCAACGAAACTCAAGAGATCCCTTGCATGTGGGGCACGGGAACCTTCCATGCACACACTAGCCAATGAATAGCGCATAAGCCGGCAAGTCATGCATCGAGTACATGTACCAGGCACACATTATGAAGTTCTGTTTGCTAAAGGCACATTCTTCTTCTCCTCCTCCTCCTTTTTCCTCTTCTTCTTCTTTTCTTCTTCTTCATTCCTATTCTTCTACTTTTTTTTCATCTTTCTTCTTCCTCTTCTTCTTCTTTTCTTCTTGTTCATTCCTCTTCTCCTCCTCCTCCTTCTTCTTCTTCTTCTTCTTCTTCTTCTTCTTATTCTTCTTCTTCTTCTTCTTCTTCTTCTTCTTCTTCTGCTCCTTTTTCCTCTTCTTCTTCTTTTCTTCTTCTTCATTCCTATTCTTCTAGTTTTTTTTCATCTTTCTTCTTCCTCTTCTTCTTCTTTTCTTCTTCTTCATTCCTCTTCTGCTACTTTTATTTCATCTTTCTTCTTCCTCTTCTATTTATGTAAGCCTAAACCTAAACCTAAAAACTCAAAACTAAACTAAACCTAGCACTAACCTAAAACAAAACAGGAAAAATAGAACAAAAAAACAGGAAAAATTAGGAAAAAAAAGAGTAACCTGGCTCCGGCGAGGTCGGTCGGTGGGGCGGGGCAGCGCAGGGGCCGCAGGGAGGAGTCTAGTGGTGGGGCGGGCGTAGGGTCATGGGAGGTGTCCGCACCGGGCGGGCGGGTGAGGCCTCTCCGCGACGGGCGCGGTGGGGCAGCCGCCAAAGCCTGGCTCCCTGGTTGGGGGGAGGGGAGGGCTGACGGTGGGCGGCGCAGGGTCATGGGAGGTTCCGACACAGGCGGGCGGTGCAGGCCTCTACGGAGACGGGCGGGGGGCGGCCATGGCTAGCTCCTCACATGGGACGGAGGGCTGGGACAAGGCGGGCTGGGTCCGGGGGGCGGGGCTGGCCGGCGGCGGCGATTGCGGCGGTGGCAACAGGAGCAGAGAGGTGGGCGCGCTGGAGGGAGAGAGAGAAAGAGAGAAAGAAAAAGGGAGACGACGCCACCCGTTAAGTGGGCCTTCTTTGTCTTCTGATAGCAAACGGCAAACAGGGCGACCGTCAGGGCTGGCCCACGTCTCCTCTTTGTCGTCCGCTAGCGGACGTCAAAGGAGGAACATTGCCGTCGTGTCGGTGTACTAGAGTAGGGGTACCCGAGTATCCCGAACTCGTGCACGGGCAGTTGCAGCACCCCGTGGCTGGGCCGGCCTGGTGACCGCCAAGGTCCTCAACGGCTCCTTTGGAGCCATTCAAGAACTAAGTACTCAAGACCCCGGCAAGAGGAGCTTGCCGGGAAGGCCACTTAGGGCACGAAGGAAACAAGACCCCGGCAAGAGGAGCTTGCCGGGAAGGCTTGGTGAGCGACAAGCTCCCGAGCGCGACAAGGATTCAGCCGCGGCAAGATGTTTGCCGCGGCAAGCAACTCCCTTCATCTCCGCTCCAGCTCATCCACCAACGTGTCGCCAAGGGGCCATTCCAGGCGTGAGTGTCAAGAGGCTGTGCAGCCAGCGGGGAGCAGCGATAAGCGGCGCTGACAAGATTACCATCGTGGCAAACGGTGGTGCACTTGACGGTCCCTCACAGACTGTTTAGGCGATGTGGACGGGCATTTATTAATCTTGTCCCTTGCCGCCGAGTTAGGTATAGTTCATCGTACATCGCATAAAGCGGTGTACCAACTACTGTTTTTCCTATTTTACCCTTGTCTACTTGCCACCTGTGGTGACCCCTTGAGCCTATAAAAGGAGGCCCATGTGCAACGTAGAGGGGGTTCGGCTCCGGTTCGGTTCATTCGACTCATTCGAGACCACACTCACTCAGGCTAGGTTTTGTAGCTCCCATTGCTCCCTAGCAAGAACACAATACAATCAACCAAGCAGCAGTAGGAGTATTATCTCTCCGAAGAGCTCCGAAGCTGGGTAAATCTGCTCGTGTGCATCGCCTCGATCCGCTCTTTGTGCAATCTCCGCCCCCCATCGAACCACAAGGGACTCGGTCCGCCAGGTCCCATAGGTGTTCGTGGGACACGATCAGCTTCCCCGACATCTTTGGCGCGCCAGGTAGGGGGCGTCGAGGCTGTGTGAACCTGATCCAGCGGTCACACGAGCAACTTCTTCATCACCTTCATCAACATGCCACCGAAGAGGAAGGCTTCGGCGGCAGCAGAGCCGTCCGCGTCAAACCCACCACCACCGGAGCTGACGAGTGGTGGGGAAGACGCTGGCGGAGGAACGGGCGTCGTCGAGAGAGCCCACGACGCCGCCAGGTCCAAGGACAAGGCGGCGCAAGCTTCGGCGTCCAAAACGCAGCGTCCGCCTCAGGAGGCGCTGGGACCGACAGCGCCATGATGCTCGCAGCACCATACGCCGTTGGATCAAGGCAAGCTGGAGGATCCCGAGGCCCTCGAGACCGTGATGCGCCGCCAACATGTTGACGAAGCGGAGTACGATCGCTTGGACGGGATGCTGCTCCTCCTAACTTGGTTAGAAGTCCGAGCACATCCCGTTCCTCGCTCCGTACTCCATTGCCACCCACCACTCCAGCAGAAGCCTTGGCGAGACCTCAATTGCTTCTAGGTTACCCTCCAACGGCCGATAAGGTCGACGAATGGAGGGCCGCCATCCAGAGTCTCATCGGCTTTGCCAACGGCGACGTCCCGCGGCAACCAAGCACATCGCAGCCGCGGCACAGCGACAAGGCACGAGCCGGTGGTGACGAGACCTGCGGGGGTGCCACCACCATGCACTCCCCTTCCCGAAGGCCAAGGTCACCAGCTCCTCGGATCCACCTCGACAGCAACTCCACCGCGTCGTCGGATCCACGAGCTCGCCATGATCAGTGCCAAGTTCTTAAGGAACGGCAACAAGAAGACGCTCGAACCCGCATCGAGCGCCGAAGAGAAGCGCGGCGTCAGTCCGACCAGCGCGCCGGGCCCGCTGTTGATATGCACACGGCAGGGGAACCAGGTGACTTGCCGTACGCGGTAGGTTGCCCTGCGTTCAATCGTGAGCTACGACAAGTCCAGTGGCCCGACAAGAAAAACTTCAAGCCAGATGTGCCGGAGAAGTATGATGGCAGGACACACCCATCGGAGTTCCTCAGCATCTACACCATTGCGGTGCAGGCTGCAGGGGGACGAGACGACAAGATCCTCGCCAACTACTTCCCGCTAGTACTCAAGCCAAATGTCAGATCTTGGCTCATGCACTTGCCGGACAGTTCCATATCTTCTTGGGCATATTTGTGCCATCAGTTTGTCGGCGCCTTCACAGGCGGCCACAAACCTCATGGCCAAGAGAGTGACCTTCACCTGCTCGCCCAGAAGGAAGGAAAGTCCCTGCGCAAGTTCATTCAGAGATTCAGCCGCGTGCACTACAACATCCCAGATGTCCACCCTGCCGCGGTGATCGGCGTGTTTCATCAGAACGTGCGGAACGGCAGGATGAGGGAAGAGATGGCGATGTGTAAGGTCAAGGACGTCAGTGAGCTGTATGCCTTGGCCGACAAGTGTGCACGTGCAGAAGAAGGAAGAAGACTCCCAGGAGAGAACGTTGGAGCAGGATCTGACAGTGAGGAGACCGCCCAGGCAAGGAAGAGCCGGCGGCGGAACAACAGAAAGAAGAAAAGCAAAGAGGTACTAGTTGTCGAGCAGTCCGGCAACGGAGGTGGCGCCAAGAAGGCTAAGGTTGGCGGCTCCGGCAAGGAGGTTGCCACTGACACCGACCGCCAACCTGTGGCGACCGCCGACAAGCAGGACAGCTCCAACAAGCAGTACTGCAAGATTCATCGCACCAAGGGCCACGACCTCCAGAGCTGCAAGAAAGTCGAGCAGCTTGTAGAACAGCAGAAGGCTGAGTATGAGCGGCGAGACAAGGAGAAGGCCCAGGAAGGTGCTGTAGCAGCTAGCAAGAAGAGACCCGGCCGGGGAGGACGCCGCGGCAAGGCCAAGCAGCGGCAAGGCGACAGACCTCCCCGCGGCCGCGACAAGGATGAAGACGAAGATGATGATGAAGACATGGAAGACGATGAAGCTGATGAGCAGGAGTTTCAGAAGGCAACAGAGGTTCTCTGCGTTGACGGTGGTGCTTCTCTGCATACCTCACACCGCCAACTCAAGCAATGGATGCGGGAGGTCAATGCAGCAGAACCATCCGTGGAGTCACGAGACCTCTGAAGTGGTCCAGACGCCCATCATTTTTGATATTGAGGACCACCCGATCGCATAATCGCGGTCGGGTGCTTGCCGATGTTGGTCTCACCAACCATCCGCAACCTCAAGGTCACTAAGATGTTGGTTGACGGCGGGCCGGCTTGAATCTCGATCTCCTCCGCGGTGCTCCGTAAGCTTCAGATCCTCGACAATGAGCTCAAGAGACTGGCACTTTCCAAGGAATCAACCCAGGGAGGAGCAAGCCGAAAGGGAAAATCACATTGCCGGTAACATTTGGCAGTGACCTAAACTTCAGGACTGAGAGAGTCACATTTGACGTTGCTGATTTCCCATTGCCCTACAATGGAATACTTGGCCGTCCAGCACTCGCCAAGTTCATGGCAGCCTCTCATTATGCCTACAACCTACTCAAGATGCCCGGCCCGATAAGCGTCATTTCTGTCCATGGCGACAAGAAGGATGCGCTTATCTGCGCCGACAAGATTTACCGAGATGCAGCAGCTGCGACAGATAGCAAACCACTTGCCGCTGAAGCTCCCGGGGGGAAGAAGAAGACCACCTTGTCCGACAAGAGCTCTGATGCCCACTCCGGCAAGCGCACCTCTTCGGAGTGCTGCGCTACCGTCGAGGACGCACCATCGAGCTCCACCGGCAAGTGCAAGAAGATGATGGCAGCTCCGCCGAAGACCAAGAAGGTGCCCGCCAAGTAGGATGGCACTGGTGGTACCTTCACCATCAGTGCCACGCTTGACCCTAAATAGGAAGGCGAGCTCGTTGCTTTCCTGCGGGGGAATGTCGATGTGTTTGCATGGCAACCATCTGACATCCCCGGTGTTCCCAAGAAAGTAATTGAGCACCACTTAGCTGTCTGTCCTCATGAGCAGCCCGTCAACCAAAAAGTCAGGAAGCAGGCAGTGGAGCGCCAAGAATTCATAGCAGAAGAGATCAATAAGTTGGAAGCAGCAGGCCTTGTCAGAGGAGTGCTCCATCCCACATGGTTGGCAATCCGGTAGTTGTACGCAAGGCAAATGGGAAATGGAGACTTTGTATTGACTTCACAGATGTTAATAAAGCTTGTCCCAAAGACCCATTTCCCTTGCCACGTATCGACCAGATTGTTGACTCCACGGCTGGATGTGATTTGCTTTCATTTCTTGATGCATATTCAGGATATCATCAGATCTTCATGGCAGAAGAGGATGAAGAGAAAAACGCATTCATTCAACCATGTGACACATACTGTTTCATACGGATGCCTTTCGGTTTGAAGAATGCTGGTTCAACGTTTGCAAAAGTGGTCCATGATGCTTTTGAGCCCCAAATGCACAGAAATGTAGAAGCCTACATGGATGACATAGTGGTCAAGAGCAAGGACAAAGCAACTCTGGTTCAAGACTTAGATGAGACCTTTGCAAATCTGCGCAAGATCAATCTCAAGCTCAACCCCGAGAAGTGCGTGTTTGGAGTTCCTTCCGGCAAGCTTCTCGGGTTCTTCGTGTCTCAGAGGGGAATTGAAGCCAACCCCGACAAGATCAAAGCCATTGAGCAGATTGAAGCACCAAAGCGCCAAGGATGTAAGAAGACTTGCGGTTGCGTGGCTGCTCAAAGAGGTTTATCTCTAGGTCACTTGAGCGCCTGCCATTTTTCAAGATTTTGAAAAAGGCAGGTCCAATGAAATGGACTCGAAGCGGAGGCTGCGCTGCAGGACTTGAAGAGGTACCTGTCCTCCACTCCAATACTTGTCGCATCGAGGCCACAAGAGAAGTTGCTTCAGATATAGCGGCAACCAATCAAGTGGTTAGTGCTGCGTTAGTAGCGGAAGGGAGGCGGACGATGAGCCGGCAACCGAGACAGGTGCATCCAACGACAAGCTGTGGGGTTTCACCGCCAAGCTCGTCCCGACAAGGAAGGATCTGCAGACGAGCGAGAAGATTCAGAAAAGGATGGTGCAGCGCCCAGTCTACTTTGTCGATTCCCTTCGCAGGGGCTAGGTCAAGGTACTGTGCAGAAATTGCTTTTCGCCTCCTCATGGCCTCGAGAAAGCTGCGCCATTACTTCCAAGCACATGAGATAACAGTTGTCACTCGCTTTCGCTGAAGAGGATATTGCAAAATCCGAAGCAACAGCAGGATTGTCGAGTGGGCATCTGAACTGCCAAGCTTTGGCCTCAAGTTTGAAAGCACTTCAACTATCCAAAGCAGAGCACTGGCAGAGTTTATAGCAGAATGGACGCCAACGCAAGATGAAGAAATTCCAGAGATGAGCATCCCCGTCAAGGAGGCAAATAAAGAGTGGCTGATGTATTTTGATGGTGCTTTCTCGCTGCAAGGCGCCGATGACGACGTGCTGCTTGTCGCACCCACCGGAGAGCACCTCAAATACATAGTCCAAATGCACTTTCCCAGGGAGCAAGCGACAAATAATACTGCAGAGTATGAAGGTTTGCTTGCCGGTCTCAGGATTGCAGTGGACCTTGGGATCAAGAAGCTTGTTGTCAGGGGTGACTCGTAGCTTGTCGTCCGCCAAGTAAACAAAGATTATCAGAGTCCGTTGATGGAAGCCTACGTTGATGAAGTGAGAAAGCTAGAAGAACACTTTGAAGGCCTGCAAATGGAACATGTTCCAAGAGCCCAGAATGATATTGTTGATGGCCTGTCAAAGTGTGCTGCACTCAAGTTACCTGTGGAACCAGGAATTTTTGTGCTCAAGCTGACTCAACCAACTGTAACACCATCAACCGGACAGAGCAAGAAGAGGAAGTTGGTTTCTGGTGACTACTTTCCGGCAGAGCTCCCTGAAGCCGCCGCCAAGAAGGTCCCCAAAATCAACGAAGATATCGCTGAGGAGCAGTCTGCTCCGACAAGCCCTAGGGTTTGCTTCGTTGAAGCAGACGCTCCCGACAAGTTTTGCTCCGGCAAGCTTGCCGGGGATCATCAAGCTCCGGCCGAACCGCAGGTTCTTGCCGTGGAAGCTGATGTTCCCGCAGCGGCAGATGTGCCTTTAGTTCTTGTTGTCGAGCCGCAAGCTCCAACATGGGCACAACAGATCGTCCATTTCCTTCAGACAGGAGAACCTCCCGAAGAGCAAGAAGAAGCGGAAAGAGTAGCCCGACAGTCAAGTATGTACCAGTTTGTTGACAACATCTTGTACAGAAGGAGACTCAACGGAGTGAAATTGAAGTGCATTTGCCGGGAAGATGGACTGAAGCTGTTGGCAGAGATACACGGAGGCATATGTGGTCACCACATTGGCGAAGAGCACTTGCCGCAAAGCTTTCCGGCAAGGTTTCTTCCGCCGAAGCACTCCAGATGCAATCGCACAAGTAACCAAGTGTGAAGCGTGCAGGCCCATTCAAAACAGATACACCAGCTAGCTCAAGCTCTCCAGACGATCCCTTTATCCTGGCCATTTTCGGTCAGGGGTTCGACATCCTCGCCCCTTTCCCGAAGTTGTCGGGGCTTTGAGTACTTGTACGCCACAATCGACAAGTTCACAAAGTGGCCGGAAGTGGAAGCAAGGAGAAAGGTGACAAGACGGCAGCATCAAGTTCTTCAGTCAATTGTTTGCCGCTTTGGGATTCCTAACCGGTCATCACCGACAATGGCACACAATTCACGAAGTCGCACCTTCATGCAAGACGCCCAAGATCTTGGCGCCAAGGTCTGCTTTGCTTCATTGCTCATCCGAGGAGCAACGGTCAAGCGAGAGGGCAAACGCTGAAGTGCTGCGAGGACTCAAGACCAGAACTTTCGACGTGCTGCACAAGTGCGGAAGAAACTGGATTGAGGAGCTGCCGGTGGTTCTTGGTCGATCAGACGACGCCAAATTGAGCCATCGTTGCGACACCTTCCGCCTAGTCTATGGAGCGGAAGTAGTTCTCCCACGGAACTCAGATACGGATCGCCTCGAGTACTCGCTATGATGAGTTTGAGCAAGAGCAGCTGCGACAAGATGACGCGCTGCTCCTCGAGGAGGATCGCCTTCAGCTGCTTTACGAGCTGCTCGTTACCAAGAAGCTTTGCGCCGCTACCATAGCCGCAGTTAGTGCCGTAAGCTTCGAGGAAGGTGACCTTGTTCTTCGCGCGCTCAATCCGCCAAGAATTCAAACAAGTTGACGCCAAAGTGGGAAGGCCCTTATCGGGTGAAACGAGTCACTAGGCCTGGCGCTGTCCACCTTGAGACCAAGATGGCGCTCCGTGAGCAACTCCTGGAATATAGAGCATCTTCGAAGTTTTACCCATAGGCGCGGTTGCGGAACCTGCTCAAGCAACCACCCTTTTGTACAAGTCTTGCCGCTGTTGCATGTAATCCTTTGTACAAAGCCGGGCGCAGACTCGGCATCAAGAAGCTCATGTGTTGCACACAACTTGTCAATTTCATGCTTTCATCATTATTTTGCATGTGTTATCTGACATTTTGTGCAGCATCTACACCCGGTAAGCGATAACGAGCCACAAGGCTCCATAACTTTATTTTCACTTCTTTCTCCTCAAATGAATGGAAGGTTCATCCGCCCACAAGTTAGCCAGGGGGAGGAGAAGATAATAGTGTGGGCCACCAAGTGTCGCTCGAGGAAGTATCGCCTTGCCGGGAAGCAAACGACAGAAAAGCTAAGTTGCCAAAATTTGAGCAATTAGTTTTTAAATTTTTGAGTTATCTTCCTGGAACGATAGTACTTTGTATGGAAAACCTGTGCGCGGAGGAACCAACTCGTGGCTAGTTTGCGCCCTTACTTTGTTTCGAGTCCGCCAACAACTTAAGTGTGCTGCAACTAGTTGCGACAAGGTTGCTTGTCGAGGCGGCATCGCCAAGAAGCTGCCGACGTTCAAGACTCGGCCATTCATGCAAAGGTGCCCGCTACCGATAAGTTCCCTAAAAGCGTAGGGCACAAACATACAAAGGAAGGAATCAAGTAAAGGGAATAACATTGCAATCGTTTGCCTAAGATAGAGTATATTACAAAAATAACTTGTCGCAGATCTAATAAATTGTTCTAAACATGATCAACAGCAACAAAGGAAAGATAAGCTTGGCGGCCTAGTCCACGCGGTCGCCATCAACCCTCTTGACTCCGCTCACCCTGTCCACAATGGGTGCGACAAGGGCCTTGAGCGCTTCAACGTCAGCAGTTGGAGGCAGGGACTTGAGGACGTTGGCGAAGCTGACGCCTGGATTGCGGAAGGCCACCTTCATCAACACCTTCTGGAGAGCCCCGGCGCAGATTTGGCGCAACTCGTCGGCCAGCTGCTTTGGGATCTCCTCCCGGAGCCGCTGGAGACCCGTCAACACGCCTTTGAAGAACAGGCTGAGCTTGGCGCTGGGTTGAAGGCGCCGTCGGTGGAGTACCCGAGGTCCACCATCCCCGCTCCATCACTCATTGTGGATGGCGGCGGCAGATCCACAAGACCTTCCGCCCAAAGGCATCACGCTGTCTTTGAGAGTATTCTGGCGGTCA
Source organism: Aegilops longissima (assembly GCA_021605205.1). Lineage (NCBI taxonomy): Eukaryota > Viridiplantae > Streptophyta > Magnoliopsida > Poales > Poaceae > Aegilops > Aegilops longissima. The sequence continues at coordinate 610,017,555 of CM038676.1, read as the reverse complement.
CAAGATTCGCCAGCAGCTCCTCGTTGTCTTTGATCTTCTCCAACAGGCCCGCTTCCCGCCTCCTTGGCGCCGCCCAGCGCCTCCGCTGTCGGTAGTCGATTTCAGCTCCAGATCTGTCTTGGAGTCCTTGGCGGCGCCGAGCTTTTTGATCTTCTCAATAAACGGCCCTACAACTCACCAAGAGATAGGCGTCCTTTTCAAGGCCAAGGCTTCAGCCCGGTGACCTCCTCGCCGCTCTTCCGAGAGTGGCCTCCAGCTGCGCCACCTCCTCTGCAATTCCTTCTTGGCGGCCTCGGCAGCTGCGGCGGCGCCCTTTGCCTCCTTGGGTGCTCCGCCAATTGATTGCTCGCTGCAAGATCTTCCTCGAGCTGCCGAGGTTGATCTTCCGCGCCACCACCTTCTTGCGCAGAAGCTTCTCGCCGGCAAGTTTGCTGCTCCTCGACCTCGGCCTTCTCCAAGATGAAGGCCGTGCGCTCTTCGGAGAGTTGCTCCCGCGCTTCTGCTATGTCCCGGAGAGTTTCCTTGTTGGCACGCCGGAGCTCTTCTGCGCGCTTCTCCATGTCAGCTCCCGCCCTCGTGACGAGTGCTTCCCGCGACTCCAGCTTAGCCTGTCGGGCGCGATAGAGCGACAACAGCTTCTTCAGCAGCTGCTCCTCCTCAGACTCGCCACTGCTGCTGCTTGGCGCGTTAACCAGCGACAGCCCAGCAGAGGCGAGCAGCTCCACGTTGAAGGTCTCTCCCTCGACCGGCGCCCTGGAGCTCGACGCCCATGGAAGCTTGATGAAGACACCGCCGCCTTCGATAGGCGCCAGCTGGGGCTCTTCGAGCCTGGTGCTGCATCGGTGGCGGAGGGATCGGTGGACGGCGAGGCCTGGCGCCTCCTGCGGCCTCGTGGCCGTCAAGGCGATCACTGCACCCTCCCCCCTCCGCGCCAAGAGCCTTGGCGGCCTCTCGCCGGCGGACCCATCGGCGCCCGCCTCCTCCTCCATGTTGGCGGGCGTTGCCATTGTTGCCGCGAGCGCCCTCCTCGCGGCAACCTCGGTCTCCATCGCTCTCCGCAGATGGATCTACTGATCGAGAAAGAAAAGAACAAGTCAAGCAAATGTTCAAAAGAAGAATGTAAGAAAAGGAACCCAAGGGAAATTTTCAGTCAAGAAGATTACCTGCAATGGGATCAGAGCCAGGTCTCCACCACCGAGGGTCGCCGGCGCTGCCCCTTGTCGGAGAGGCCTCCTTGCCGGTGGCGCTCCCTCGCGGGAGATTTCTCCCTCGGCGAGTTGAAGCAAGCAGAACTTGGGAGTGACTTCCGGGGCCTCTGGTGGGGCTGCTCTGCCCTACACAATTCAACAAGTCGATATCAAGAATGAAGGAGCACCCAGCACACCTAACCGTAAGGAATAAACCAAACACTTACGCTGGGGCCAGCTGGGGCTGCTCAAGAAGGGTTGCGGGTCCGCAACGGGTCTCAGACGCCGCCTGTCAGCCATTAGGGAATCGTCTTCGACGACAACCACCGGAGTCTTGTCCCTCTTCGACGCCCTCTGAGCCAGCGTCCTGAAAAAGGAAAGAGCTCAGAATGAAGCAAGTCAGATACAAGATAAAGCGGTAAATTGAAGAATTACAAGTAGCAGCGACAAGATCTTACTCTTCCTCTTCTTCCTCGGAGCTGAGAGCGGAGAAGTCAAATTCCGCTCCAGTGCGACGAGCTGGAGGAGTAGGCTCCCTCGGACGCTTGGCGGGTGCGGGGGCCGTGGCTCCAGAAGGCCCCGCTCCCGTTGCTGTGGCGGCATGAGGCGCCTCCTGCAACATGTGCTTGCCGCGGTGGAGCGCGGCCGGGCGGCGAGGCGGCTGTTGGCCCGTCTGCCGCCCCGCCACTTCTCCGGTCTTGCAGAGGCGTCTTCTTGGCAGTGCCGCGGGCTCCTCCCGGGGCAAGCTACTTGACGGCGGAGGGGAGGCGCCCCCGGCAGGCTCGTTCGGCTCAGCGTCGGGCTCGGCCTGCTCCTCCTCGCCGGCGAACTCCTCTCGATCGGCAAGGCTTGCCGCCTCGGCTGCCTCTGCCTCCTCGACAGCTGAACCCAAACACGCCGGCGGCTGCAGCTTCGCCGCCTCCAACCTTGTGGCGCGCGCCATCTCTTGCTCGGTGGTGTCGCTGGTGAGCCACTTCTGCTCGTCGGCACGGATCGGCACTTCTTCCAAGTTGTCGAAGAACTGCTGCACGATGTTGTCGGCGGGCTCTCGCTGTTGGAACGATTCCATGGGAATCGCACAACGGCATCATCGCGCGGATGCGGTCAAGCGACGAGTTGTTGCACAAAGGCACGACTCCCCTCGGCAACATAAACCACTCGGGGTGATCTGCATCAGGCTTGAACAGCTCCCGCAGCATGGCATCCAGCTCCAAGATGGTGAAGTTCCAGCTTGAGGCCCGGACGCAGCCTCATGATGTCCGCCGCGTTTTGGAACTCCCAAGCAGGCCTCCCCCTCTCCTGCAAGGGCGCAATGCGGCGGCGAAGGAAATCCGCGCCAACAGCTCCTAAAGTAAGCCCGGCATGCCTGAGGCGCAAGATCCGGGTCACGGCAATCTTCAACTTGGCATCCTCCGGCGCCAAGTTGCTCCAATCGTTGCTGCGCACTATGGGAGTTTGGCGCAGGGCAGTGAAAGGTTGTGGGTCCTCCTCTATAATCCAACACCAATCGGCTCTCCACTCCTCCCACTTGCTACGCAGCTCTTCGTCAAGATATGCTTCCTTCTTGCCGATCCTGGAGATCCATGAAATCCCTCCGGCAAGCGGCTCTCCTCTCTCTATGCGGGGCATGAAGTAATGGCGGAAAAGGGCTACATTTGGGTGGACCCCGACAAAGTTCTCGCAGAGGTGTGCGAAAACTGCCATGGTGAGGACAGCGTTGGGGGTGAAATCAAGGAGGCGGAGGCCGTATGTGTTCATGACGTCGCAAAAGAATTCGGAAAAGGGCGGGCAGAGCCCGCAGTGGAAGAAAAGCGCGAAGAAAGGGTACCCGACGGAAACCTTCTCGGATGTGGCGGCGGAGATCACCCTCGCGTGGGTCCGCCAGCGCCTCCGTCGACGTAAGAGGTAATACAGCTCTCGTGATATCCTTCGGCCGAGCAGGGGATCAAGAGCCCGCCGCCTTCCGCAGCGCCGCGAGCCGCTGCGCCGGCCGACTTCACCCATTTGCCCTTGTCGGCTTTGAGCCATGGCGGAGGTGGTGGAGGAACTGACGGCGTTGGTGGCGCCCGTGGCAATGGGGAGGGGGCGGAGCGCCGCTCTCTTTGGACTTGAGAAGAAGGGGTAGCGGCGGTGGTTTTGATGTGACAAGAATGGCAAGTGGGCGCCCTGCCCTGCTTCCCGCTTATAAGGAGGGAGAGGGTCGGGCTGCCCGCTTTCCATTAAAGAAAACCCCCACGATCTCCCCCACGACGCCACGTCCGTAGCGTGCCATTCGTGGGGGACGTGGTGGGTCCGAGGCGAATCACTGCGCAATCTAGGCCGGGAGTGCCCGTGCACTGTTTTGGGCCTGGCCCAACAGGGCTCGGCACCGTGTGTGGCCCAGGCCCGGGGGCTCCTGTCGGTGTACTAGAGTAGGGGTACCCTAGTATCCCGAACTCGCGCACGGGCAGTTGCAGCACCCCGTGGCAGGGCCGGCCTGGTGACCGCCAAGGTCCTCAACGGCTCCTTTGGAGCCATTCAAGAACAAAGTACTCAAGACCCCGGCAAGAGGAGCTTGCCGGGAAGGCCACTCAGGGCACGAAGGAAACAAGACCCGGCAAGAGGAGCTTGCCGGAAGGCTTGGTGAGCGACAAGCCCTGAGCCGACAAGGATTCAGCCACGGTAAGATGCTTGCGCGCAAGCAACTCTCTTCATCTCCGCCCAGCTCATCCACCAACGTGTCGCCATGGGGCCATTCCAGCGCGTGCGGTCAAGAGGCTGTGCAGCCAGCGGGAGCAGCGATAAGCGGCGCCGACAAGATTACCATCGTGGCAAACGGTGGTGCACTTGATGGTCCCTGTTGTAATCGTTTAGGCGATGTGGACGGCATTTATTAATCTTGTCCCTTGCCGCCGAGTTAGGTATAGTTCATCGTACACTCGCATAAAGCGGTGTACCCACTACTGTTTTTCCTAGTTTACCCTTGTCTACTTGCCACCTGTGGTGACCCCTTGAGCCTATAAAAGGAGGCCCATGTGCAACGTGAGGGGTTCGGCCCGGTTCGGTTCATTGACTCATTCGAGACCACACTCACTCAAAGCTAGGTTTTGTAGCTCCCATTGCTCCCTAGCAAGAACACAATACAATCAACCAAGCAGCAGAGGAGTATTATCTCCGGAGAGCTCCGAAGCTGGGTAAATCTGCTCGTGTGCATCGCCTCGATCCGCTCTTTGTGCAATCTCCGCCCCCCATCGAACCACAAGGGACTCGGTCCGCCAGGTCCCATAGGTGTTCTTGGGACACGATCAGCTTCCCCGACACGTCGGCTAGCAGTCGGCAAAGTAGTCACCTCTTTGCCGTCCGCTAGCAAATGGCCAAGAAGCTGATCTAGCCACGCCGTGCCCTGTGGGGCCCACCTGGCTCTTTTCCGTCTGCCTTTTAGATCTTTGTAGTCGGCTGGTTGACGGCAAAGAAGCAACTGATGGCAAATACCCTTTTTGCCATCAGCACTTTCTTTGCAGGCCGCTTCCTCAAAGAGGACGATAAAGAACCTCTTTGCCATTGCTACCTCTTGAGCACTGTGTTGGTTTTTCCCTTGAAGAGGAAAGGGTGATGCACTAAAGTAGCGTAAGTATTTCCCTCAGTTTTTGAGAACCAAGGTATCAATCCAGAAGGGGACAACGCTCAAGTCCCTCGTACCTACACAAACAAATAAGAACCTTGCAACCAACGCGATAAAGGGGTTGTCAATCCCTTCACGGCCACTTGCAAAAGTGAGATCTGATAGAGATGATAAGATAATATTTTTGGTATTTTTACGATAAAGATTAAAAGTAAAGATTGCAAAGTAAAAATAGATTGGAAACTTATATGATGGAAAATAGACCTGTGGGCCATAGGTTTCACTAGTGGCTTCTCTCAAGATAGCATAAGTATTACGGTGGGTGAACAAATTACTGTCGAGCAACTGATAGAATTGAACGTAGTTATGAGAATATCTAGGTATGATCATGTATATAGTCATCACGTCCGTGACAAGTAGACCGACTCCTGCCTGCATCTACTACTACTACTCCACACGTCGATCGCTATCCTGCATGCATCTAGAGTATTAAGTTCATAAGAATAGAGTAACGCTTTAAGCAAGATGACATGATGTAGAGGGATAAACTCATGCAATATCATATAAACCCCATCTTTTTATCCTCGATGGAAACAACACAATATGTGTCGTTTCCCCTACTGTACGTCACTGGGATCGAGCACCACAAGATTGAACCTAAAGCTAAGAACTTCTCCCATTGCAAGAATGATCAATCTAGTAGGCCAAACCAAACTGATAATTTGAAGAGACTTGCAAAGATAACCAATCATACATAAAAGAATTCAGAGAAGATTCAAATATTGTTCATAGATAATCTGGATCATAAACCCACAATTCAACGGATCACGATAAACACACCGCAAAAGAAGATTACATCGAATAGATCTCCAAGAGAATTGAGGAGAACTTTGTATTGAGATCCAAAGAGAGAGAAGAAGCCACCTAGCTAATAACTATGGACCCGAAGGTCTGAGGTAAACTACTCACACATCATCGGAGAGGCTATGGTGTTGATGTAGAAGCCCTCCGTGATCAATGCCCCCTCCGGCGGAGCGCCGAAAAAGGCCCCAAGATGGGATATCACGGGTAGAGAAGGTTGTGGCGGTGGAATTAGGTTTTCGTCATGCTCCCCGATGGTTTGAGGGTACGTAGGTATATATAGGAACAAGAAGTAGGTCGGTGGAGCCACGAGGGACCCACGAGGGTGGAGGGCGCGCCCGGGGGGGTAGGCGCGCCCCCCTGCCTCGTGGCCTCCTCGTTGGTTGCTTGACGTCCACTCCAAGTCCTCTGGATCACGTTTGTTCAGAAAATCACGTTCCTGAAGGTTTCATTCCGTTTGGACTCCGTTTGATATTCCTTTCCTACGAAACACTGAAATAGGCAAAAAAACAGCAACTTGGGATGGTCCTCCGGTTAATAGGTTAGTCCCAAAAATAATATAAAAGTGTATAAATAAGCCTATTAAACATCCAAAACAGAATATATAATAGCATGGAACAATCAAAAATTATAGATACGTTGGAGACGTATCAGCCATCAGCTGGCAGACGGCAAAGAAGTGCAGACGGCAAAATGCCAGATTCCAGTAGTGCAAGATGACACGATGTAGAGGGATTAACTCAAGCAATATGATATAAACCCCATCTTTTTATCCACGGTGGCAACAATACAATACGTGCCTTGCTGCCCCTACTGTCACTGGGAAAGGACACCGCAAGATTGAACCCAAAGCTAAGCACTTCTCCCATTGCAAGAAAGATCAATCTAGTAGGCCAAACTAAACCGATAATTCGAAGAGACTTGCAAAGATATCAAATCATGCATATAAGAACTCAGAGAAGAACCAAATAATATTCATAGATAATCTTGTTCATAAATCCACAATTCATCCGATCTTGGCAAACACACCGCAAAAGAGTATTACATCAAAAAGATCTCCAAGAACATCGAGGAGAACTTTCTATTGAGAATCAACGAGAGAGAAGAAGCCATCTAGTTAATAACTATGGACCCGAAGGTCTGTGGTAAACTACTCACGCTTCTTCGGAGAGGCAATGGTGTTGATGTAGGTGCCCTCCGTGATCGATTCCCCCTCAGGCAGATCGCCGGAAAAGGCCCAAAGATGGGATCTCACGGGATACAGAAGGTTGCGGCGGTGGAAAAGTGGTTGTGTGGCTCTCTCTGATCGATCTAGGGCATAAGAGTATATATAGGCGAAAGAAGTACGTTGGTGGAGCTACGAGGGGCCCATGAGGGTGGGGTGCGCGCCTACCCCCCTAGGCACGCCCTCCTACCTCGTGGTCGCCTCGTGGCGTTCCAGACTTCAACTCCAAGTCTTCTGGATTGCTTTCGGTCCAAGAAAGATCATCGCGAAGGTTTCATTCCATTTGGACTCCGTTTGGTATTCCTATTCTGCGAAACTCTAAAATAGGCAAAAAAACAAAAACTGGCACTGGGCCTCCGGTTAATAGGTTAGTCCCAAAAATAATATAAAAGAGCATATTAAACCCATTAAAAATCCAAAAGAGGTAATATAATAGCATGGAACAATAAAAAATTATAGATACATTGGAGACGTATCAAGCATCCCCAAGTTGAATTCCTGCTCGTCCTCGAGTAGGTAAATGATAAAAACAGAATTTTTGATGTGGAATGCTACCTAACATAATTATCAATGTAATTTTTTTTATTGTGGCATGAATGTTTAGATCCGAAAGATTCAATACTTTTAATATTGACATAAAAATAATAATACTTCAAGCATACTAACAGAGTAATCATGTCTTCTCAAAATAACATGGCCAAAGAAAGCTTATCCATACAAATTCATATAGTCTGGCTATGCTCCATCTTCACCACACAAAATATTCAAATCATGCACAACCCCGATGACAAGCCAAGCAATTGTTTCATACTTTATTATTCTCAAACTTTTTCAACTTTCAAGCAATACATGAGCGTGAGCCTTGGACATAACACTATAGGTAGAATAGAATGATGGTTGTCGAGAAGACAAAAGGGAGGAAGATGGTCTCACATCAACTAGGCGTATTAATGCACCATGGAGATGCCCATCAATAGATATCAATGTGAGTGAGTAGGGATTCCCATGGAACGGATGCACTAGAGCTATAAATGTATGAAAGCTCAAAAAAAGAAACTAAGTGGGTGTGCATCTAATTTGCTTGCTCACGAAGACCTAGGGAATTTTGACGAAGCCCGTCGTTGGAATATACAAGCCAAGTTCTATAATGAAAATTCCCACTAGTATATGAAAGTGACAAAATAAGAGATTCTCTATCATGAAGATCATGGAGCTACTTTGAAGCACAAGTGTGGAAAAAGGATATTAGCATTGTCTCTTCTCTCTTTTTCTCTCTTTTTTTTGTTTGGCTTCTTTGGCCTCTCCCTTTTTTTCATTGGCTTCTTTGGCCTTTCTCTTTTTTTCCTCACACGGGACAATGCTCTAATAATGATAATCATCACACTTCTATTTATTTACAACTCAAGAATTACAACTCGATACTTAGAACAAAATATGACTCTATATGAATGCCTCCGGTGGTGTACCGGGATGTACAATGAATCAAGAGTGACATGTATGAAGAATTATGAACGTGTCTTTGCCACAAATACGATGTCAACTAAAAGGTCATGCAAAGCAATATGACAATGATGAAGTGTGTCATAATAAACGTAACGGTGGAAAGTTTTGCATGGCAATATATCTCGGAATGGCTATGGAAATGCCATAATAGGTAGGTATGGTGGCTTTTTTAAGGAAGGTAAATGGTGGGTTTATGGTACCGGCGAAGGTTGCTTGGTACTAGAGAGGCTAGCAACGGTCGAATGGTGAGAGTGCGTATAATCCATGGACTCAACATTAGTCATAAAGAACACACATACTTATTGCAAAAATCTACAAGTCATCAAAACCAAGCACTACACGCATGCTCCTAGGGGGGTAGATTGGTAGGAAAAGACCATCGCTCGTCCCCGACCGCCACTCATAAGGAAGACAATAAAAAAATATCTCATGCTCCAACTTAGTTACATAATGGTTCACCGTACGTGCATTCTACGGGACTCACAAACCTCAACACAAGTATTTCTCAAATTCACAACTACTCAATAGCATGACTCTAATATCACCATCTTCATATCTCAAAACAATCATAAGGAATCAAACTTCTCATAGTATTCAATGCACTTTATATGAAAGTTTTTGTTATACCCATCTTGGATGCCTATCATACTACACTACAAAAAAAGACACGTCCGTGACATTTTGGGCCGAACGAAAAAAAAATTGTTATACATATGACACTTCTATGACGATAATTGTGACAAAACCCGGTATCATCATAGATGTGGTGGGCTCCTACTTCAATGACAAAAAATCATGACAGAAATTGGGCTTTTCGTCCTGGGCGGGCCGGAGACGCAGCTGCATGCATTCTTTGGGCCGTCCATGACGGAGAAAACCATGGTAGAAGCGAGGGGAGAAAATTTTCGGGAGTTCCTGATTACGGTGGGAGGTCGGGGCCGAAGCGATGTGCTTTCTCTCGTACACGAGCAAGCGTGTGTGCGTAGGCGTTGGCTCTAATCGAACCCGAAGCGAGGCGTTGGGCTCTAATCGAACCCGAGCGATTGCACCGCAGCTCTGGCGCATCAAATCGAAAGCGATTGATCTATGGCTGTTAACTGAACCCGATCAAGCGATTCCTTCGCTACTGCTGCTAACTGAAGCCGATCGATGCTGCCTCTGGGATGAATAGCGAGCGTTGCCGGGGGAGGGGGGGGGGGGTTGGTTGATCAGTGAGCGGTGGCGTTGCCTCTGGATGAACAGGACCCCGTGGTGTGGTGGAGGGCTGTATGAACAGTAGACGGTGGAGGGGTGCCCATGGAGGGGTGGTTGAACAGGACCCCATGGTGTGGAGGCCTGGATGAACAGTAGACGGTGGAGGGGTGCCCGTGGAGGGGTGGTTGAACAGGACCCCTTGGTGTGGAGGGCTGGATGAACAGTAGACGGTGGAGGGGTGGTTGAACAGTAGCTGGTGGAGTAGCGCGCGGGGGAGGCTGGATGAACAGGAGCCCGTGGAGGCTGGAGGAGGTCGACGGTAGCCCGTGGAGGCTGGAGGAGGTCGACGGTGGAGATGAACAGATCCGTGGAGTCCTGCTTTGCGGTACGCCACACCCTCCCGGCGAACAGGACCCCTGCTTCGACCGTGAGCGCCCAACACAAGTCCGTTTTCGTCTGTTTTGCGGTACGCCACACCCTCCCGATCAACAGACCCCTGTTTGACCGTAGGAGGTCCGCTTAGTCCGTTCGCGAACGCCACACCCCTCCCCGATCAACAGACCCCGCTTCGACCGTAGGGAGGTCTGCTCCCTCCGCTTTTGCGACACGCCACACCCTCCCGATCAACAGGACCCTGTTTCAACGTAGGAGGTCCGCTTCTCCGCCAGCGGTACGCCAGGCCTCGTTTCCATCGCCTGTTCCGTCCAAGCCCTCTCGATAAATACGACCACGCAATCCGTTCCGACCCAGCCGGTTGGCTCCCACGCTTTCCGTTGCCTCCCGATGAACATGATGCATTCCGTTGCCTCCCCATGAACACGACGCACTCCGTTGCCTCCCCATGAACACGACGACGACACTGTTTCTCCGTTCCGACCCAGCCATGTACACGAGCCCTGGCCGTACGTATGCATGAGTAGGCGTTCGAGACCCCACCCGTATGTACACATACGTGGCTGTATTTTCTTTCTTGCACCCTGGCCACTGTACGTACGTGTACATGCTACGTGCGCGCCTCTACTATGACATGTGCGCGCCTCTACAACGACCAAGATGTATGTACACGTTATACCAGAATGACAACGCCACGATGCTTTGACCAGGTGGGTCCCGACCGTCGTGCACTTCCATGCGCGCATAAGATGTAGCTGGTGGGTCCCAGCAGTCAGGGGGCGAATTGTTTTTTTTTGCTCGGACTTCCTTGCGTGCGAAGATGTAGCCGCTAGGTCCCAGCAGTCAGGGGGTGAATCGTTTTTTTTTTGCCCGGACGCACTTCCTTGCGGCGAAGATGTAGTGGTGGGTCCCAGCAATCGTGGGGCTAATCGCTTTGGTTTTTTTGCCCGGACGCACTTCCTTGCGTGCGAAGGTATAGCTGGTGGGTCCCAGCAGTCAGGGGGGCGAACCGTTTTTTTTTGCCCGGACGCACTTCCTTGCGTGCGAAGATGAAGCTGGTGGGTCCCAGCAGTCAGGGGAAATGTTTTTTCCGCGAAATACAGTGACCCGTCTGGTGGATCCCAGCTGTCAGGTGGAGGAATCATTATTTTTCGCGTAATAAGGAGGCACTTCCTTGCTGCGGCCGTGGACCTAGCTGTCAGCCTCTCCACGTACAGTCCACATCCGATGGAAGCCATTCCTTGACCACGTTGACCACGCCGCGCCGAGAGCACCAGGGCGGTGGACGACGGCGAGGCCTAGGAAGGGGACGACGCGGGGCCAGGGAAGACACGACAGTGGATGCCCACGCGTAGAGGAGTATGAGGGTTCACTCGTTCGGCTGCGGTGTGAGGCTGCCGTCGCCGCAGAATAACAGGGGGTGTGGGTGTGTAGAGGGATGGCCTGGCCAGCGGTGAGAGTAGTAGGGGGTGGTGAGGCCTCCGCGGCATCACAGCCGGCCACGGGCGGCAGGAGCAGGCGGCACAACCGGCGCTGCTTTGGGCGGCTGGAGCAAGAAGACCAGAGGTTGAAGAAGCACTACGGCCGTTGGATGGACATCGTACGGTCACTGGAGCTAGAATCGTTCATATATTGACGAAAGTTGACAAAGGCATCCGTCCCAGTCAACTTAGTAGCCACACAAGTCAGCCTCACACCAAGGTGGGTCCCAGCTAGCAGGGGGTATTCATTTTTGTGTGCGTCATAAGGAGGCACTTCCGGTGGGTCCGAGCTGACAGCGGGGGTAACGTTTTTTTCACGAAATACGATGGCCCATCCTGTGGGTCCCAACCGTCAGGGGCAAACATTTTTTTCACGAAATACTGGTGGCCCGTCCGGTGGGTCCCCGCTGTCAGGTGGAGGAATAATTATTTTCCGCGTGATAAGGAGGCACTTCCTTGCGGCTGCCGTGGACCCACTGTCGCCTCTCCACGACAAGACTTTTCCGATGGAAGTCGGTCGTTGACCACATTGACCACGCCGCCGAGAGCAACACGGCGGTGGACGACGGCGAGGCCTAGGAAGGGGACGACGCGGAGCCGGGAAGACGCGCAAAGGAAGCACGCGCGGAGAGGAGTACGAGGGTTCACCGTTCGGCTGCGGGTGAGGCTACCGCCGCAGAATAACGGGGTGTGGGTGAGTAGAGGATGCCCCGCCGTGGTGGGAGTAGTAGGGCGCCGAGGTTCACAAGGGCAGCACAGCCGCCACGGAGGCGGAGTAGGCGGTCCCGCCGGCGCTGCTTTGGCGGCCGGAGCAAGAAGATCGAGATTGAAGAAACACGACGGCCATTGATTGACATCCAACGGTTACGTCTGCTAGAATCGCTTGTTGACGATATAATAACTAAAAAATCTTGCATACGCGTCAACTAAACAGGCCCACAAGTCGACCACCCTCTTTTTTAATAATTTATATATAGCTCATGGCAACTTCTTATGCAATTTATTGCATGTTTTTTTGGTTGGGCAGGGCCAATTTCACATATTTCGTGGGTTCCAAACTATTTTAATCCCGAAATGTCGAGCCAGATTTAAAGTAATTTGAAGATATATTTAAATTAGGTTAATGCCCAAAGGAAATAGGAATCTGAAAATGTGAAAAAAATCAGAAATTATAAAGTAATTGCCAATTTGTCATCTGTTTTATATTTACAACCTGTTTCATATTACTTTCAAGATTTGCAGCGCCTTGAAAGAGTTGCAGCCCATCGTATGAGAAAATAAGTAGGCCTGGATTGGGTATTCTTCGTAAAAATAAACTGGGCTCATTTTCACAAAGAAAAATAGCTGGGCTGGTCACATGGTGAAGCAGAAAATATAAGTTCGGGCTAGATGGGCCACAGCCAGTTCAAACCCCGCCCGCCTCAACAATACCAAACAAAAAAATACTGCCGAGTAGCTACGCCCCTGTGTCACCGATCTTGTGCTGTTCTCTTGTCTATTGACTATATATGCTTACAATGTCGTGGATCCCTGATGTCGTGAAAACACTAGGAGGAAGCATTTTATTTTTCCATACACCGACGCAGGGAGCCATCGTCATCCTCTCCACGCATTTCCGCCGATTCTCGTTGTTTGTTGACCATGTTGACAACGCGAGAGGACGGCGCCAGAGCGAAGCGCACCAAAGCGCGCAGAGGACGTCGGCGTTAATGATTTAGGAGACGGTGGGGCGGCGATGCATGCGCTGAGGCGCAGCCAGCCGTGGAGGCGGAAGAAGTGCCTCCCCGGGCGCTGGTTTGGTTTTAAGGCTGGAGGAAGACAGAATGAACAAACACGACAAACTGTAAAAGCAGCATGAGTACTTAACAACCTTAACTGAAACCAGCAGGGGCACTTAACAACCAAAGCTGAAAGCAGTATGAGTACTTATACAGGTTCAACTGCATAAAGCATGCCTCTAACAGTGCTACTTTATGCATAGCTAACCAAGGGTGAGGCCGCCAAGCCCCGTGACAAGGCCTGTGCACCACCCCTGCATCCACAACCTTAAAGCGGCTTCATCTCGCAATGTGGTCAATAAACAGGATATTCGCTTTAGAGCCATGGAAAAGCATGAACATAATCTTCTGTCCTATTCTCCAAGATGGACGGGCCTTCATTATTTGAGACCACCCATGAATAAGTATCTTTTCACCTCCAAGGGGATTTGAGTAGGTCGACATAAACATCATGTTGTGACCAAGCGCAAGTCTGACCGGACCATGGTCAGACATCTGTATAGGAACAATAGAACTCGGCAGTTCCTGTTTCAAGAAGATCACAGCTGTAAAATTGTGCATAAGCAATAGTTTATGAACAACATATATAACAGAAAACAGCTCGTACCATAAGTTTCTCGACACAGTTGGACCTGTTCAACGAGTGCAGCAGCGGCACACATATCCCACGTTGCCTTCCACCATTTAAACGCCCCACAAGGACCTCAAGACGATCAATAAAGTGTAGGAACCTGTGGATGTCGATCCAGTCAACTTGAGTGCCATTAGTAATAGCCGAGTTATTATAGAGTAACAAACGAGCAGACTTCTTAACTCTGAAAAAACCTACACGTGCCACCAATTATAAGAAAATATTAGTTAGAAGTAGCATCTTCGTGAGAGATTCGTTGCTACTTCTAAACTTAAATTGTGATAATTAGACAGAATAGGTGGATTAAGAAGTAATCGAGGCAACAAGCAAGAACCAGATACAAAACTAACATGGATGAACAATTGGAATGGCGTCGGGGTGGAAGATCGCAGTGAAGATGAGACCAGGTTCTGCTATTTCCATCAACATTCGTGTGCCAACTGTCACCAGAACACTTGAGAAAGTTTATCCAAGTTCGCCATAAAAAAGCAGCGATCTTCTTGGTTCATGAACCCAACTCGGAACTTATATCCATGGCTTGTCTTCACTGTGACCATTAAACTAGTGTATTCAGTTATGGCAAGGTTGAGTATCTTGAGTACATGTGTTCTGGCAGAGCAAATAATACACTGCAGGAAAAATAATATGAGAAGACATCATGTTCAAATAACCCCCACCCTCCCGGATAGGAAAGAGGATTCTATGAACATACTATGCGCATTTCAAAATGATGTGTTAGGATGAGAAGGAACAAGTGCGGCGTCTCGCCGAGGGCACAGAAACCTGTAGGGTACTCGCACTTTGGGCACTGCAAATAAAACACACTAGATTCAGAGGAAGAAAATGCATCAACAATGGCGGCTGCCATCCTAGGATTACTCGCGACCAAGGGACTTGGATTTATCGGGATGGATGAAGAATTGCACCTGGTTCTCCATGAGAAAACCCTATGCAATCGCCGAGAGGGGTTTTTTGAACAAAGGACGAGGAAGAAGGGATTCAGCCCAGTGAAATATGCCGCTGTCCGTCCAGCTTATCGCTTAAGTCGGAAAGGGGGGTTGTGATTTGACGGCTCATTGGGCATTATCAAGGGCGCCACGACCGGGTGTGTCTACCGTGAAGTTGTGCACTCTAATTTGTGCATATGGCACGTGGACCCGCTGTCGGTTGCCCCACATATCAGCGAAAGGAAATAGAAAGACAGGAGTAACTAGTTACACATAAATATATATTTTGACAGAAAGATACTCCTCTCAGTAAAGAAATATACAAATCTTTTATATCACAGGCTCACCTTGCCGAGAAATATACTCCCTCTGCAACGCATGGGCATTATGGGGGTTCAGCTTTTTTTATGGGGGTTCAGCTGAGAATATAATACTCAGATAGGCTCACGGTTCTGGACTTTGGCCCACAGGCCGACCCTGCATGTTTGGGGGCCCATGTGTTCTACCTCAGCACTTCTCATATTGCAAGCGATCGGTACGGTGCTGGTTTTAGATGTTGTCGCAAGGCGAATACACAAAACTGAATAAAGCACGGCAGCTGTTGGAATGAAATCGAACGACAGTTCCTAACCAGCAATCAGAGTTGCAATTCTATCAACGATATACCATGTGATAAATAATACTGTCATACTACTTATGCACAAACGACACTTGCTTCACCATGCCAGATTATTACATCAAAATCTCTCGGAGGATAGATCAGTTCGGCAGTTGCGTGCTGCTACTGAAGAATTTCATAGTTGATTTGGACCAGCTCTCCTTGCCGAGAAAGTTCGATTTTGACATCATCCCCTACCACAAGATATGATTTAGATTTGAACCTTGACCATCCTTTAGCATCAATCATCATGCGACCATCCTTTGTACTTACGGTATATTGAGCAGGTTCATTCACACCAAGGCTGCACAGGGTAAGAGAAACTTGGCTGCGGTCGCCCGGATTGTTGAACGACTCCCTCGTTGCTCTAGGAATTCTCTGTTTGCAAACAAGAAGACATACCCAAACAGTTAGATCAACACAGTGAATCATGTGAAACAACACGGAAAGAAAAAAGAACGAAGCACATGGACGGCCAATGCTTACCAAGAAGGTGGACATGTCGGTTTTTGTAAGGACTTTGGTATATGAAGTGCGAACTGCAGCCCAGTCTGTTGCCGGTGCAACTGCACGGGCCGGAGCAGATGCAAGTGCAAGTGTTGGTGTAGGTGCCGAAGCCGCAGGTGCGTCCAGAGATGGTGCTCCTTGTAGAGTTGGTGCCGGTGTCGGAGCAGGTGCCGGTGTCGATGCTCGATCCTCCGGTAGATCAGACTGATCCGCTGACGCGGTCGGTGCCCAATCCTCAGCTAGATCAGACTGAGCTGCTGCCGCTGTCAGTGCTAGAGCAACTACTGGAGATCGATCTGTGCGAGACAGCGGCGATCGTGTCTGGTCTGCTATGATCAGCTTTCTAACTTGACTAATATCCGTGACCATGATCCAGTTTTTTTCTTCATTTCTTTTAAATGTGAGAAGGACTAATTATTGCGTTTTTGTTAAACCAAACTGCAGTTCATCATAGGGATTTAGCTTGTACTCGCACAAATGATGCACCCAATTTTCTCCAAGAATATAAGTGATGGACAAGTGACTTCAAGCATCGACACGACATAAGAAGTGAAACCTGCAAAATAGCCATCGAGAGCAAACCAAACGGTTTATTCTGTGATGAATGTCACATGGCAAAACCTGCATCGTAAAATTGCAGGAAAAGAAAGAAAACATGACATTAAATCAATAAGATTTAGACAGTAAATCAATATGATTTACTTGATGTGACACGAGCGAATCCTTACCAGGAAATCACTATGTTGAAGTACTAAACAGAAGATTGATCGTCCAACTACTCGTGGCATACAGGGGACCCGCCTACTCCCACAAGCAAGACAGTCCAAAGGTCGTGACAAATCGTATGGACCGAACATCCATGGGATTGGAAATCCTGGTGCGTGCGATAAACCCTGCAATGCATACAGATATTTGATGTGTACTAAGCAACCTTCTTCTTGTAGACGTTGTTGGGCCTCCAAGTGCAGAGGTTTGTAGGACAGTAGCAAATTTCCCTCAAGTGGATGACCTAAGGTTTATCAATCCGTGGGAGCCGTAGGATGAAGATGGTCTCTCTCAAGCAACCCTGCAACCAAATAACAAAGAGTCTCTTGTGTCCCCAACACACCCAATAAAATAGAAAATTGTATAGGTGCACTAGTTCGGCGAAGAGATGGTGATACAAGTGCAATATGGATGGTAGATATAGGTTTTTGTAATCTGAAAATATAAAAACAGCAAGGTAACAAGTGGTAAAAGTGAGCGTAAACGGTATTGCAATGCGTTGAAACAAGGCCTAGGGTTCATACTTTCACTAGTGCAAGTTCTCTCAACAATAATAACATAATTGGATCACATAACTATCCCTCAACATGCAACAAAGAGTCACTCCAAAGTCACTAATAGCGGAGAACAAACGAAGAGATTATGGTAGGGTGCGAAACCACCTCAAAGTTATTCTTTCCAATCAATCCGTTGGGCTATTCCTATAAGTGTCACAAACAGCCCTAGAGTTCGTACTAGAATAACACCTTAAGACACAAATCAACCAAAACCCTAATGTCACCTAGATACTCCATTGTCACCTCAAGTATCCGTGGGTATGATTATACGATATGCATCACACAATCTCAATTCATCTATTCAACCAACACATAGAACCTCAAAGAGTGCCCCAAAGTTTCTACCGGAGAATCACAACGAAAACGTGTGCCAACCCCTATGCATAGGTTCATGGGAGGAACCCGCAAGTTGATCACCAAAACATACATCAAGTGAATCACGTGATATCCCATTGTCACCACAGATACGCACGTCAAGACATACATCAAGTGTTCTCAAATCTTTAAAGACTCAATCCAATAAGATTACTTCAAGGGGAAAACTCAATTCATTACAAGAGAGTAGAGGGGAAAAGAAACATAAGATCCAACTATAATAGCAAAGCTAGCGATACATCAAGATCGTGCTAAATCAAGAACACGAGAGAGAGAGAGAGAGAGAGAGAGAGAGAGAGAGAGAGATCAAACACATAGCTACTGGTACATACCGTCAGCCCCGAGGGTGAACTACTCCCTCCTCGTCATGGAGAGCGCGGGGATGATGAAGATGGCCACCTGTGAGGGTTCCCCCCCCCCACCTCCGGCAGGGTGCCGGAACAGTGTCCCGATTTGTTTTTGGTGGCTCTAGAGGTTTTGCGGCGGCGGAACTCCCGACCTAATCTCTGTTCTGGAAGTTTTATGATACATAGGTATATATGGGTGTAGGGGGGACGTCGGTGGAGCTACGGGGGCCCCACGAGGCAGGGGGCGCGCCCCCACCCTCGCGAGCACCTCCCGTATCTCCTGACGTAGAGTCCAAGTCTATCTGGTGGGTTTCCGTCCAAAAATAACTTCTCCAGTTGATTTCGTTCCGTTTCGATTCCGTTTGATATTCCTTTTCTTCAAAACACTGAAATAGGCATAAAACAGCAAATCTGGGCTAGGCCTCCGGTTAATAGGTTAGTCCCAAAAATAATATAAAAGTGGCAAATAAAGCCCAATATAGTCCAAAACAGTAGATAAAGTAGCATGGAGCAATAAAAAATTATAGATACGTTGGAGACGTATCAGGCATCCCCAAGCTTAATTCCTGCTCGTCCTCGAGTAGGTAAATGATAAAAAGATAATTTTTTATGCGGAGTGATACTTTCGCATAATTTCAATGTAAATCTTCTTAATTGTTGTATGAATATTCAGATCCAAATGAACACAAAATAAAAGTTCATATTGACATAAAAATAATAATACTTCAAGCATACTAACAAAGCAATCATGTCTTCTCAAAATAACATGGCCAAAGAAAGTTATCCCTACAAAATCATATAGTCTGGCTATGCTCTATCTTCACTACATAAAGTATTTAAATCATGCACAGCCCCGATGACAAGCCAAGCAATTGTTTCATACTTTTGACATTCTCAAAACTTTTTCAATCTTCACGCAATACATGAGCGTGAGCCATGGACATAGCAATATATGTGGAATAGAATGGTGGATGTGGAGAAGACAAAAAGGGAGAAGATAGTCTCACATCAACTAGGCGTATCAACGGGCTATGGAGATGCCCATCAATAGATATTAATGTGAGTGAGTAGGGATTGCCATGCATCGGATGCACTAGAACTATAAGTATATAAAAGCTCAACAAAAGAAACTAGGTGGGTGTGCATCCAACTCGCTTGCTCATGAAGACCTAGGGCATTTTGAGGAAGCCCATCATTGGAATATGCAAGCCAAGTTCTTAATGAAAGATTCCCACTAGCATATGAAAGTGACAAAATGAGAGACACTCTATCATGAAGTTCATAGTGCTACTTTGAAGCACAGGTGTGGTAAAAGGATAGTAGCATTGCCCCTTCTCTCTTTTTCTCTAATTTTTTTATTTTCTTTATTCTTTTTTGGGCCTTTTATCTTTTTTATGGCCTCTTTTTTTTTCTCTTTTTTTTTTCGTCCGGAGTCTCATCCCGACTTGTGGGAGAATCACAGTCTCCATCATCCTTTCCTCACTGGGACAATGCTCTAATAATGATGATCATCACACTTTTATTTACTTACAACTCAAGAATTACGATTCTTAGAACAAAATATGACTCTATATGAATGCCTCCGGCGGTGTACCGGGATATGCAATGAATCAAGAGTGACATGTATGAAAGAATTATGAATGGTGGCTTTGCCACAAATACGATGTCAACTACATGATCATGCTAGCAATATGACAATGATGGAGCGTGTCATAATAAACGGAACGGTGGAAAGTTGCATGGCAATATATCTCGGAATGGCTATGGAAATGCCATGATAGGTAGGTATGGTGGCTATTTTGAGGAAGGTATATGGTGGGTGTATGATACCGCTAAAAGTGTGCGGTATTAGAGAGGCTAGCAATGGTGGAAGGATGAGAAAAGTGCGTATAATCCATGGACTCAACATTAGTCATAAAGAACTCATATACTTATTGCAAAAATCTACAAGTCATCAAATCAAAGTATTACGCGATGCTCCTAGGGGATAGATTGGTAGGAAAAGACCATCGCCGTCCCGACCGCCACTCATAAGGAAGACAATCAATAAATAAATCATGTCCGACTTCATCACATAACGGTTCACCATAATGCATGCTACGGGAATCACAAACTTTAACACAAGTATTTCTCAAATTCACAACTACTCAACTAGCATAGCTCTAATATCACCATCTTCATATCTCAAAACAATCATCAAGCATCAAACTTCTCTTAGTATTCAACACACTCATAAGAATTCTTACAAATCTTGTATGCTTAGCATATTAGGGTTATTTAAGCAAATTACCATTCTATTTAAGACTCTCAAAATAATATAAGTAAAGTATGATAGTTCATCTATTTCTTCAAAATTAAACTACCGCCATGCTCTAAAAGATATAAGTAAAGCACTAGAGCAAATGACAAACTGCTCCGAAAGATATAAGTGAAGATCAATGAGTAGTCGGATAATTACGCAACTATGTGAAGACTCTCTAACATTTAAGAATTTCATATCTTGGTATTTTATTCAAACAGCAATCAAAGGTAAATAAAATGACACTGCAAGGATAGCACACATCATGTGAAGAAGCAAAAACTTAGGTTCAACCGATACTAACCGATAATTGTTGAAGAAGAAAGGTGGGATGCCTACTGGGGCATCCCCAAGCTTAGATGCTTGAGACTTCTTGAAATATTATCTTGGGGTGCCTTGGGCATCCCCAAGCTTGAGCTTTTGTGTCTCCTCAATTCCTCTCATATATATCACGGTTTCCTAAATCTCAAAAGCTTCATCCACACCAAACTCAACAAGAACTCGTGAGATAGGTTAGTATAAACCAATGCAAAAACCTTATCATTTTATACTGTAGCAAATCAACAGAATTATTATTCAACATTGCATACTAAATGCCTCTGCATATTTAATACTCCTATCATCAAATAGAATCATTAAACAAGCAAACGTATGCAAACAATGCAAACATAACAACAATCTGCCAAAACAGTACAATCTGTAAAGAATGCAAGATTCATCATACTTCCCTAGCTCCAAAAATTATAAAAGAAAATTACCACTGTAGTAAATTTATCAGAGCTTCTTATGCAAAAGGTTTCAACATTTTATCACATTCTGATCTTTCTAAGGAATTTTTCAACAGCGGTAAACTTTCTGTTTTCAAACAGCAACATGCATACTTGCAAAATAAGCATGGCAAAGGCTATCCTTGACATTTTTATTGAAACTAGAGATGAAAAACACTAATCTAAATAACAGCAAGCAAATACTAACAAAATAAAATGACGCTCCAAGCAAAACACATATCATGTGGTGAATAAAAATATAGCTCCAAGTAAAGTTACCGATGAATGAAGACGAAAGAGGGGATGCCTTCCGGGGCATCCCCAAGCTTAGGCTCTTGGTTATCCTTGAATATTACCTTGGGGTGCCTTGGGCATCCCCAAGCTTAGGCTCTTGCCGCTCCTTATTCCGTAGTCCATCGAATCTTTACCCAAAACTTGAAAACTTCACAACACAAAACTTAACAGAAAACTCGTGAGCTCCGTTAGCGAAAGAAAACAAAACACCACTTCAGGGTACTGTAATGAACTCATTATTTATTTATACTAGCTAACACCCCGCGCGTTGCTGTGCAAATGCACGGATACAATTTATGAATTATTAGAAGCTAATATTGTCACACTGTAGTAAAAAAACATGATACAATGTTGAAAATAATGGAATATGAATAATGAGTTTCACTGGGATAAAAAAAAAATCATGGTTTGTAAGAAAATATGGGAAACTGAAATAACATAAAATTAGAGGTGATACAATTCATTCACTAATGTATCACACAACACAGTAATCCGATTAAGTGTACTTCCAAACCTAGTTTAGTAAGAGCATGTGTGTGGAGAAAGGTTTAGCAAGAATACAAAAATAACAAATCTCTAAAGGTGATAGTTGCTAAGGAGAAACACAACGAATATACAGAGAACAAACATATATGTGACATTCATCAATGAATTTGTGCACAAATAGGTCAGAAAATAGATGGTTGACCTCAATGGAATATACCAGAATTGCTTTTTACAACTTTGTGATACATATACACAAGGTATAACAAACCTGAAGGTGAAGATTTTGTTAATCATTCATGCCCATATACATTCATCTTCTAGATTTGATGTCTTCATTCTTCGTTCAAACATCTGGTGTATCCAAACATTTTTTACTCTCAAATTATTATAAAGAAAAATGTAAACATACCAAGGAGGTAGGAATGGCCAAGACCAATATCATTTCATGAAAGTAAAAATACATATGGCCCCTCCAAAAAAATTGTAAATATATAATAACCAAGATATGAGGTTGTAGAAGGACATGTAACTTGTGAAAAAGACGAACTTGTAATAAGACTGCAAAGATTTTATTTCCCTATGAACTGTTCTGCAAAGTATGTGATAACCATATCACTTCGTAGATGGGATAGATCATTTAAACATTGAAAATTATTTGAAAAATCACATTTGAATATGTGCTCAGCAAAAAAAACATATTTGAAAGAGTGCATGGACTCCGAAATGGCCAAAACCGCTTGAGTAAATCACATTATTTAAAAATAACAAATATTGAGAAGACAGGAGAAGAAGATGCGTATGATGATATTTATGTTATTACCATTCTATCTACCAGGCATGAAAAGAAGAAGAAGTTGTATGGCAAAACCTAGTTGCTTTATGTAAAGGATGCATTTGCGCTGAAGAGCTTCACCATCGCTACCGACAGTTCGTGCTATCATCAAATTGAAATGAGGTTGTGACGCCGCAAAGCAGCCGTGACACAAGAACGTCATGCCGATAGCTGGTAGCTACATACCACCGTGGACATGCATCCAAGAATACAGAAAGTTAGCATCCAAGTAAAGATCTAGCAAAATAAAATATACTAATGAGTCAGTATGATTACTCGTATCATGCAACATGAAAACATCAATCTGCCTAAAAGAATCTAACGCTAATGTGGAACGCACATGTAAAAGAAAAGCAAAACCACACTACTTTGGGGATTTGAGGATGCTATAACCATAGCCGACACAGGTCTTGAAGGTCCATCTTGCCATGTACGGCGAGCTCCTTGTGGCAGAGATAAGCGGCGAGGGGTCGTGGTAGGAGCTTGAGGGAGTCCTGGATTAGGGGGTGTCCGGATAGCCGGACTATGACCTTTGGCTGGACTCCTGGACTATGAAGATACAAGATTGAAGACTTCGTGCCGTGTTCGGATGGGACTTTCTGTTGGGGAACGTTGCAGAAAATTAAAATTTTTCCTACGGTTTCACCAAGATCCATCTATGAGTTCATCTAAGCAACGAGTCATGGGAGAGAGATTGCATCTACATACCACTTGTAGATCGCGTGCGGAAGCGTTCACTAGAACGTGGATGACGGAGTCGTACTCGCCGTGATCCAAATCACCGATGACCGAGTGCGGGACGGGTGACGTCTCCTCCTTCTTGATCCAGCAAGGGGGAAGGAGAGGTTGCTGATGATGGCTCCAGCAGCAGCACAACGGCGTGGTGGTGGTGGAGCAGCAGCACTCTGGCAGGGCTTCGCCAAGCACGTGACGGAGGAGGAAGAGGTGTAGCAGGGGGAGGGAGGCGCCAGAGTTTCAGGGTGCGGCTGCCCCCTCCCCCCTCCCTTTATATAGGCCCCCAGGGGGGCGCCGGCCCTTGGGGATCCCATCTCCCAAGGGGGGCGGCGGCCAAGGGGGTGGAGTGCCCCCCAAGGCAAGTGGGCCCCCCACCCTAGGGTTTCAACCCTAGGCGCAGGGGGTGGGCCTAGGGGCGCACCAGCCCACTATGGGCTGGTTCCTCCCCACTTCAGCCCATGGGGCCCTCCGGATGGGTGGCCCCACCGGTGGACCCTCAGGACCCTTCGGTGGTCCCAGACAATACCGGTGACCCCAAACTTTCCCGATGGCTGAAATACCACTTCCTATATATAATTCTTTACCTCCGGACCATTCAGAACTCCTCGTGACGCCCAGGATCTCATCCGGACCAACAACATTCGGTATACTGCATACTCATATTCATACAACCCTAGCGTCATTGAACCTTAAGTGTGTAGACCCTACGGGTTCGGGAGACACGTAGACATGACCGAGACGGCTCTTGGGCAATAACCAACAGCGGGATCTGGATACCCATGTTGGCTCCCACATGCTCCTCGATGATCTCATAGGATGAACCACGATGTCGAGGATTCAATCAACCATGATGTCAATCGGTATGTTACTTGCCCAAGATTCGATCGTCGGTATCCCAATACCTCGTTCAATCTCGTTACCGGCAAGTCACTTTACTCGTACCGTAATGCATGATCCCGTGACCAGACACTTGGTCACTTTGAGCTTATTATGATGATGCACTACCGAGTGGGCCCAGTGATACCTCTCCGTCATACGGAGTGACAAATCCCAGTCGCAAGCCGTGTCAACCCAACAGACACTTTTTGAGATACCTGTAGTGCACCTTCATAGTCACCCTGTTACGTTGTGGCATTTGATACACCCAAAGCACTCTTACGGTATCCGGGAGTTACACGATCTCATGGTCTAAGGAAGAGATACTTGACATTGGAAAAGCTCTAGCAAAACGAACTACACGATCTTGTGCTATGCTTAGGATTGGGTCTTGTCCATCACATCATTCTCCTAATGATGTGATCCCGTTATCATTGACATCCAATGTCCATAGTCAGGAAACCATGACTATCTGTTGATCAACGAGCTAGTCAACTAGAGGCTCACTAGGGACATAATGTGGTCTATTTATTCACACGTGTATTACGATTTCCGGATAATACAATTATAGCATGAATAAAAGACAATTATCATGAACAAGGAAATATAATAATAATCCTTTTATTATTGCCTCTAGGGCATATTTCCAACAGTCTCCCACTTGCACTAGAGTCAATAATCTAGTTACATTGTGATGAATCCAACACCCATAGAGTTCTGGTGTTGATCATGTTTTGCCCGCGGAAGAGGTTTAGTCAACGGATCTGTGACATTCAGATCCGTATGCACTTTGCAAATTTCTATGTCTCCATCTTGACCATTTTCACGGATGGAATTGAAGCGACGCTTGATGTGCCTGGTCTTCTTGTGAAACCTGGGCTCCTTGGCAAGTGCAATAGCTCCATTGTTGTCACAGAAGAGTTTGATCGGCCCCGACGCATTGGGTATGACTCCTAGGTCGGTGATGAACTCCTTCACCCGAATTGCTTCATGCGCTGCCTCCGAGGCTGCCATGTACTCCGCTTCACATGTAGATCCCGCCACGACGCTTCGCTTGCAGCTGCACCAGCCATCGCTCCACCATTCAGCATATACACGATCCGGTTTGTGACTTAGAGTCATCTCGATCGTGTCGAAGCTAGCGCCGACGTAACCCTTTACGACGAGCTCTTCGTCACCTCCATAAACGAGAAACATGTCCTTTGTCCTTTTCGGTACTTCAGATATTCTTGATCGCTGTCCGGTGTTCCTTGCGGGATTACTTTGGTACCTTCCTACCAAACTTACGGCAAGGTTTACATCAGGTCTGGTACACAGCATGGCATACATAATAGATCCTATGGCGAGGCATAGGGGATGACGCTTATCTCTTCTTTATCTTTTGCCGTGGTCGGGCATTGAGCCGAGCTCAATCTCACACCTTGCAAGACAGGCAAGAACCCTTTCTTGACTGATCCATTTTGAACTTCTTCAAAATCTTATCAAGGTATGTGCTTTGTGAAAGACCTATGAGGCGTCTCGATCTATCTCTATAGATCTTGATGCCTAATATATAAGCAGCTTCTCCAAGGTCCTTCATTGAAAAACTTTTATTCAAGTAGGCCTTAACGTTGTCCAAGAGTTCTATATTATTTCCCATCAAAAGTATGTTATCTACATATAATATGAGAAATGCTACAGAGCTCCCACTCACTTTCTTGTAAACGCAGGCTTCTCCATAAGTCTGCATAAACCCAAACGCTTTGATCATCTCATCAAAGCGAATGTTCCAACTCCGAGATGCTTGCACCAGCCCATAAATGGATCGCTGGAGCTTGCATACTTTTGTTAGCATTCTTTGGATCGACAAAACCTTCCGGCTGCATCATATACAGCTCTTCCTTAAGATAACCGTTAAGGTACGCTGTTTTGACGTCCATCTGCAATATCTCATAATCATAGTATGCGGCAATTGCTAACATGATTCGGACGGACTTAAGCTTCGCTACGGGAGAGAAAGTCTCATCGTAGTCAATCCCTTGAACTTGCCGATAACCCTTAGCGACAAGTCGAGCTTTATAGATGGTGACATTACCATCCGCGTCCGTCTTCTTCTTAAAGATCAATTTGTTTTCTATCGCTCGCCTATCATCGGGCAAGTCTGTCAAAGTCCATACTTTGTTTTCATACATGGATCCTATCTCAGATTGCATGGCTTCAAGCCATTTGTTCGAATCTGGGCCCGCCATCGCTTCTTCATAGTTCAAAGGTTCACCGTTGTCTAACTACATGATTTCCAGGACAGGGTTGCCGTACCACTCTGGTGCGGAACGTGTCCTAGTGGACCTACGAAGTTCAGTAGCAACTTGATCCGAAGTACCTTGATCATCCTCTCTAGTAGGTGTAGGTACCACAGGAACATTTTCCTGAGCTGCACTACTTTACGGTTCAAGAGGTAGTACTTCATCGAGTTCTACTTTCCTCCCACTTACTCCTTTCGAGAGAAACTCTTTTTCCAGAAAGGATCCGTTCTTGGAAACAAAGATCTTGCCTTCGGATCTAAGGTAGAAGGTATACCCAATGGTTTCCTTAGGGTATCCTATGAAGACGCATTTTTCCGATTTGGGTTCGAGTTTTTCAGGTTGAAGCTTCTTGACATAAGCATCGCATCCCCAAACTTTTAGAAACAACAGCTTAGGTTTCTTCCCAAACCATAATTCATACGGTGTCGTCTCAACGGATTTAGACGGTGCCCTATTTAAAGTGAATGTAGATGTCTCTAGAGCGTATCCCCAAAATGATAGCGGTAAATCTGTAAGAGACATCATAGATCGCACCATATCCAATAGAGTGCGACACGACGCTCGGACACACCGTTACGCTGAGGTGTTCCAGGCGGCGTGAGTTGTGAAACGATTCCACATTTCCTTAAGTGTGTACCAAATTCATGACTTAAATATTCTCCTCCACGATCTGATCGTAAGAACTTTATTTTTCGGTCACGTTGATTCTCTACCTCATTCTGAAATTCCTTGAACTTTTCAAAGGTCTCAGACTTGTGTTTCGTCAAGTAGACATACCCATATCTACTCAAGTCATCGTGAGAGTGAGAACATAACGATATCCTCCATGAGCCTCAACGCCATTGGACCGCACATCGGTATGTATGATTTCCAATAAGTTGGTTGCTCGCCCATTGTCCCGAGAATGGAGTCTTGGTCATTTTGCCCATGAGGCATGGTTCGCATGTGTCAAATGATTCATAATCGAGAGACTCTAAAAGTCCATCGAATGGAGCTTCTTCATGCGCTTGACATCAATGTGACCAAGGCGGCAAAGTGCCACAAGTATGTGGGACTATCGTTATCAACTTTACATCTTTTGGTATTCACACTATGAATATGTGTAATATTACGCTCGAGATTCATTAAGAATAAACCATTGACCATCGGAGCATGACCATAAAACATATCTCTCATATAAATAGAACAACCATTATTCTCGGATTTAAATGAGTAGCCATCTCGCATTAAACGAGATCCCGATACAATGCTCATGCTCAAACTTGGCACTAAATAACAATTATTGAGGTTTAAAACTAATCCCGTAGGTAAATGTAGAGGTAGCGTGCCGACGGCGATCACATCGACCTTGGAACCATTCCCGACGCAAGATCGTCACCTCGCCCTTCGCCAGCCTGCTTATTCCGCAGCTCCTGCTGTGAGTTACAAATATGAGCAACGACACCGTATCAAATACCGGGAGTTACTACGAGTAATCGGTAAGGTACACATCAATTACATGTATATCAAATATACCTTTAGTGTTGCCGGCCTTCTTGTCCGCTAAGTATCTGGGGCAGTTCCGCTTCCAGTGGCCCTTCCGTTTGCAATAAAAGCACTCTGTCTCAGGTTTGGGTCCATTCTTTGACTTCTTCCCAGCAACTTGCTTACCGGGCGCGGCAACCTCCTTGCCGTCCTTCTTGAAGTTCTTCTTGCCCTTGCCCTTCTTGAACTTAGTGGTTTTATTGACCAACAACACTTGATGTTCTTTCTTGATTTCAACCTCTGCTGACTTCAGCATTGAGAATACTTCGGGAATGGTCTTCACCATCCCCTGCATATTGTAGTTCATCACAAAGCTCTTGTAGCTTGGTGGGAGCGATCAAGGATTCTGTCAATGACCGCCTCGTCCGGGAGGTTTATGTCCACTGGGACAAGCGGTTGTGCAACCTGACATTTTGAGTATGTGTTCACCGATGTAACTGTTTTCCTCCATCTTACAACTATAAAACTTGTCGGAGACTTCATATCTCTCGACCGGGCATGAGCTTGGAAAACTAGTTTCAGCTCCTCGAACATCTCATATGCTCCGTGTTGCTCAAAACGCTTTTGGAGCCCCGGTTCTAAGCTGTAAAGCATGCCACATCGAACGAGGGAGTAATCATCAAGACGAGACTGCCAAGCATTCATAATGTCTTGGTTCTCTGGGACAGGTGCATCACCTAGCGGTCCTTCTAGGACATATTGTTTCTGGCAGCTATGAGGATGATCTCGGGTTCGGACCCAGTCCGTATAGTTGCTGCCATCATCTTTCAGCTTGGTTTTTTCTAGGAACGCGTTGAAGTTCATGTTGACATGAGCGTTGGCCATTTGATCTACAAGACATATTTGCAAAGGTTTTAGACTAAGTTCATGATAATTAAGTTCATCTAATCAAATTATTTTAATGAACTCCCACTCAGATTAGACATCCCCCTAGTCATCTAAGTGTTACACGATCCGAGTCGACTAGGCCGTGTCCGATCATCACGTGAGACGGACTAGTCATCATCGGTGAACATCTCCATGTTGATCGTATCTTCCATATGACTCGTGTTCGACCTTTCGATCTCTGTGTTCCGAGGCCATGTCTGTACATGCTAGGCTCGTCAAGTTAACCCTAAGTGTTTTGCATGTGTAAAACTGTCTTACACCCGTTGTATGTGAACGTAAGGATCAATCACACCCGATCATCACGTGGTGCTTCAAACGCATTTAACTTTAGCAACGGCGCACAGTTAGGGAGAACACTTCTTGAAATTGTTGTAAGGATCATCTTATTTACTACCGTCGTTCTAAGTAAACAAGATGCATAAACATAATAAACATCACATGCAATTATATAGTAGTGACATGATATGGCCAATATCATATAGCTCCATTGATCTCCATCTTCGGCTCCATGATCATCTTGTCACCGCATGACACCATGATCTCCATCATCATGATCTCCATCATCGTGTCTTCATGAAGTTGTCACGCCAACGACTACTTCTACTTCTATGGCTAACGCGTTTAGCAATAAAGTAAAGTAATTTACATGGCGTTCTTCAATGACACGCAGGTCATACAAAAATAAAGACAACTCCTATGGCTCCTGCCGGTTGTCATACTCATCGACATGCAAGTCGTGATTCCTATTACAAGAACATGATCTCATACATCACAATATGTCATTCATCATTCATCACAACTTCTTGCCATATCACATCACATGACAATTGCTGCAAAAACAAGTTAGACGTCCTCTAATTGTTGTTGCATCTTTTACGTGGCTGCAATTGGGTTCTAGCAAGAACGTTTTCTTACCTACGAATAACCACAACGTGATTTTGTCAACTTCTATTTACCCTTCATAAGGACCCTTTTCAGCGAATCCGCTCCAACTAAAGTGGGAGAGACAGACACCCGCCAGCCACCTTATGCAACTAGTGCATGTCATCGGTGGAACCGGTCTCACGAAGCGCACGTGTAAGGTTGGTCCGGCCGCTTCATCCCACAATACCGCTGAAGCAAGATAAGACTAGTAGCGGCAAGCAAGTTGACAAGATCTACGCCCACAACAAAATTGTGTTCAACTCGTGCAATAGAGAACTACGTATAAACCTGGCTCTGATACCACTGTTGGGGAACGTTGTAGAAAATTAAAAATTTTCCTACCGTTTCACCAAGATCCATCTATGAGTTCATCTAAGAAACGAGTCATGGGAGAGAGATTGCATCTACATACCACTTGTAGATCGCGTGCGGAAGCGTTCACTAGAACGTGGATGACGGAGTCGTACTCGCCGTGATCCAAATCACCGATGACCGAGTGCCGAACGGACGGCACCTCCGCGCTCAACAAACGTGACGGGACGGAGACGTCTCCTCCTTATTGATCCAGCAAGGGGAAGGAGAGGTTGATGATGATGGCTCCAGCAGCAGCACAGCAAGGCGTGGTGGTGGTGGAGCAGCAGACACGCAGGCTTCGCCAAGCACGTGACGGAGGAGGAAGAGGTGTAGCGGGGAGGGAGGCGCCAGAGTTTCAGGTGCGGCTGCCCCTCCCTCCCTTTATATAGGCCCCAGGGGGCGCCGCCCTGGGGATCCCATCTCCCAAGGGGCGGCGCCAAGGGGGTGGAGTGCCCCCAAGGCAGTGGGCGCCCCCCACCCTAGGGTTTCAACCCTAGGCGCTAGGGTGGGCTAGGGGCGCACCAGCCCACTATGGGCTGGTTCCTCCCCACTTCAGCCCATGGGGCCCTCCGGGATGGGTGGCCCCACCGGTGGACCCCGGGACCTTCCGTGGTCCCAGACAATACCGTGACCCGAAACTTTCCCGATGGCAAATACCACTTCCTATATATAATTCTTTACCTCCGGACCATTCCGAAGCTCCTCGTGACGTCAGGGATCTCATCCGGACTCAACAACATTCGGTATACTGCATACTCATATTCATACAACCCTAGCGCCACCGAACCTTAGTGTGTAGACCCTACGGGTTCGGGAGACACGAGACATGACCGAGACGGCTCTCGGGCAATAACCAACAGCGGATCTGGATACCCATGTTGGCTCCTACATGCTCCTCGATGATCTCATCGGATGAACCACGATGTCGAGGATTCAATCAACCCGTATACAATTCCCTTTGTCAATCGGTATGTTACTTGCCCGAGATTCAATCGTCAGATCCCAATACCTCGCTCAATCTCGTTACCGGCAAGTCACTTTACTCGCATCAGAATGCATGATCCCGTGACCGGACACTTGGTCACTTTGAGCTCATTATGATGATGCACTACCGAGTGGGCCCGGTGATACCTCTCCGTCATACGGAGTGACAAATCCGATCTCGATCCGTGTCAACCCAATGACACTTTCGGAGATACCTGTAGTGCACCTTCATAGTCACCCGATTACGTTGTTACGTTTGATACACCCAAAGCACTCTTACGGTATCCGGAGTTACACGATCTCATGGTCTAAGGAAGAGATACTTGACATTGGAAAAGCTCTAGCAAAACGAACTACACGATCTTGTGCTATGCTTAGGATTGGGTCTTGTCCATCACATCATTCTCCTAATGATGTGATCCGTTATCATTGACATCCAATGTCCATAGTCAGAAACCATGACTATCATTGATCAACGAGCTAGTCAACTAGAGGCTCACTAGGGACATAATGTGGTCTATTTATTCACACGTGTATTACGATTTCCGGATAATACAATTATAGCATGAATAAAAGACAATTATCATGAACAAGGAAATATAATAATAATCCTTTTATTATTGCCTCTAGGGCATATTTCCAACACTTTCCTTGGCGTGGAAGGCAAGCTTGGCGATATGGATATCTAGATCTCCTACCATTGTAACCGACTCTGTGTAACCCTAACCCTATTCGGTGCCTATATAAACCGGAGGGTTTTAGTCCGTAGGACGAAAAATAATCATACCATAGGCTAGCTTCTAGGGTTTAGCCTCTCTGATCTCGTGGTAGATCTACTCTTGTACTACCCATATCATCAATATTAATCAAGCAGGAGTAGGGTTTTACCTCCATCGAGAGGGCCCGAACCTGGGTAAAAACATCGTGTGCCTTGTCTCCTGTTACCATCCGCCTAGACGCGATTCGGGACCCCTACCCAGATCCGCCGGTTTTGACACCGACATTGGTGCTTTCATTTAGAGTTCCTCTATGTCGTCGATCGGGAAGGATGCCTCATCCCGCCTTTAAAGACGGCACTTTTGTTAAAGAAGCTTTGGCTGTCGGCCAAACTCTCCGGCCTAGGCAGTTTTCTTCCGACCTTTGTTTGGCCTTGCCACCGACGATGACTTCTCGGGTCATCAAAAGCAATCTTCACATTAACTCGAGCTCGCCGAGCAGTTAGATCCGATGGAGCTCTCTTCCTTAAACGAGCTCTTGGATCGCACGCCGCCTGAGGAGTCGCTATGACTATGATCAGATTGGGCCTAAACCCGATCGAGAGAGATTAACTCTCCCGGGTTACCCACCACGTTGCTGTGGTGGAGGAACAATACAGCGACCCTTCTTCTATCTTAAGGACTAGCTACGTCCGGATTCCCAATCCTCCATGCCGGATTCCCGCGGAGGAGGGGACGTCACTCAAGCCCTGAACCTAATGTCAGGCAGCGGGCTTGATTCATTGGACAACATCAAAGAATCCAAGCTTCCAAGTTCGGAAGCTCCTTGGCCCTTAAATCTCAGATTGGGCGCGGTTCCGGATTTAATTCCACCCGCCCACCCAAACATAAGCGACCTATCTCAAATTCGACAAGAGCCCGCATAAACGATACACCATTACTGGGCCAGATTCCTCCGGTTTATGGACAGGATAAAGGACTGCCGCGAGGAGGACGCAATCTCATTATTCTGCAACAATTGCATGGACAACGGGATCCTAAACGCTATAAGTCGCCGTGACATCACACGCTTTACCGACTTGGCGTCCATAGTACGAAAGTACTGTGTGATGGAAAGCGCTTGGAAAACCGAAGCAAGATTTTGGGACAATCCGGCCTTGAATACAACCCCAGTCCGAAATAAAAGGGTGCATCATCACCAGGCACCTGGGTTAAATACCAAAAAGCAAAAACCCTCTATAGGGCATGGAACCGTACTGGAGGGATGGCTCAATGGACCCTGTAAAATTCATAGTACAGAGGGCGCCACTCCAACTCATAGCCTTAGAGCATGTTGAATACTACGGCAGGTGGCCAAAGGTGGCGAAGAGCTTATAGCTCTAGAGCACCAACCCAGGGATACCAGTACGGTATTAACAGTCTTCGAGACTTTTGCTTCAAATAATATGCGGAAACGAACACTCCGTAGCCTCACCGAAGTCTACCAAGTAGCAACAATAAACCCATGGAGTGACACGGCTATTACCTTTAATGCCTGTGACGAACCTAAATTTCGAACAGCCCGAGCACCAGACGCATTGGTCCTCGGTCCGATAATGGACGACTTTCGCCTTACCAAGGTACTCATGGACGGTGGCAGCGGATTGAACCTCATTTACGAGGAAACCATCCGAAAAATGGAGATAGACTGGAGCCGCATTGAGCGAAGTAGCACAACCTTTAGAGGAATAATCCCCAGTCGGGAAGCACGCTGTACAGGAAAAATCACACTGGATATGGTGTTCGGCACGCCGGATAATTACAGGTCCGAGGAGGTCACGTCCCAAGTGGCCCCGTTCAGCAGCGGATACCACGCTCTATTAGGGCGACATGCATTCACAATTTTCCAAGATATACCCCATTATGGGTACATGAAGCTCAAAATGCCCGGGCCCAATGGAATCATCACTCTTGCTAGTGACCCGGACATAGCACTCCGCGCCGAAAATAAGACAGCTGCACTGGCCCTTGAGGAACTATCCGAAGCCCTAGCGGCCGAGGAACTCACTACGCTGCGCTCCACGGTGAATAGAGACGATGTGATACTCGATAAGAGATCCAAATCCACTTCCTTCAAACCAGCGGACGAAATAGTCAAATTCCAAGTCCATCCAACGGACCCTACAAAAATGGCCTCCATCGAGGCACAATTAAATCCTGATGTAGACGCCGCACTAAGAGAATTCCTACACAAAAATTGGGACATTTTTGCCTGGCACCCTTCAGACATGCCAGGAATCCCACGTCGGCTGGCCGAGCACAGCCTAAACATCCTAAAAGGATTCAAGCCAGTCAAACATGCTCTTCGGCGTTTCTCCGAACCCAAGAGACATGCCATGGGAGAGGAGCTAGCTAAACTATTGGAGGCCGGATTAATCAGAGATATAAAACATCCAGCCTGGCTAGCAAACCTGGTGATGGTACCAAAGAAGGACAAATCCTGGCGCCTATGCGTCGATTTCAAGGACCTCAACAAGGCTTGCCCAAAGGATCCCTTCCCCCTTCCCCGCATCGATCAAATCATCGACGCTACCGTAGGACACGATTCATTGTGTTTCCTCGACGCATACTCCGGCTACCACCAAATTAAGATGGCAGATCCTGACCAAGCCGCAACGGCATTCATCACTCCATACGGCCCATTCTGCTTCAACACAATGCCCTTCGGGCTCAAGAACACCGGCGCAACATATCAGCGCATGATTCAGACATGTCTGGCAAACCAGATCAGCAAAACAATGGAGGAATACGTAGACGATGTGGTCGTCAAAAGCAAGCATGTCGAAACTCTAGACGATGACTTGAGGCTCACATTCAATAATCTCTGAACATATGACATCAAGCTCAACCCAGAAAAATGCGTTTTCGGCGTACCAGCCGGAAAGCTCTTGGGCTTCATTGTATTTGGTAGAGGAATTGAAGCAAACCCAGCCAAGATCCGAGCTCTGTCACAATTGGATATCCCAAAAGAACTCAAACAAATACAAAAATTGACTGGATGCGTGGCGGCTCTAAGCCGCTTTATCTCCCGTTTGGGAGAAAAGGCATTACCCCTTTATCGCCTCCTCCGACGCACCGAACACTTCGAGTGGACGGACGCCGCCACGGCCGGACTCGAAGAAATAAAAGCCATATTGGCAACAAACCCGGTCCTGGCCGCGCCCAACATGGGCGAACCAATGCTATCATACATCGCGGCAACTGATCAAGTTGTAACCGCGGTGCTCGTTGTCGAACGAGAAACGGATGGACACAAGTTCCCCCTTCAAAAACCATTTTACTACATGTCCACTGTTGAGGGAGTCCCGGATTAGGGGGTGTCCGGATAGCCGAACTATCACCGTTGGCCGGACTCCTGGACTATGAAGATACAAGATTGAAGACTTCGTCCCGTGTCCGGATGGGACTTTCCTTGGCGTGGAAGGCAAGCTTGGCGATACGGATATGTAGATCTCCTACCATTGTAACCGACTCTGTGTAACCCTAACCTATCCGGTGTCTATATAAACCGGAGGGTTCTAGTTTGTAGGACGAACAACAATCATACCATAGGCTAGCTTCTAGGGTTTAGCCTCCTTGATCTTGTGGTAGATCTACTCTTGTACTACCCATATCATCAATATTAATCAAGCAGGAGTAGGGTATTACCTCCATGGAGTGGGCCTGAACCTGGGTAAAAACATCGTGTCCCTTGTCTCCTGTTACCATCCGCCTAGACGCACAGTTCGGGACCCCCTACCCGAGATCCGCCGGTTTTGACACCGACATTGGTGCTTTCATTGAGAGTTCCTCTATGCCGTCGGCGTCAGGTAGGATGCCTCATCCCGTCTTTAAAGACGATACTATCGCCAAAGGAGCCCTGGCCGCTGGTCAGACTCTTCGGCTAGGTGGTTTTCTTATGACCGCCAGGTTCGCCATCATACCGACGATGACCTCTCGAGTCATCGAAACCAATCTCCATATTAATTCGAACTTGCGAACAGTTAGATCCAATCGAGCTCTCTCTCAGAACGAGCTCTTGGATCGCATCGCCGCACTCGGGAGTCGCCACAGACTACGACGGGATCGGGCCTAAAACCGATCTTAGAGAGATCAACTCTCCCCAGGCTACCCATCATGTTGCTGTGATAGAGGAGCAATGCGGCGATTCTTCTTATATCTTAAGGACGAGCTACGTCCGGATTCCTGATCCCTCCATGCCGGATTCTCGCAGAGGGACGGATGTCGATCAAGCACTGAACTTAAAGTCAGGCGGCGGGTTGGACTCAGTGGATAACTTCTCGGCCCCTGAGTCCTAAATTGGACGGGGTTCCGGATCTAGTTCCACCCGCCCACCCAAACATTAGCGATCTTTCTCGAACTCGGCAAGAGCCCGCTGAAACAGTACATCATTACTAGGCCAGATTCCTCCTGGTTATGAACAGGATAAAGGACTGCCGAGAGGAGGACGCAATCCCAATTTTCTGCAATAATTGCACGGACAAGGGAATCCTAAACGCCATAAGTCGTCGCAAAATTACTCGCTTTGCTGACTTGGTGACCATAGTACAAAAGTACTGTGCGATGGAGAGCGCCTGGAAAACCGAAAGTAAATTTTGGGATAATCCGGCCCCTAATACATCCCTAGTCCGAAATAAAAGGGTCCATCATCATCAAGCACCTGGGTTAAATACCAAAAAACCAAAACCCCCTAAAGGGTACGGAAACATACTGGAGGGTTGGCTAAACGGACCCTGCAAAATTCACAGTACAGAGGGCGCCACTCCAACTCATAGCCTTCGAGCATGTTTGATACTACGACGGTGGCCAAAAGTGGCGAAGAGCTTCTAGCTTGAATCCCAGCCCAGCAACACTGACGGTGTTAATAGTCTTGAGACTTTTGCATCAAATAACAAGCTTAAAACGAACACTCCGCAACCTTGCCAAAGTCTACCAAGTAGCAACAATAAATCCATGGAGGACACGGCTATTACCTTTAATGCCGGTGTGAACCTAAATTCGAACAGCCCGAGCACCAGCCGCATTGGTCCTCGGCCCGATAGTGGATTTGCCGCCTTACTAAGGTACTCATGGATGGCGGCAGCGGATTAAACCTCATCTATGAGGAAACCCTCCAAAAATGGAAATAGACGGAACCGCATTGAGCGAAGCAGCACAACCTTTAGAGGAATAATCCCTAGCCGGAAGCATGCTGCACAGAAAAATCTGCTGGGCGTAGTGTTCGCTCACGGACAATTACAGGTCCGAGGAGGTTACATTTCAAGTGGCCCCGTTCAACAGCGGATATCTTGCTTTATTAGGACGGGAGGCATTCACAATTTTTCAAGCTATACCCCATTATGGGTACATGAAGCTTAAAATGCCCGGACCTAACGGAATCATCACTCTCATTAGTGATCCGAACATAGCACTCCGCGCCGAAAACAAGACAGCCGCACTAGCCCTCGAGGCACTATCCGAAGCATTAGCGGCTGAGGAACTCACTGCGATGCGCTCCACGGTGAACAGGGACGATGTGATACTTGATAAAAGATCCAAGTCCACCTCTTTTAAACCAGCGGATGAAATAGTAAAATTCCAAGTCCACCCAACGGACCCTGCAAAGACCGCCTCCATTGGGGCACAATTAAACCCTGATGTAGACGCCGCACTACGAGAATTTCTACGAGAAAACTGGGACATCTTTGCCTGGCACCCTTCAGACATGCCAGGAATCCCATGTCGGCTGGCCGAGCATAGCCTAAAAGGATTCAAGCCAGTCAAACAGGCTCTTCGGCGCTTTTCTGAACCCAAGAGACAGGCCATGGGAGAGGAGCTAGCCAAGCTTTTGGAAGCCGGATTCATCAGAGATATAAAACATCCGGACTGGCTAGCAAATCTGGTGATGGTACCAAAGAAGGATAAATCATGGCGCCTATGTGTTGATTTTAAAGACCTTAATAAGGCTTGCCCAAAGGATCCCTTCCCCCTCCCTCGAATTGATCAAATTATTGACGCTACAGCAGGGCACGACTCATTGTGCTTCCTCGACGCGTACTCTAGCTACCACCAAATCAAGATGGCGGAGCCAGACCAAGCTGCAACAACATTCATCACTCCATACGGCCCGTTCTGCTTCAACACAATGCCCTTTGGGCTCAAAAACGCCGGCGCAACATATCAACGCATGATTCAGACATGTCTGGCAAACCAGATCGGCAAAACAGTGGAAGCATATGTAGATGATGTGGTCGTCAAAACCAAGCATGTTGAAACTCTAGTAGACGACTTGAGGCTCACATTCGACAATCTTCGAAAATATGACATCAAGCTCAATCCAGAAAAATGCGTCTTCGGCATTCCAGCCGGAAAGCTCCTGGGCTTCATTGTGTCCGGTAGAGGAATTGAAGCAAACCCAGCCAAGATCCAAGCTCTGTCACAATTGGATATCCCAAAAGACCTCAAACAAATACAAAAATTGACGGGATGCGTAGCGGCTCTAAGCCGCTTTATTTCCTGTTTGGGAGAAAAGGCGTTACCCCTTTACCCCCTCCTCCGGCGCACCGAACACTTCAAGTGGACGGATGCCGCCACGGCCGGACTCGAAGAAATAAAGGCCATTTTGGTAACAAATCCGGTCTTGGCCGCGCCCAATGTGGGCGAACAAATGCTATTATATATCGCCGCAACACATCAAGTTGTCAGCGCGGTGCTCGTTGTCGAAAGAGAAACGGACGGACACCGGTTCCCTCTTCAAAAACCGGTTTACTATGTGTCCACTGTCCTAACTCCATGCAAGTCCCGGTACCCACACTATCAAAAGATAGCAAACGCGGTGTTCATGGCATCCCGGAAGCTGCGACACTACTTTCAAGATTGTTCGATAACCGTAGCCTCCGAAGTACCTCTTAACGACATTATAAACAACCGCGACTCGACGGGCCGGATTGCTAAATGGGCCATAGAGCTCCTTCCATTCGACATAACTTATAAGCCACGACGAGCTATTAAGTCGCAGGTTTTGGCCGACTTCGTGGCCGAATGGACTGAAGCCAAACTCCCTAAAGAGTACGGCGCATACTCCAATTGGATCATGCACTTTGACGGCTCCAAAATGTTGGCCGGCCTGGGGGCTGGCGTCGTCCTGACGTCCCCAAACGGGGACACAGCCCAATACGTCCTTCAGATAGTGTATACGGACTCCAACAACGCAGCCGAATACGAGGCCCTTCTGCACGGCCTCCGGATGGCAGTCTCCATGGGCATTAAACGCCTAGAGGTGCGCGGGGATTCGAACCTTGCGATATCTCAAATAAACGGAGACTTTGATGCCAAAGATCCAAAAATGGCAGCATACCGCAGTGCGGTCCTAAAAATGTCAGCACGGTTCGAAGGGCTCGAAATTCATCATGTAGCCCGGGGCAACAACCAGGCGGCGGATATATTGGCACGCATCGGCGCAAAACGTGATGCCGTCCCGCCCAACATCTTCCTGGAACGGCTATTCAAGCCATCCGTACTATGGGAAGGGGAGTCCGGCAATAACAATCCGGACCCAACCGCACTGCGTGACGCCGAACACTCTGACACAACAGGAGGCTCTGCCCCCGAGATAAGACCCTCCGCTCACTAAATAAAGGTGGCTATCGCCCCGTGGACGGAACCATTCCTAGCCTACCTAACTAGGCAGGAACTCCCCGAAGACCAAAATGAGGCTCACTGCATAGTACGGCGATCTAAAGCCTATAAAGTCTATGAGGGAGAGCTTTATAAGAAAAGCACTACCGGAGTCCTTCAAAGGTGTATCTCCGAAGAGGAAGGGAGAAACCTCCTGGCTGAAATTCATGCCGGACTGGGTGGGCACCACGCTGCAGCCCGGGCCCTTGTAGGCAAGGCCTTCCGTACAGGATTTTGTTGGCCGACAACCCGGGCAGATGCGCAGGACTTAGTCCAACGATGCGTCGGTTGCCAGCTTTTTGCTAACCAAAGCCACATGCCACCCACCGCCCTTAAAACTATACCCATCACCTGGCCATTCGCGGTCTGGGGGCTTGACATGGTTGGACCCCTTAAGGGAGGAACCCACAAGAAAAAATACCTATTGGTCATGGTGGATAAATTCACCAAATGGACAGAGGCCAAGCCTGTTAAAACGGCGAATCCGGACGGTGATAGACTTCATATCAGGGGTAGTGCACCGTTACGGTGTCCCCCATAGTATCATCACTGATAACGGCACCAACTTCACGGCCGATGATGTCAAATCATGGTGCAAAAACATGGGCATCAAGCTCGATTACGCCTCAGTCTATCACCCTCAAACCAACGGCCATGTCGAACGAGCAAATGGTCTAATCATGAGCGGCATTAAACTCAGACTAGTGCGGTCCCTCAAGGAATCTAACACGCACTGGGTTGAGGAGCTCGACTCCGTACTCTGGGGGCTGCGGACCACGCCAAATTGTACTACCGGATTCACACCATTCTTTATGGTGTACGGCGCAGAGGCAGTCTTGCCCTGCGACATAATACATGACTCACCTCGCGTGCGCATGTATGAAGAAAGAGAAGCCGAGCTCGATCGGCAGGACAGTTTGGACGCATTGGAGGAGGAGCGCGACGTGGCAAAAGCTCGTTCCGCATTCTATCAACAGCAGGCTCGAAGATATCAAAGCGGGAAGCACGGGCCAAAGCTTATAACGTTGGCGAACTAGTTCTACGCCTGCCGGACAAGAAAAAGGACAAACTCAAGCCCAAATGCGAAGGTCCCTTCATCATCGACCAGGTCTGACTGGCGGAGCATACCATCTGCGAAACGCATC
The DNA here is from genome assembly GCA_021605205.1 of Aegilops longissima. Lineage (NCBI taxonomy): Eukaryota > Viridiplantae > Streptophyta > Magnoliopsida > Poales > Poaceae > Aegilops > Aegilops longissima. The sequence goes on along the minus strand of CM038676.1, from coordinate 609,976,744 downwards.
GGATAACCGACTCGAGCCGAACCCATGGAACGCAGCCCGTCTACGAAGATTCTACGCCTAAGCGCCGGAATCCAAGTTCGTCTCCTTCCTCCGTCCACATTTTCTATTTTTGCTGTCTTTTATTTCTCTCCTTCCTCCTCCTTCTTCTTGAAGCCTCTAGAGGCTCGTTTGCGCTTTTTCTGGACATACTTGACGCGCTGTCCGCGCTCATTATACCTGGGGGCTTCTTTAACAGAAGCTTATTTATATGGGCTTCATGCCCAACACATGCGTTAAACTTCCGCATGTACCTTTTATTCACCATTATATGCATCGATATGACTTAAGTTTTGGCCAAGCTGGGTTGCCTGGCTCCTGTGCTTACCCCTACGCTCCGGTTGTTCGGCTAGGTGGTAAAGGGAGCACCTCTGCGATTATTACTGCCGGGTCACCGGATCTCAGACTGGGTGAAGCCGAAAGCTAAGCGTTCTTAAGGGAATATTCGGTCGGTGAACTGAAAGATGATTTTAACTATTTACCCATCTGCCCCTGATGATTTTTTGCTTTCATAGCAGCTTTGACATGCACTTTAGGGCATGCATCCCAGCGAAAGGAACCCTTAACGGAACTATTCTCCCTGGAAGATGTTTCTTACTACCCATGTAATATAACAAAACTAGTTGGGCACTTGTCTGATACAGCAACAATGACCCCTACAACATAGTTAAATTTCAACAAATCGGCCGCAATGAGAGTCCCACCTCTCCTCCCACCGGCGCCCTAGGCCCCCCGGCGATCTCCCTCTCCAACCAGTAAATCTTGGTCCTTCTCCACGCATCACCTCCGGCGTCCTCTGATCTCTCTCCCTATACCCATCTCACATGGGTCATCATGCGGGATCAACTCTGGATCTGGATTTTTCTAAAGGTCTGGCTTTTGCGGAGGAAGTTTTTAGATCTTATGGGAAATGCATTCATCCCGTGGATGACACCAGACATTTTATTATGGTCGTGTCTTTTAGCCGGCACAATTTTCGTCGTGATGAGGATTCAGTGGAGGCCGCTTTGGAATCTGCAATTGGAGGATCCGCAATTGATTTGTCTGTTCAGCTCATTAAAGACAAGGTATTTTCATTCATTGTCTCTTGCAAACGTGTTGGCCTTCTTATTCTGCAAATGTGATCTTTTGCGTGCCCGCAATTCAAATGTTTCTTCCATCTTTGGGGCAATGGTGGTCCTAATTGGAGCCGTGAATTTCGTATTTGGAAAAAAGAATGTGATGCTGAATGGATCTTAATCAGTCCTTCTAAGAGGCGTGCTTCTCTTTGTTTGATCGCGATGCATAGACCACCATCTAAATCTGCCTTACGTTCTGGTTCTGGATCTTCAAAGAAAATTTCGTTTGCTATGTTTCAACAATACGATGTTTGTAAGGGGTATAGTTGCCCAGCCTCGCCTGGTCTGGTTGATGCTGTTGCTCATGCTGGGTATCTGGTTCTTCCTCATGAACGTGTAATTTTGCCTTCGCCGCCGGTGACTGACCTCCGATGGACGGTGGCTGAGCCACCCATCACTTTCGGAACAGTTAACGTTCGTGATATTTCTTCGGCGGGGTCTTCTGTGGCAGCTCAAACCACTCTCGACGTCAACCTGCATGTGCATGGGAACGAGCTGGGTGGATCAGCTCCGCTTCCGGCCCACAACACCTCCCCGGCCCAAACTGTCTCATCTCCAATGGCCCAGGTTGTTTCCCCGGCCCTAACTAACCTGGATTGTTCTGATATATCCCCATCTGATTTTCGCAATGAGGAGAATATTGATTTGCAACCAACGGATTTATCTGGTGATTCTACTGATTTTAATGAACTTATTGATGATATGGTTTTTAAGGTGTGGAAGTGTCAGAATTGCTTATCCATGGCGCATTTATCCAAGGCGTGCACCAGCAGGTTTCGATGCCGTAGATGCTTTCGGTTGGGGCACCGGGCAAAGGGCTGTTCGGATTCTACCCCTTCTCCCGCTTACAAGTGGGTCCCACGGATCAAATCTTGCGACTCCAGTCGGTCAGCAGGTTTTTCTACGCTGGACGCCTCGATTCCCTCCATAGCTAGTCCCGCTGGGTCTCTGCCCAGTCCCGTCGAGCCTGCCACCCCATCTACTCCGCCTCTCCCTGCGGAGCCACCGCCCATCACGCCTCCACCCCCATTATCGCTGCCTGCATCGCCTCCTACAACCTCATCGCCGACTACCTTCTGCGCCACCTCTTCGGCACCGGCAATGGCGAATTTTGCGTTGGACCCCATGGAGTATGTCTCGCAAGGCTTCGGCATCATCGACGGAGGCGAGCTGCGCCTGCCTCGCACCTTCGTCACGCTTGCGGTGGCTCCAGATCGGCAGCATGAGGAGTATGCCATCGCCATTGTGGAGCCAGCCCCATTGCCTGAAGAAATCGCCATCTTTCGGAACATGGTCAGTAACTTTGTTGTCAATGATCTGGGAAGAGCTGTTCTGGATGCCCAACCTTGGATACAAGAAGTTGGGCTATTTCGTTTTCGTAGTGCTTTGGCTCGTCAAGCTCTAGTTGATCATCCACCTTTCGATCTGGGCAATGATAGATTTGTTCGGTTTATCCCGCATGATGAGGGCATAAATTACAGAGCAACGCAGGGATTTCGACGTGGATGGGTTATGTTGCTTGGTGTCCCCCTGGATTACAAGCGCACTCAGTATCTTGCGGATGTCATTAGCACGTTTGGGAGATTTCATCATTGGCACCAAGGTGATCCGATGCTTGTCTGATCGTTGGCCTATGTGTCTTATCCTGCGAAGACTTTGGTTCCTCGCTCTGTGACTTATAGAGAATATGCTGACTTTGGTGGGGCTAGGATCTCTTGGTCTGCACCTGTCTATATCCTGTCAGGAGATTTTGCAGACATCTTACCAGCTGATGAAGATCCCATGCCTTTCAATGGCAATCCGCACCCCCTCCCTGGCAATTTACAGTTTCAGAATCACAATTGGGTTATGCCTGAATATCCTGAGCTGGGCTGGAATGATGTACCAAATCCTGTCACTGAACAGCAAAACAATGATGAGCACCCGGTTCATGAAGCTGTGCAGCATGAGGTTCAGGAAATTCAGTCCCAGGAGTCCATTGTTCTGCAACCTTCAGATGATTCAGTTAACAATGGTGACAATGCTGCTGAGGTGGCTCTCTTCCAGCCCCCAATGGGACCTCAGCAACCACCTCTTATGATTGGACAAGTTCTCACTATCTATGGACCGGTTTTGCCACCTGTGATGCAGTGGCAGCGCTCTTTTGAGAAGATGTTGCCATTTATATGGTCTTCCAGTATTCCTCAGTTTGTTTTCAAAGCTGACATTGGTGCTATGCTCAGCAAGCAGAACTGCGAGGCTCTTTGCAGTGCCCCAGCTTCCTCCCTTAAGCTTCTGCCCGCACCTGACTCCTCGATCAGCTCTGCTTTGGATGTGTCAACTGCTCCTGTCAAACGACCAGTTGCTCGGGCGCTCTGCTTTGATGACCTGGATGACCCAGTTTCTGAAGCCTTTGAGTTCTCTGCTGTGCCTGAAGTATCTCTGAAGCGTGCGAGGAAGCCCAAAGCCTCAAGAATTATTGTTGATCTGAGAGGTTCGGGCGCGATTGCGCTGGCGCCCTCCGTGATGGCTATCGCAAAGTATCTAGTGGCATTTCTTCCAAGAAATCCCACACTCTGAAGAAGCGCAAGACTAGCAGCTCTCAGTCTGAAGATACTCCTTCTGTACCACCACCAACTGCTATTGCAGACCTTCAACGCATTGGCGCACGTCTTCGCATTGCACCTGAGAAGATCTCTACGGAGAAGCTTGTGGCTGATCCTGCTAAGTCCACCAGCAGCGGGGGTTCTGATGAATAGTCACTTCATGCAGGGTTATGGTCTATGGCGTACCGTAATCGCCATTTATCTTTATTTCTTTGTTCAGAACTATGTGTTACTTGTCTGCTTTGTGGGTCGTTGTAGGTCATTACATGGCCTACTCTCTATGCTTTTATTTTTGGTTTGTAATGAATCAGACAAGATTTAAGGAGTGGAAAGTTCTATGTTGGAATGTTCGGGGCCTCAATTCTAAAGCGCGTCAGCTTGCTGTTAGGCAAAAGATCGATGAAAGTGGTTGTTCTGTTGTCTGTCTTCAGGAAACTAAATGCATGCATATGGACCAGCGTTTCATTAGGAAGTTCTGCCCGAGGCGTTTTGACAATTTTGTTTATGTTCCTTCGGCTGGTGCGTCTGCTGGGATGGTGGTGGTTTGGAATTCTTCCTTTTTCATTGGTTCTTTATTGAGCCAATTCCTATGGGATAATTGTGGAGTTTAAATCCAAACATACTTCAGAAACATGGTCTTTAGTCTCTGTTTATGGCCCGTGTCAAGGCCCTGCCCGTGATGATTTTGTTCAGTGGTTATATAATCTTAATATTCCATTTGGTGAAAATTGGCTACTTTTGGGTGATTTCAACTTCATGCGATCGCATGAGAACCGCAATCTTCCGGGAGGTGATGTTAATGATATCTTCGTGTTTAATGAAATAATTGGGCATTTGGTTCTTGTTGAGCTGCCAATCAAGGGGCGCCAATATACTTGGTCAAATATTCAATCTTCTCCGCTTTTTGAGCAGATCGATTGGTTTTTCACGTCGGTTGCTTGGACATCGGACCACCCCAAACATGATGGTTTTCCCACTCGCACGCACTGCCTCTGATCATGTGTCGTGTGTGGTCTCGATTGCCACCTATATCCCCAAGGCAAAGGTTTTCCGCTTTGAGAATTATTGGGTTGATCTGCCTGGTTTTGCTGACTGTGTTGCTGAGGTTTGGATTAGGTCAGTGGTAAAATCGTCGATGGCTCTAACAATCTCGGCTAAGTTTAAGTCCCTCCGTTATGCTCTCAAGAAATGGCATTTAAATTTGTTCACAGTGAAAGCTCTAATTGCTGATTGTAATAAAGTGATTATGTTCCTGGACAATCTTGAGGAAATTAGGCCATTGAGTAGGTCGGAGTTTAATTTTCGTAGAATTGTTAAATTGCATCTTTAAGATGTCTTGCATTGGCAATTTATTTACTGGAAGCAGCGTTGCACGATCAGAAACATCAAAGTTGGTGAAGGAATTCAAAAAAAATTCATGCCATGCCTACAGAACGATTTCGTAAGAATGCTATCTCCTCGATCAAGACTGTGGAGGGTGATGTGGTCACGGATCACCAACAGTTGGCTGGGATGTTCTGGGCTGATTTTAACCAACGAATGGGACAATCAAAAGGCATTCAAATGGGTTTTGATCTAGACACATTAATTACCAGGATTGATGGTCTGGAGGAGTTGTCTTTACCGTTCACGGACTCTGAGGTGGATACGGTAATTAAGAATATGCCTTCTGACCGTGCTCGGGGACCTGACGGGTTTTCTGGGCTTTTCTTGAAGAAATGTTGGCCTATTTTGAAAGAGGATTTTATGAAACTTGTTCAAGAATTTTATGAGGGGAAATGTAATTTGGAGTGTCTCAATACATCTCTTATCACTCTCATTCCGAAGAAGCTGAGCCCTGAATATGTCGGTGATTTCCGGCCCATATCTTTGACTAATACATGTTTAAAGTTCTTAACTAAGCTTTTGGCAAATCGTCTTCAGGGTGTGATCTTGAAATGTATCCACTGCAACCAATATGGTTTCCTCCGGTGTCGATCCATTCAAGATTGTCTGGCGTCGTGTTTTGAGTATATCCACCAATGCAAAGCTTCCAAGAGGCCTATCATTCTTCTTAAACTTGACTTCGCAAAGGCGTTTGACACCATTGAGCATGAGCTGATTCTTCGGATTTTGAAATGCAAGGGATTTGATGATCTTTGGACAAGTTGGATTGAGAGCATTCTGTCCACGGGCTCCTCTTCGGTTCTTTTGAATGGAGTGCCTGGGAACCATTTCGTCTGTCGTTCGGGTGTTCGCCAAGGAGATCCACTGTCTCCTTTGCTCTTTGTGATCGCGGTGGACTTGCTCCAATCGGTTGTAAATGAGATGTTCTCTAGGAATATCCTCACCTTACCAATCCCAACGACCTCGAAGGACTATCCGATCGTTCAATATGCTGACGATACCCTCATCGTTCTTCCTGCTATTGACAGCCAGTTAATTGCTTTCAAAGAAATGCTTGAAGTTTTGCGGATCAACGGTCTAAAGTGAATTTTAGTAAGTCATCTTTGATACCTATCAATATGAGTGATAGCGAGGGCAAGCGTGTTGCTACTTTGCTTGGTTGTGATGTTGGCTCCATGCCATTCACTTACAGGTTTGCCAATGGGCACATCTAGGCCAACAATTTATGATATGTTGCCTTTGGTGGATCGTATTGAGAGGCGATTATCTGCGTCTTCCTGCCTCTTGAATCAAGGATGCCGGCTACAGCTCTTGCAATCAGTCCTTAGTTCTATACCAATATATTTCTTCTGCACCCTATCGCTGCCACAGGGTATCTTGAAGCAGATTGAACGGATTATGCGACAATGCTTGTGGAGAGGGAATACAGATACACCCCGGCAATCCTTGGCGGCTTGGGACTTGGTATGTCGTCCTAAATCTTTGGGTGGTCTGGGAGTTCTAGACTTGAGCTCTCAAAATGATGCTTTGCTCATCAAGCACCTTTTTAAGTTCTTTAATAAGTTGGACGTGCCATGGGTATCTCTTATTTGGGACACTTATTATGCCTCTGCGCCCCCCAAGCCACTCAAACCTGCGGTTCTTTCTGGTGGAGGGACGTGTTCAAGTTATATGATAAGTTTTGCAAGTTGGCAGTTCCTCTAGTTCGATCTGGAGATACGGTGATCTTCTGGCTTGATCGTTGGCAACTTGGCAGCAATATGGTTAGCATGCAACATCAGTTTCCACGGCTCCACTCTTTTGTGATCGATGACACTCTCACAGTTAAGGATATTATGGAGCTGTCTGATTTCACTAATAATCTCCATCTGCCTCTCTCCGCTCAGGCCTTTGAGGAGTTTAATCAACTTCAGGAGATGCTTCCTTTGCTTAATCTTCAAGATGGGAATAATGATGTCTGGAAATGGCCTTCCAAATCTGGTGATTACTAGTCCGGGATCTATTACTTGTCCTTTTGAGACACTCGTGGTTGATCCCATCTTGTGTGGATCTGGAATTGCTCTTGTACTCTCAAGTTTAAGGTTTTTGGGTGGCTCTTATTGATGGATCGCCTAAATACTTGGGACATGATGCAGCGGCGGCATCGGATTATCGAAGATGACACATGTGTCCTATGCCTCTTGGCATCACATGGGGACAGAGCGCATCTCTTCTTTGCTTGTAATTTTAGCCAGCGCATCTGGAACTACCTGGGTATTTCATGGAGTCCTCATCCTAACCAGACCACTTATGAGATGGCTTCTGATGCTAGGAGGGATTTTGGCCTTCCTTTTTTCTCTGAGGTAGTCTTCACTGCCACTTGGAATATTTGGACACAAAGAAATGGGAAGATCTTCAGGAATGAGACACGTTCTTTTAGGGCATGGAGGAGGAATTTTTTGCATGACATCTCTCTTTTAGCTCATAGAATCAAATGTAAATATAGGAATAGACTAATATCTTGGATAGCTGCCTTACCCTAATCAGTTTCCTTGTAAGTATTACCCTCTCCCCTCTGTCTTAACTTTGTAACTTTGTATTACTTTGGCTCTATGGTTTAATAAAAGGCTGTGAGGCTGTTGCCTTGCAGTATATAGTCAAAAAAAAAACAATGTCCCCTACGCCTTGTCACCATGCATACCCCGGTTCTTATATAACCACGAAGGTATTCTGACACACTCCTGACTATTGGGTCCTGAGGTCGAAGCGAAAAGGTCCGCTATGACAAACGATCTACAATCCGGCTAGAAGACATTTTTTTCATGTCATATTTTTACATAGTCAACTCGACTCATTGTATTCCTCCTCAATGCCATCTAATAGGCTATCTAATTTAAAATCTTGCTGGGAATACTTGGCAGCCAATTCTACTTGGCCGTACACTAAGCTTACAGGGATCTCCATCCCATCAGGCCCCACGGGTCCGACCTCGGCCATGTGGTTTGGGTCAGCCTTCGTGTACCCCGTCTTTACCATGGCCCAGGCCTCCCTGGCGCCCTGACGATAGGCCGATATCTTCCATAGACGGAAGCGCCGCCGTGCTCCTTGAAGCCGCTCTGCCAACTCCCCAATGCCTTCGGGCAGGGAGATAGATGGCCACAAGGCCTGGACGACGCCTTTCATCACCTGCCGGACTCGTTCATGCAGCTGACGCAATTCAGGAAGAAGATCACCCGAAGAATTAGGCATCTCCTCCTCAGGACGACCTGTAAGCAAACCTACATACATGTTTATGTTAGTCGCCTTCCTCGCCGAACTCTTTCAAAGTTCGCTCAAGCACTTACTAAAAATGTCACGACGAAGCCGCCGATTCTCCTTTACGGAGTCAGACAACTGGGCATGAACATCCTTTAGTTCCTCACCCAGCTTGGTGTTGGCATCTTGGAGGTTATTTTCCTCCTGCCGCACCCTCGTAAGCACGCTCTCGCCGGACTTTAGCTGGCGCAAGAGCTGTTGCTTGTCCGGATCTAGTCCGGCGCCATCTGCAATGTTTTTGTCAGATTTACACACCCGCTGCACTTCATAAACTATTTATCTTTGAAGCGTATATTACCAGAGGGGTTCTCTGTGGCCCCCCTTGTAGCGGCTAGTGCGGCCTCAAGTTGGGTCTTGCACTGTTCAAGCTCCTGGGACAGTCGGGTACTCTTTTTTGTAAGATCCTGCATAACAAATGATCCTTAAATCAGTTATTCTAACTATTTTAAGTCTCGGGGGCTACTGGCATATATAACTGTCAAATTTCCTTACCCGTATGTCCTTCACATAGTGCTCCTTGGCTCTGGCTAGACCATCTTGAGCGGCATGGAGGTGTGCATCTCCTGAATTGAAGGCATTCAAGGCCTCTTGGGAGAAACATGCGTCACGAAGAACCGTTCAGCGGCGCCTGTGATTCAAGGCGCTCTCCACCTCGGAGTTGGTGGCGGACAATCTGTCGGCATCCTCTGTTGGAGGAGTATCCGACGTACGCCTCGTGTTCGCCTCTGCTTCTAGACCCGGCTTTGGAGCCTGGCCGGCGGAGGTTCGATTGGCAACCTCTCCAGACTTAGTCCGGCGAGCGCCCTTTTTCCTTAAAAAGCGTCAGCGTTAATCGCCTTCAGGAATCAATCCTAGGAACATGGTGACCGCCATACCGTTCTTGGCGGAGTTTTGATCCGGACCGCACTCCTTTTCTTTCTTGCGGGCCGTCTGCCCTGGTTGGCCAACCGCGCTGAGCTCGGCTTCCTGCCTCGAAGGTACCCCTACAAAACACCATTGGTATCGGTGATCAAGAAATAAGCACGGATGGGTCATTATCGAATATTGGGACCTAGGTCTCGATTACTGTGAGGCTGGAAGAATTCCGGGTAATCGGCGAAATGGCGACGAGCATTATCGATGCTAAGTTGGTGGAATACCTCGTCGATCAACTCCACCTTTATATCCGGATCCTCTTGGAGGTCGGATCGAGGACCGTTCGGATCCTCGGGTTGTGGGGCGGGCTGTATCTTCTCCACAGTCCGGCGCAGTTCTCTGTGAAACCATGAAATGAGATATTTATCCACAGGAACATGGATCGGACAGGTCACAAAGATGTTTGCTTACCCAGCTTCGAGGATTATTGGAAGAAAACTCCTTCAGTGGATTGACGCAGAGGAAATCCTCCTCCTCCCCTTTATCCATGGCACACAAGATCTTCACCAGTTCGGCTACAGATCCCGGCCCTTTGCGGCCATGGCGGGTGGCATCGTCCTCCCCATTGAAGTACCACATGGGGTGGCCCCTATATTGGAGCGGCTGCACTCCCCTCATAATGCAGATTGCCATGACTCCAATCATGGTCAATCCGGCATGAGCCAGTAAACTTATTCGGCTCATCAAATAGAGGGCATCCCGGTCATTTCCCTCCGGGGCTCGAGGCGCCAGCTTAGGCGCTTCTTTGAGGAGCATTGCTGAACTCCGGAAGGCCGATCCGAATAGGATCCGCAGCGGACATCCTCCATGTAAAACCATTCGAAGGCCAGTCTTGGGCGCCTTCTTCGGGGTTCGGATAGGTATCCGGTCCCGGCGATGCGCCATAGCTCGGCTCCGCCCACTTGATATATTGACCCCTCATGAGAACGGGGTACTAGGCAGAATAATCTCTCCACAGCCCGAAATGAGCCTCGACGCCCAAGAACATTTCGCAGAGGGCCACGAAGCCCGCGATGTGCTAGATGGAGGCAGGAGTAAGGTGGTGCAACTGGAGGCCGTAGAACTCCAAGAGCCCCCGGAGAAACGGATGGATTGGAAATCCGAGTCCTCTTACTAGATAAGAGATGAAGCATACCCGCTCTCCTTTAGAGGGATCGGGGACACTCTCTGCTTGCTTTCCGCCCTTGTAGGTGGCAAGGCCGGCTCGAACCGGAACCATGAAGGCGGGGAAGAAATCCCTTGGTTTGGAGTATAACTAGCTCGCTATGCAGGGTGAGCATCTCTCCCGGTTTCAGGTGAGGGTGGGGCGCGAGAGGAGGAGCAGCGTCGACTGTCCATGATGGAATGGGCTTTGGTCAGAGGCGCTCCGATGAAAGCTCGCGAAGGGGGGTTGCTGTGACTCAGATCTAGATCCTCGCCCCTTTTATAGGCAGCTCATTTGCGCAACTAGGGGGGTAAGTGTAAAACTACCATGGCTTTTCGCATTCATTCAAACATGTGGAAGATGGCCATTATTGGGCGTAGAAGCTAAGGAGCGCAGCATTTATCAGAAGCCGGACACTATTCGACAAGTATATGGAATTTGGAGAAGAACCCGCCTCACAATGCCGAAGACAATCAACGCTACGGACTCATCGTCATTGGAGCCTGGTTGAGACTCTTGAGGAGTCCGGATTAGGGGGTGTCCGGATAGCTGAACTATCACCGTTGGCCGGACTCCTGGACTATGAAGATCCAAGATTGAAGACTTCGTCCCGTGTCCGGATGGGACTTTCCTTGGCGTGGAAGGCAAGCTTGGCGATACGGATATGTAGATCTCCTACCATTGTAACCGACTCTGTGTAACCCTAACTTATCCGGTGTCTATATAAACCGGAGGGTTCTAGTCCGTAGGACGAACAACAATCATACCATAGGCTAGCTTCTAGGGTTTAGCCTCCTTGATCTCGTGGTAGATCTACTCTTGTACTACCCATATCATCAATATTAATCAAGCGGGAGTAGGGTATTACCTCCACCGAGAGGGCCCGAACCTAGGTAAAAACATCGTGTCCCTTGTCTCCTGTTACCATCCGCCTAGGCGCACAGTTCAGGACCCCTTACCCGAGATCCGCCGGTTTTGATACTGACAACTGTCCTAACTCCATGCAAGTCACGGTACCCGCATTATCAAAAGATAGCGTATGCGGTGTTTATGGCATCCCGGAAGCTGCGACACTACTTTCAAGAGTGTTCAAAAACAGTAGCCTCCGAAGTACCACTTAACGACATTATAAACAACCGCGACGCAACGGGCCGGATTGCCAAATGGGCCATTGAGCTCCTCCGGTTCGACATAACCTATAAGCCACGGAGAGCTATTAAGTCACAAGTTTTGGCCGACTTCGTCGCCGAATCAACCGAAGCCAAACTCTCTGAAGAGTATGGCGCATATTCCAACTAGATATTGCACTTCGACGGCTCCAAAATGTTGGCTGGCCTGGGAGCTGGCGTTGTTCTGACGTCCCCAACCGGAGATACAGTTCAATACGTAGTCCAGATAATGTATACGGACTCCAACAACGCAGCCGAATACGAGGCCCTTCTACATGGTCTCCGGATGGCAGTCTCCATGGGCATTCAACGCCTAGAGGTGCGCGGGGATTCGAACCTCGCGATATCACAAATAAATGGAGACTTCAATGCCAAGGACCCGAAAATGGCAGCCTATCGCAATGTTGTCCTAAAAATGTCAGCTCGGTTTGAGGGGCTCGAATTTCACCATATAGCCCAGAACAACAACCAGGCAGCAGACGTGTTGGCACGCATCGGTGCAAAGCGCGATGTTGTCCCCCCCCCCCCACCTCAACATCTTCCTATAGAGGCTGTTCAAGCCATCCGTATTATGGGAGGGAGAGTCCGGAAATAACAACCCGGACCCAACCGCACTGCCCCACACCGAACATTCTGACACAGTTGGTGGTTCTACCAACGAAATAACATCCTCAGCCCACGTAATAATGGCAGTCATTGCCCTGTGGACAAAACCATTCCTAGCCTACCTAACCAGGCAGGAACTTCCCGAGGACCAAAACGAGGCCCGCTGCATAGTGCGGCGATCTAAAGCCTATAAAGTCCATGAGGGAGAGCTTTATAAGAAAAGCACAACGGGAGTACTTCAAAGGTGTATCTCCAAAGAGGAAGGGCGGAATCTTCTAGCTGAAATACATGCCGGACTCGGCGGGCACCGCGCCGCAGCCCGGGCGCTTGTAGGCAAGGCCTTCCGTACAGGATTTTATTGGCCGACGGCCCGGGCAAATGCTCAGGACTTAGTCCAACGATGCGTCGGATGCCAGCTCTTTGCTAATCAAAGCCACATGCCACCCACCGCCCTCAAAACCATACCCATCACCTTGCCCTTTGCGGTCTGGGGGCTTGACATGGTCGGACCCCTTAGAGGGGGAACCCACAAGCAAAAGTACAACTGGTCATGGTGGATAAATTCACCAAATGGATAGAGGCCAAGCTTGTCAAGACGGTCGAATCCGGACCGGTGATAGACTTCATATCAGGGGTCGTACACCGTTACGGTGCCCCCCACAGCATCATCACTGATAACGGCACGAACTTTACGGCCGACGAGGTCAAACTCTGGTGCAAAAACATGGGCATTAAGCTCGACTACGCTTCAGTCTATCACCCTCAAACTAACGGTCAAGTTGAGCGAGCAAATGGTCTAATTATGAGCGACATCAAACCCAGATTAGTGCGGTACCTCAAGGAATCTAACACGCACTGGGTAGAGGAGCTCGACTCCGTACTCTGGGGGCTGCGGACCACTCCGAATCGCACGACCGGATTCACACCATTCTTTATGGTATACGGTGCAGAGGTAGTTCTGCCCTGCGACATAATTCATGACTCACCTCGCGTGCGCATGTACGAAGAAAGAGAAGCCGAGCTCGATCGGCAGGACAGTTTGGATGCCTTGGAGGAGGAGCGTGACGTAGCAAAAGCCCGTTCCGCATTCTATCAACAGCAGGCTCGAAGATATCAAAGCAGAGAAGTACGGGCCAAAACTTACAATATTGGCGAGCTAGTTCTACGCCTGGCGGACAAGAAAAAGGACAAACTAAAGCCCAAATGGCAAGGTCCCTTTATCATCGACCAAGTCCTGACCGGTGGAGTGTACCGTCTGCGAGATGCATCGGATAACCGACTCGAGCCGAACCCATGGAACGCAGCACGTCTCCGAAGATTCTACTCCTAGCGCCGGATTCTGAGTTCCTCTCCTTCCTCTGTCCATATTTTACATTTTAGCTGTCTTCTATTTTTTTCTCCTTCTCCCTCTTTTTTCTTTCAAGCCTTGAAAGGCTCGTTAGCGCATTGTTCGCACAAACTTGGCGCTATCGGCGCTCATTGTACACGGGGCTTCTTTCACGAAGCTTAAATTATAAGGGCTTCATGCCCAATACATGTGTCACACTTCCGCATGTACCTTTAATTCACCATTATATGCATCGATATGACTTAAGTTTTGGCCAAGCTGGGTTGCTGGCTCTGTGCTTACCCCTCGTTCCCGATTGTTCGGCTAGGTTGTAAAGGAGCACCTCTGCGATTATTACTGCCGGGTCAGCGGATGTGTACCTCGGTGGGTGAAGCGAAAGCTAGCGTTCTTAAGAGAATATTGGTCGGTGAACTAAAGAAGATTTCTTACCTATTTATTTATCTGCCCCGAGATGTTTTCTACTTTTTTCGCAGTCCGGACATGCACTTTAGGGCATGCCTCCCGAGAAAGGAACCCCTAACGAACTTTTCTCACGGAAGATGTTTCTTACTAACCATGTAATATAACATAACTAGTTGGGCACTTATGCGATAAAGCACTAATGACCCCTACGCTTTGGTCTCCATGCATGCCCGGTTTTTATATAACCGCGAGGGTATTCGGACACCTCGGACTATCGGGTCCCGAGGTTGAAGTGAAAAGGTCCGCTAAGACAAGCGATCTACAATCCGGCTAGAAGGCATTTTACATGTCACCTTAAATTACATAGTCAATTTTACTGATTGTATTCCTCTTCAATGCCATCTAACAGGCTGTCTAGTTTACTGATCCTGCTGGGAATACTTTGCGGCCAATTCTACTGGCCGTACACTAAGCTCACAGGATCTCCTTCCCATCGGCCCCACAGGTCCGACCTCGGCCATGTGGTTTGGGTCAACAACCGTGTACAGCGTCTTCACCATGGCCCGGTCTCCTGGCGCCTTGATGGCAGCCAATATCTTCCATAATCGAAAGCGCCGCGCGCTCACGGAGCCTCTCTGCAAGCTCCCAAGGCCTTGAGGCAGGGAGACAGATGGCCACAAGGCACAGGCGGCGCCTTTCATCACCTGCCGAACTTCGATCGCGCAGTTGTAAGAGCTCGGGAAGAAGGTCACCCGTAGAAGCGGGCATTTCTCTGCAGGGCGGCTGTGAGCATACCTCTGAGACATAACTCTGTTAGTCGACTTCCTTGCTGAACTTTTTTTCAAAGTTCGTTTAAGCACTTACTAAAAATGCCGCGTCGAAGCCGCCGATTCTCCTTAACTGAGTCAGACAGCTGGGCACGAACATCTTTTAGCTCCTCACCCAGCTGGGTGTTGGCATCTTGGCGATTATTTTTCTCCTACCTCACCCTCGTAAGCACGTTCTCGCTGGCCTTTAACCGGCATAAGAGCTGTTGCTTGTCCGGATCTACCCCGGTGCCATCTGCAATGTCATTGTCAGATCTATACACATGCCGCACTTCATAACATACTTATCTTTTAAAAGCGTATGTTACCAGAGGGGGTCTCTTTGACTTCCCCTGTCGCGGCTTGTGCGGCCTCAAGTTGGGCTTTGCACTCTTCAAGCTCCTGGGACAGTTGGGTATTCTTTTCTGTAAGATCTTGCACAATAAATGATCTTTAAATCAGTTATTCTAACTATTTCAAGTCTCGGGGGCTACTGGTATATATAACCATCAAATTTTCTCACCCGTATGTCTTTCACATCTGCTCCGTGGCTCTGGCTAGACCATTTTGAGCTGCACGCAGTGCGCATCTCCGAATTGAAGGCATTCAATGCCTCTTGGGAGAAACATCGTCACGAAGAACAGTCGGCGGCCTTTGTGATTCATGGCACTCTCCACCTCGGAATTGGTGGCGGACAATCTGTCGGCATCCTGCAGCCGGAGGAGCATCAAGCGCATGCCTAGTGTTCGCCTCCGCTTACGGGCCTGGCTTTGAAGCTTTGGCTGGCGGAGGCTCGATTGGCAACCTCTCTGGATATAGTTCGGTGGCGCTCTTTTTCTGAAGAAACACGAGTGTTAGTATGCCTTCGGAATAAAACCTGGGAATAAGGCAACCGCCATACCGTTCGCGGCGCTTGATCCGGACCGCACTTCTTTTCAGCCTGCTGGGCCTTGCTGCCCCTTGTTGGCTTGCCACCGCAGGTTCGGCCTTCCGCCTCAAGGGCTCCCCCTGCAAAACACCATTGATATACGATGGTCAAAGATAAGCACGGAGGGATCATTTCTAAAGTACTGGGACTCCGGTCTCAATTACCTGTGAGGCTGGAAATATTCCGGGGTAATCGGCCGTAATGGCAACCAAGGCATTGTCGATGCTCAGTTGGTAAAATACCCCATCGATCAGCTCCACAGATATGTCCGGATCCTCTTGGGAGGCTGGATCGAGGGACCGTTCCGGGTCCTCAGGTTGTGGAGGTGGGCTGTTTATATCCTTTACGGCCCGGCGCAATTCCTGCGTCAAAATCACAAGATAAGGTACTTAACTATGGGAATATGGAACGGATGGGCGTAAAGAAGTGTCCGCTTACCCATCTTGGAGGATCATACATAGAAAATCCGTCCTGTGGATTGACGCGGAGGAAATCCTCCTCTTCTCTCTTGTATAATGCGGACAAGGCCTTCGTCAGAACAGCAACCGATCCCAGCCCCTCACGGTCGCAGCAGGTGGCGTCATCCTCCCCATTGAAATCCCACATGGGGTGGCCTCTATATTGAAGCGGCTGCACCCCCGCATGATGCATATGGCCATTACTCCGATCATGGTCAGTCCGGAATGAGCCAACAACCTTATTCGGCTCATCAGGTAAAGGACATCCCTGTCATTCTCCCTCTGGGGGCTCCGTGGACGCCAGCTTAGGCGTTTCTTCAAAGGAGCATTACTGAACTCCGGGAGGCCTATCCGAATAGGGTCCGGCAGTTGGACGTCTTCTATATAAAACCATTCTGAAGGCCAGTCTTCGGACGCCTTCTTCGGGGTTCCGGATAGATATCCGGTCCCGGCGATGCGCCATAATTCGGCTTCTCCCACTTGATATATCAACCCCTCCAGAGAACGGGGTACGAGGTAGAACAGCCTCTTCCACAGCGCGAAATGAGCCTCGATGCCCAAAAACAGCTCGCAAAGGGCCACGAAGCCCGCAATATGTAGAATGGAGGCAGGCGTAAGGTTGTGCAACTGGAGGCCATAGAACTCCAGAAGCCCCCGGAGAAACGGATGCATTGGAAATCCGAGCCCTGTTATCAAATAAGGGACAAGGCATACCCGCTCTCCTCAGGAGGGACTGGGGATGCTCTCCGCTTGTTTTCCGCCCTTATAGGTGGCGAGTCCGGCTCGAACCGGAACCATGAAGGCTGGGGGAAGAAACCGCTGGGTTTGGAGCGTCACTAACTCGCTGTGCGGGACGGAGCATCTCTCCCAATCTCCAGGCTAAGGACTAGGAGGGCGAGAGGAGGAGCGCGACGACTATCCATGATGGAATGGGTTTACGTCCGGATGCGCTCCGATGAAAGCTTCATGAAGGGAAGATGGTGTGATTCGGATCTAGATCCTCGTCTCTTATATAGGCAGCTCATTATTGGGTGTGGAAGCCAAGGAGCGCGATATTTACAAGAAGTCGGACACTATTCAACAAGTACACTGGAGTTGGATAAGAACCCGCCTTGCAATACCGAAGACAATCTACGCACCGGACTCGTCATCATTGAAGCCCGGTTCGGGGGCTACTGAGGGAGTCCTAGATTAGGGGGTGTCCGGATAGCCGGACTATGACCTTTGGCCGGACCCCTGGACTATGAAGATACAAGATTGAAGACTTCGTCCCGTGTCCGGATGGGACTTTCCTTGGCGTGGAAGGCAAGCTTGGCGATACGGATATGTAGATCTCCTACCATTGTAACCGACTCTGTGTAACCCTAACTCTATTCGGTGCCTATATAAACCGGAGGATTTTAGTCCGTAGGACGACAAAAAATCATACCATAGGCTAGCTTCTAGGGTTTAGCCTCTCTGATCTCGTGGTAGATCTACTCTTGTACTACCCATATCATCAATATTAATCAAGCAGGAGTAGGGTTTTACCTCCATCGAGAGGGCCCGAACCTGGGTAAAAACATCATGGCCCTTGTCTCCTGTTACCATCCGCCTAGACGCATAGTTCGGGGCCCCCTACCCGAGATCCGCCGGTTTTGACACCGACAGAGATCCTGTTCATGAGTCTTGACTTCAAGTGCGTTCTTAAAGCTCTTCTAATCCCATCGATGTCATGATTTTGCTCCCCATAGTCCTGCATATTCGGAGGAAGAGAGTCTGCCTCGTTTGTGCTAGCAGCAAAGGGCAGATCAGGCAGCAGGGCAACGACATATACAGGAGAAACACATCGCTAGAGCTCTCATATGGGATTGAGGAGGGACCAAGGGATGCACGATATTCAGGAAAAAAAGGTCCTTGTGGCGCTGCGACGTGTGGGGTGGGTCTGGAGGGAACCCGGCGCCGGGTGAAGTCAATGCATTCGGTCAGAAGTGGCCGGCCGGGCAAAACCATTTCGAGGCCCCCGGAAGGCGGTTGCAGGCCACCGAGGCGCCGTCTAGGCACGACGTCGCGGCTAGGCAAGGCCGAGGTAGGGCACCAGGGATGCACTGTAGCCGTGCGGTGGCGCCGTCCAGGTGTGGTGGCTCGGCATCTAGCTCCATCTTGACGTAGTGATTGCTGATGAGGCCACGCACACCAGAGCCCGACGGCAATATCTTGATGATAAATGATTAGTAAAAGGAGGATGAGAGGAGGCAATTGGGGACAGGAAAGAGCTCCTGGATCCGAACTTCCAACCAAGCTAACTAAAATAACCGCGAATCTGAGGAGCAGACTGAGAGGGAGGAGAGTCCCAACCTCTAATGTAGGTGATGTTGAAGGAGGACGCCGGTGCCCGGCAGCTGCACATCTGGTTCAGCGGGAGTCCGGTTCGATTCCTGGACGTGGGATTTGGGCTAGCGTAGCCGATGGTGCTAGCGATCACGGGGATCCAGGTTGCCAGCATAACACAAATCTCTGCTGGAGATAGCCCTCAGGCTTGCGGCAGCAAAGTAAGGAGAGCGATCGATCCGCCACCAGCGCATGCGTTTCCATTTTTTCGCGTGAGTGGAATCGATAACCCGGAAGAGAGGTAATGGAGGAGATGAACCGTGCGTATTGTGGAGGAAATAACTTGGAGGAGACCAAGCGTTTGGTGGAGATAATTTTTTAGGGAAAAATATGAAAATATTTATGTTTTTCTAGCAATAAACAAAGCTTCATATGCTGATGTGGCAGGTAGCTTAGGTGGATAGGCTGCATGTCAAGAGAAATAAAATAGTGGGGATGAACTATTTAGGTATTATAGATTGGTGTTAGACCTACGGTATTCCAACTTCTCTATGGTTTATAAACTATTTTACTAGCCATAGATTCATCAAAATAAGGAAGCAACACAATGAAAACAGAATCTGCCAAAAACAGAATAGTCTGTAGTAATCTGTATCAAACGTATACTTCTGGAACTCCAAAAATTCTAAAATAAAATGGTGGACCTGAGGAATTTGTCTAGTAATCATCTTCAAAAAGAATCAACTAAATAGCACTCTCCAGTAAAAAGTTCTAGCTAATCTCGTGAGCACTAAAGTTTCCGTTTTTACAGCATGATCATGAAGACTTCACCCAAGTCTTCCCAAAGGTTCTACTTGGAACAAACACTAATTAAAACATAAAACCACATCTAAAAATAAGCTAGATGGATTATTTATTCCTAAACAGAACCAAAAAGCAAGGAACTAAAATAAAATTGGGTTGCCTCCCAACAAGCGCTATCGTTTAACGCCCCTGGCTAGGCATGATGATTTCAATGATGCTCACATAAAAGATAGAATAGAAACATAAAGAGAGCATCATGAAGAATATGACTAGCACATTTAAGTCTAACCCACTTCCTATGCATAGGGATTTTGTGATCAAACAACTTATGGGAACAAGAATCAACTTGCATAGGAAGGTAAAACAAGCATGACTTCAAAACTTTAAGCACATAGAGAGGAAACTTAATATTATTGCAATTCCTACAAGCATATATTCCTCCCTCATAATAATTTTCAGTAGCATCATGAACGAAATAAACAATATGACCAGCACCTAAAGCATTCTTTTCATGATCTACTAGCATAGAAATTTTATTACTCTCCACATAAGCAAAATTCTTCTCAGTCGGAATAGTGGGAGCAAACTCAACAAGATAACTATCATGTGATTGAAAATTAAGATCAAGATGACAAGTTTCATGGTTATCATTATTTTTCATAGCATACGTGTCATCACAATAATCATCATAGATAGGAGGCATGCTTTCATCATAGTAAATTTGCTCATCCAAGATTGGGGGACAAAAAATATCATCTTCATCAAACATAGCTTCCCCAAGCTTGTGGCTTTGCATATCATTAGCATCATGGGTATTCATAGATTTTATACTAACAACATTGCAATCATGCTCATCATTCACATATTTAGTGCCAAACATTCTAATGCATTCTTCCTCTAGCAATTGAGCATAATTATCGGAATCCTTATTTTCACGGAAGACATTAAAAAGATGAAGCATATGAGGCACTCTCAATTCCATTTTTTTGTAGTTTTCTTTTATAAACTAAACTAGTGCTAAAACAAGAAACAAAAAGATTCTATTGCAAGATCTAAAGATATACCTTAAACACCTAGCCTCCCGGCAATGGCGCTTAAAAGAGCTTGATGTCTACTACGCAACCTTCTTCTTGTAGACGTTGTTGGGCCTCCAAGTGCAGAGGTTTGTCGGACATTAGCAAATTTCCCTCAAGTGGATGACCTAAGGTTTATCAATCCGTGGGAGGCGTAGGATGAAGATGATCTCTCTCAAGCAACCCTACAACCAAATAACAAAGAGTCTCTTGTGCCCCCAACACACCCAATACAATGGAAAATTGTATAGGTGCACTAGTTCGGCGAAGAGATGGTGATATAAGTGCAATATGGATGGTAGATATAGGTTTTTGTAATCTGAAAATATAAAAACAGCAAGGTAACAAGTGGTAAAAGTGAGCGTAAACGGTATTGCAATGCGTTGAAACAAGGCCTAGGGTTCATACTTCCACTAGTGCAAGTTCTCTCAACAATAATAACATAATTGGATCACATAAATATCCCTCAACATGCAACAAAGAGTCACTCCAAAGTCACTAATAGCGGAGAACAAACGAAGAGATTATGGTAGGGTACGAAACCACCTCAAAGCTATTCTTTCCAATCAATCCGTTGGGCTATTCCTATAAGTGTCACAAACAGCCCTAGAGTTCGTACTAGAATAACACCTTCAGACACAAATCAACCAAAACCCTAATGTCACCTAAATACTCCATTGTCACCTCAAGTATCCGTGGGTATGATTATACGATATGCATCACACAATCTCAATTCATCTATTCAACCAACACATAGAACCTCAAAGAGTGCCCCAAAGTTTCTACTGGAGAATAACGACGAATACGTGTGCCAACCCCTATGCATAGGTTCATGGGCGGAACCCGCAAGTTGATCACCAAAACATACATCAAGTGAATCACGTGATATCCCATTGTCACCATAGATACGCACGGCAAGACATACATCAAGTGTTCTCAAATCTTTAAAGACTCAATCCGATAAGATTACTTCAAGGGGAAAACTCAATTCATTACAAGAGAGTAGTGGGGGAAAAGAAACATAAGATCCAACTATAATAGTAAAGCTCGCGATACATCAAGATCGTGCCAAATCAAGAACACGAGAGAGAGAGAGAGAGAGAGATCAAACACATAGCTACTGGTACATACCCTCAGCCCCGAGGGTGAACTACTCCCTCCTCGTCATGGAGAGCGCCTGGATGATGAAGATGACCACTGGTGAGGGTTCCCCCCTCCGGCAGGGTGCCGGAACAGGGTCCCGATTGGTTTTTGGTGTATCTGGAGGTTTTGCGGTGGCGGAACTCCTGATCTAATCTCTGTTCTCGAAGTTTTATGATACGTAGGTATATATGGGTGCAGGGGGTACGTCAGTGGAGCTACGGGGGCCCCATGAGGCAAGGGCGTGCCCTAGGGGGGTGGGCGCGCCCCCCACCCTCGTGAGGACCTCCCGTATCTCCTGACGTAGAGTCCAAGTCTATCCGGTGGGTTTCCTTCCAAAAATAACTTCTCCAGTTGATTTCGTTCCGTTTCGACTCCGTTTGATATTACTTTTCTTCAAAACACTGAAATAGGCATAAAACAGCAAATCTAGGCTGGGCCTCCGGTTAATAGGTTAGTCCCAAAATTATATAAAAGTGGAAAATAAAGTCCAATATAGTCCAAAACAGTAGATAAAGTAGCATGGAGCAATCAAAAATTATAGATACGTTGGAGACGTATCAATATTGGAGTGTAACCATAATTGATAAACCATCCTCACAAAAAATATGATCTGGATACTTCAAAATATACAGACTGAATTGAGTGGACAGACATTAACATAGACCGTTCTCAGGGCTGACCACACACCAAAAGCGGCAGTACTAATAAAGAATACAGGGTTCACAAACACAAATCAAGTACTGAACAACAGTACTTACTACAGACAAGCAAAGTTGCACTAACTAAACTCTGCAGACTATTTCTTGCCACCGACCTACGGGATGAAACCCACATAACTGACTAGGCCATGGACTTCGTGTGAGATGTCTACATGCACCATCACCATCTTGTTAACCTTGGAGAACCTAACAGAGTGGTCTTTCCACTCATAAACATGATGATGAAGACAGGCAGCATCAGATTTATTGGGAAGCTTTACAAGAACCACACCCTTCGTAATCAAAGGCACAGCCAGGAAATTGTTGTGGTCAAGTACAGCCTCGAGAACACGCCTGACAACAATGCTACAGGAAAACACTAGTTCAGGACACGTGGCGACAAGGACACAACAGCTGGATAGTTCCGCAGTAGAACTCATCATCAGGTCTTCCAGTTCACACGGCATGACTTTGAGAACTTCATCTCCACCGTGGACCTAGTTCTAATTCAAACAGAAACCACATTTTATTACTACCTCCATTCAGAAATATAAGATGATTTTCGATATTATACTCCATATATGACTATATATACGCACAGAAATGAGTGAACAAAGACACTAGAACATGTCTTCAAAGGCATGAGAGCAGAGGGATTACATGCAATATCCATAACACAAGTTACTGAGGCAAATATACCCTCTTAAAAGGTAGCATTGATGTTCATAAAATACTCCCTCCATGCCAAAATTCTTGTCTTAGATTTGTCTAGATACTGATGTATCAAGTCACATTTTAGTATTAGATACATCCGTATCTAGACAAATCTAAGACAAGAAATTTGGGACAGAGGGAGTAGTTGAAAGTAATCTATAAGAAATCAGTGTCAACCTCTCGCATGTTTTGGTCAAAAGAGGAATTTAGAACCGTCATTTGGCACACTAAAATCACATGCAAGATCACCCAGAAAGTTGTACTACCAGTACTAGTACTGCGTGTTAGATGAAAAAACACGATCAAGATCGAGAAAAAGATCGTCAACAAGAGACATTACCTGGACTTGCTTAATGAGGGATCCTGGAGAGGAGGGCTTGGACAGGGCGATGGCTTTGAGCTTGTCTGCGGTAGTGTCGGCGGGGTGCTTGCACTTCTTCGTACCATGAACCTCGACGGTTTTGGCCAGAGCCATAGATATCACATCGAACGGTGCTCCGGCATCCATCCAAGAGAGGAAGCTGAGAGAGAAGAGTGAAAGGAGGAACGAGATGAGGGAGAAGCGAAGTGAGTGGGGGTTTTCTTCAAGAGAGGAAGCTGAGAGAGAAGAGTGAAATGATGGTTGCTTCGTCCGTCCAACTTACTGCTGGAAAGGAGGGGGTTTTGTGATTTGATGGCTCATTGGGCATTACTGCGGCGGTTCGATTGGGGTAGTCCACCGTCACTCTACTACGGAGTAATTTAGTGCATGGCTGGTGGACTCAGGTGCTGGCTGTCCCACACGTCGGCTAAAGTGAGCAATTTAGTGCATGGTCGAGGAGGATCCGTGAT
Source organism: Aegilops longissima (assembly GCA_021605205.1). Taxonomy (NCBI): domain Eukaryota; kingdom Viridiplantae; phylum Streptophyta; class Magnoliopsida; order Poales; family Poaceae; genus Aegilops; species Aegilops longissima. Next base: position 609,952,976 of record CM038676.1, on the reverse strand, counting down.
TGAGAGCGTGTCCAATGTTTTTCATTTTGAAGAAAAAATGATTACAGCAAGCGTTTCCACTCTTACGACGGAGGAGTGCGAAACACGGCAGCCACTTGAACATACACGGTGCTCCTACTACTAGGCATGTGCGATGGTTCATCGTCAAGACTACACAATCTTGTTGCTAGTGTAGTAAGATATGATGATAACAAATGATGTTGTGCGCATGTCAACTACTCCTATATGTAACATAGTGCCGCTTTTTTGACTGTCCGGTCGAGACTGAACGGTGAGATCAATGTTAACAGAACTAGGTCCACAGCGCACAGAGAGTACGGTGCTACAGTACTCCACGAAACGTCAACCATATGAAGCACGAATAGTGTTAGGCAGGGTGTATGAAGGGTGCACGGGATGGGAGCAAAAGTTCCCTTCTCGACCCACTTTTGGGTGTTTTGCAGAGTGCATGAAGGGTGCAGGAGTCCACACTAGTAGGTTGACAAAAATACACGAAGAGGAAACTACTATATTGAGATGAGTATGCAACCAAACACACCCACACGCTTTGTGCTATAGTGACTGATCTGCACCGTCTGAGTTTGATCCAACGGTCATGTTGCGCCAAGACATGGACATGCCCATGCAGAGGGCGCCTAAACACCACCGAAGTCCCTCTGCTTCTTGAGGCGCATGACGTTGGTGATGCAGGGAGCAACCACACGCAGAGCCCGCTCCCGGTCGACGGGAGCCGGCTCGTCAAAGACGGCGTCCAATGGCACGAATGGATTCCGGTGACGGAGCCCTGAAAGGATTCTCCCGGCAACGGCGACAGCAACCCGCAACCCCTCCTTGTCCAGCTCAGCCCCCACCATCACGCGGAGACGGCTCAGCTCCTCGGAGATATAGGTGAAGAAGGAGACCAGGTCAGGAAGCCGCAGCTCATGGAAGTCGACCGGGTGGTCGAACGGGTTTAGCCCGACGGCCCGACGGCCGGCATCATCGCGCAGCTGCAACACGTGCGTGGCAACTTGGTTCACCAAGTGGCTGAGGCGATCCTGGACCTCGTCACGATCGGCCGGCTCGCGCTCCAGCCAGCTCCCCTGACGGCCTATCGTATCTCCCGCTTTCTGCAGCAACGCCGCCGACGCCCCGAGCATCTTTGTGGTGGGCGCTGCCGCTTTTGAAGCTCCGTGAACTCCCGCACATAACGGAGGAGCATGGCACTCCTCTCCTCCTTGAGCTCACGGAGCTCCACGCCCTGGCCCCGAGCTCCGCATCCTTGGCATGGAGCTCTGTGTCAGCGCCTCACCTCGGACTCCATGATCTGCTGCCGCCATGGCACCAGGTAGAAGCAATGGGGAGAGGAAGCAAAGGGGTAAACGGCTGAAAGGCAATGCAATCTACGGGAAGGCGGAGGGAGCGGGGAATCTTTTGGTTTTCACCACGGTAAAACACCAGTCGACGATTTCTCACATCAGGGAGTAGTGGGTTTTTACAGGCGGAGTCATCGTGACTAATTGCTGCCGCGCCTGCTCCCGTCAATCAAAAAATTTAAAATCATGCCGCGCCTGCTTCCGTCAATCAAAAAATTAAAAATCCTTCTGCACCCAAACAACAGAGCAACGCTGCGGTGGATATTTAAATTTACATGCCGGCAAGTATATAAAAAAAGGGGTGAAAAAACAAATGTGGCGGCGGCCGAGCTAATCGGTCGAACTAGCCCAACTAGCTAGCCACCGTGCTTCACTGATGTACTCGGTGGGAAAGGTGGTCTTTCGTGATTTGACGACTCATTTACTTGCTTCGGCGCTACGACCGAGGAGGGCCCAGAAAACGCGCGGTAGGGCATCCCACGTCAAGAAGAATATATGTGTGCACCACCCGGAAGGACCGCGAAACCGCGCGGTATGGTGTGCCACGTCTCGGCACAGAGGAAAAATGTGCGTGTAAAAATATACTGTATCAGACGTAGTACCTATGGTTTGACCTCGGGACCCAGCCAGCCGGTCGAAAACACCCCACTAGCCACACAGCTTCATCATGCAAACGTGGCACAGAGGATAGATGTGGTTAGCTCCATCTCGACCAGCCACAACGTCTCTTGTTCTAGGCGATTCTTCTATTTTCCAAGCTTTTTTTTAGTTGTAATAACACCACGGCAAGCTAGCGCCGCTCTTCCTGTGTGCCCGTGCAAAGGTTAGACGATGGAGAGAAGAGAGATTGAGATCGCAGACCTAGGACCCACCAGTAAGTGAGACAATGGTCATGCACGTGTTGAAGAGGCACTCCATCTACTCTACTCAACGCAAGTACTGTATAAAATCAAGTTATGGGACAAAGCCAACAACCGTTCGTTTTTTCAGGCTATCGACTTACGCTTTGTAGTCCAGGTTGCTAGTTCGAATCTCGTCTTTCAGATTTGTTAGTTTTAGGTCCAAATTTGCTAAATGACAAGTGGGACCCCTGTGTGTTGTTCCGATATTTCAGTGTAGGATGGTTTTTTTGAACAAACACTTTGCGCGGTTAGACAAGTAACGCACGAGTTACACGTATTTTGCAAGTTTACTTAACAAAATGACAGCGCATAGAATATCACATCCACCCCGCAGCTTAGATACTATGGTGATATGAGTATTTACACGCTGGAAGTGAGATCCAATGGCTTGGGAGTAGTCTTAGTAATTATGCGCAATTTCCAAACTCTCCAAAGGTTTTTTGCAAATAAAACATTCAGGCCTCGTGTGTGCCGCTGCATCTTCGATCCAACGGCTCCCGGTGCTCATATTAGGTGCTCCCGTAGCTTAATTACCCGCCACGGTGATATGAGCATCTAGGTCGTATGATCGGTGATCGATGGCACATGCGTAGTACTTGTACTTTCGTGCATTTCCCAAACTCCATCAGCTGTATATTGCAAAAACATTCAAACCTCCCACTGTGGGCGTTAGATCTCGGTGAACTTGTATCACCATAGAATCTACTAAAGGGAGCATCTCATACTCTCCGTGCAAGAAAACATAAGGTGCTATCGCAGCTTGGATGCTCTGATTATCTGAGCTTGGAGGTCATTTGTTACGAGATCCAATCGCATCTCGAGCAGTCTTTGTGCTTGTAAGCAATGGCGAACTCTTTTGGGGCTTTTACGCAAAAACCATTCGAACCACCGAGGAGGTGTTGGGTCACAAACCAACGCCTCAGAAGAGCTTGTATCACCAAAGCATCTAAGGTGTGGTAGCACATGATATTCTTACATATAGGAGAATATGTTGTCCTCCTTCATCTTAGATGCTACGGTGATACGAGCTTCGAGGTCGTTGGATATGGGATCAAAGGGCATCTAAGTAGTTTTTGTACAAATTGTGTGCAATTCTCAAACTCATCAAGGTTTCCTGCAAAAATATTAAGACACATCATGTGAGCTGCTATATCTCAGATCTACAAGCTCCAAGCAACTCGTATCGGCATATAGCATCTAAGGTATGGGGGCACATTATACTCTCCCGCGGAGGAGGGGTGGGGCACTAGTAGAAAAACACCTATTAGTCCCGGTTCGTAAGGGCCTTTAGTCTCGGTTCATGAATCGGGACTAATGGGTCGTTACTAATACCTCCCCCCTTTAGTCCCGGTTCTAACACGAACCGGGACAGATGGTCCTCCACATGGCCGGTGCGCCGAGCTCAGTAGGCCTTTGGTCCCGGTTGGTGGCACCAACGGGACCAAAAGGCATCCACGTCAACATTCCAAATGGCTGTGGTTTTTGTTTTTTTTGGAAAAGGGGGGGGGGGTTTGGGGGTTTTGGGGGGTTAATTTAGGTGTTTCATATATTGTGTTAGCTAGCTAATTAATAGAGAGAAGTGTCCTCTCTTTTGTCCGTGCTTGGTCGACGCTACATACTATACATACATATAGAGAGGACTAGCTAGACACTCTAGCTAGCTAGTAAGCAAACGAAGGAAACAGAAGATCGTTATGAACATATATGCATACAGAGGGAAGTGATATCGACCACCTCTCCTTCTCCGAGAGATTGGTCGAACAACAAGTTCTCGTATATCTATCCGACACTACTGGCTACATATATACAATAATTATCTTTTACAAAAATAATCTCCTAACATACGGACGCGTGGTCCACATAGTATTCTCCGTCTTCAGCGATCACGTGGTCAAGAAAGGATACCGCCAATTCCTCTTGAATTGCTCGCAGGCGATCTGGTGCTAGTAGTTCATCCCGCATCCGAAACATCTAATTTTAAGAAGGGGGTCAATATATATATATATATATATATATATATATATATATATATATATATATATATATATGTATGTATGTATGTATGAATGAATGAAACTCAACACAAATGATGGTAATAAAATAAAATTGTGAATATTGTTATTTACGCACTTCATATTGTTTGTCAGAGTAGCCCCGCTCACAGGTCGTGTGGCGGATGGACTCGCAAATGTAGTATCCACAGAAATCATTGCCTTGTTCCTGCCACAACCACTTTACAAGAAATAGAGGTCAATCAAACTGATAATTAGCAAGCATGTTAAAGGGTATTGATGACACTAGCGCTTGAATCACTAGGAGATGTCTGGAATATTCTACTATAGTACTTACTTTCGGGTGTCTAAATTGCAGCTTCTTCGGCAGTCCCGGAGCTTTTTTGGTGAATTTTCTCCAAACCCTGCCATACAAAGAAAACAATTACTTGATATCAGAAATGAACAAAGTTGCTGATATGGTGGATAATGATCGATTTAACTTACTTCTCGAGCAATTCAGTCATGTCCGTGATACTCATTGGGATCTTTTCGCTTGGAGTCTAAGACAGTTACTACTCCCTGCTCAAGCTTAATCTCTAGGAAAATATAGTGGTACTGCGCATGCATGCATAACTCATCAATATTACATTACTATAACTGGACTAATAAGGAAACCGAATATGCCACAAGACAGTAACACTCACTTGAAGTTGTAAGGAAAGAGTATTATATCCTTGTGTTCATTTATTACCAAAGATTGTAGCAAGTTGGCCTCGTATTTTCGCATGAAATTCAACCTCAGTTGCATCTATGAGATATGTGTTAATGAACCCAATGGAGCCCACTTGTCTTTTCTTCAATTCGCGATCTTCAATCTGCATAATATAGTGAGGATAATTATAAATACATGCAATGAAAGAGCTGAGTTATATAGAGAGACTTAATGATGTAAGTAGTACTACTTACAGACAGTAGCAGGTGACCGTTGCTTTATCGAGGGCCAATTGATTGAAAACTGATAGAACTCCTCAAATGGAATAGGCAGCAGTTCAATTCCAACGAGGTCATGCTCCTTTTAACTCTCACATACAAAGTACTCCTCCCTCGGACTCTCGTAGGTTTTCATGTACCAATCATGCAATCTTCGCATCATCGCTGATAGAGAGCTTTCATCTTTGACGAGAGGCTTCCCGTACTCGTATCTTTGTATCTGCACCTCCAAGAAATCATAATGTACATCGTCGGGCAGGTAATCTTCAGGATTACCATAACCGGGCACCATCCTCGGATCGACGATGTCTCTAGCAGGCACCTTGAGCGGGGGGCACGATTGCTTCGCTTGTTCGCTGAGCTGGGCAATTTGTTTCCCAGCTCGTCGTTCTTTCATTCTTTGATCACTTTTAGTACGTCCCGACCTCTCCGCTTCGGCAAATGCCTTTCCAATAATGCGCCATAGTTTCCTTTGGCGGAGACTTGGGTGGTTTCTCTCGGGGCAGATGAGTGCGCCCGCTTTCACGGATCTACCTTCTCCTCCGGAGGTGGACATCTCTTTGCTTTCAACCCTTCAAACCAGTCATGCACTTGGTCTGCGCGATCTTCGTTTTCCTCCTCGGTCCTCTCGACGGTAACTTCTCCGAGTCTTGAGAGAAGGACCGTATCAGATCTCCTCCCGCCTTTGGCTGTACTACTAGACGCCGGCAGAGCAGACGGAGCGGATGTCTTCTTTTTTGCTTGCTTACCAGGCGGAGGAGAAGGACTACGATGCGCCGGAGCAGCCGGAGCTGCGGCGGGTCTCTTCCGCCCTTGCTAACGAGGCGGAGAAGGAGGAGGCTGGCTGCTCAGGGCTTGGCTGGCGAGGAGAAGGAGGCGGAGTGCCGCCACGCGCCGGAGAAGGAGGCGGAGTGCCGCCACGCGTGCCCTAATCGTCACTCGCCGGAGGAGGAGGCGGTGGAGGAGGCGGAGTGCCCTGACTCACCGGAGGAGGAGGCGGAGGTGGAGGCGTCCAGTTCGGAAGGTTGATGAGCTCCTTCCGCCATAGGCATGGAGTCTTCAGAGCAGAACCCAGCCTAGTCTCCCCTTCACCGGTAGGGTGGTCAAGCGGGAGGTCCTCAAATCCCTCTGTTATTTCATCCACCATCACCTTAGCATATCCTTCTGGAATCGGCTGGCAGTGATAAGTTGTGCCGGGTCCACTAGGATAAACTTGGCCAACAGCCGCCTTGACATTCAAAGTCATCCATCGCGCCATAATGTGGCAACTTTGAGACTCAGTGATACCATCCATGGGATAGCCGGCAGGAGCCGTCAAAACATGCTCCGGCTTAAGCAGCTCGGTGGAAGCCACGCTGCTTCTCCGCTGAGATGGCGGGGTATCTTGGGGGGAAGCTTCGGCAAGTCGTTTGCTGCGATCTACGGCTTCTCGTTCCTCTAGCCCCATTACCCTTTCGTGCAGCGCCTGCAGTTGGTCCTGCTCCAGTTTCTTCCTCCTCTCGTGGGTTTTGTAACCCCCTGTGTCCGGAAAACCAACCTTCCACGAAAGGGAGCCTGGCGTGCCTCGTGTCCGTCCAGGGTGCTCAGGATTCCCAAGGGCCATTGTGAGCTCGTACTTCTCCCTGTTTGGAAGGAACGTCCCTCGCTGCGCTGCATTGATATAGTGTCAAGCTTCTCGGTGGTATTTGCAGTTGCTCGTCCGATCCACTGGCACTTCCCTATTACAGGGTCCAAGGTTCCGCCAGCCCCGAAGAACCAAGTCCGGCAACGGTCTGGCCAGTACATTGTCTCTGGCTCCATGCCCTTTTCAAGCAGATCATGCTCAGCCTTGGACCACTTAGGTCGGGCTTTGAGGTAGCCACCTGACCCCGTGCGATGGTGAAGCTTCTTCTTCGCAGCATTTTGCTTGTTTGTCACCGACATCTTCTTACTCTTTTCCGATGTCTTGTGGGCCACAAATGCGGGCCAGTGATCTTTGATCTTCTCATATTTGCCGATGAATTCTAGTGTCTTATCTTTCTCGACAAACTGGTTCAGCTCTTTCCTCCACCTCCTCATTAGGGTTGCCATCTTCTTAAGAGCACAAGACTTGATTAATTGCTCTTTAACTGGCTTCTCCGGATCCTCCTCTGGCGGTAGGGTGAAATTTGCCTTCAGCTCAGTCCAAAGATCTTCTTTTCGCATATCATTGACATAAGACACCTCGTGGTCTTCCTCCTTAGGCTTATACCATTGATGGATGCTGATCGATCTTGTCCCTAACAAGAACCCCACACCGAGCAGAAAATGCCTTCCTTGTCCGCATGGGTTCAATCGGTTCGTCGTCGCGCGATTTCTATGATCTCAAACTTTTCATCCGAGCTCAACTTTTCTTGGGCCTCGTCTCCTTACGAAGTTGTGCTCGATCCGAGGGCTAGAAATTATAAGGAAGAAAGACGAGAGTAATTAATATGTACATATACCAAAACAATGGATGCATCAATAGTCAGCACGGGCTTAACTAATATATATATATATATACCTAGCGAACTCGGTTCGGTCACCGGAGCATCAAGACGGTCTCCTTCGCTTGTACCTCCATTGTGTCACGGAGCCATCATGAACATAGTCATCTTCTTGTACCGGCATTAATGGGTCGAAGCCATCATGAACATAGCCCTCATCTTCACCCAGTCCGGTGTCGTTGAGAAATGACGCAACTTCATCACTTCCTTGTGCGATTATGTGCCCCAACATCGCTTCTGTTTCTTCGTCTTGGGAGTGCTCTATAGTTTCTGCAAATATTTACAACATGTCAATTATTATTCAAACATGGTACAGATGGATATATATATTAGTGGCAAACATAGAACTAGCTAGCTAATCACAATAAGGAATCATGTTAGTTTGGGTGGCCTCGAGAGAGTTAATTTGTCGGGTAGGGGCGCGGCGGGAGGGGGTAGGAGACCAACATCGTTTTCTCTCTAGCTAGGGTTTGGGTGTCCTCGAGAGTTTTGGTCGAGCGAGAGGGCAGAGGGGGGTGCTGTCGTTGTATAAGTTATCATGGTCGAGAGGGGGTATATATATATCGACCGCCCCTCATGTCGAAGTTATCTCGAGGGGGTTATATCGACAACGACGCGACATACATATACATGGGAAAATAATGTTATCGGGAGGGGTATCGGTGCCCCCCTCGTGTTGAAGTTTCTTCTTTCTCCTCTATTCCTTTCTTCTTCTTCTACTCTTCTTTTTATTCTTCTCATGAAAAGGAAAATAAGGAAAAGGAAGAAAAAGGAAGAAGAAAAAAAGAAGAGAAGAAGAAGATAGAAATTAGAGAGAAGAAGAAAAATCTCCTCTATTCCTTTCTTCTTCTCTCTCTTTTTTTCTTCTTCTTATTCCTCTTCTTATTTATTTCTCCTCTTCTTCTCCTTTCTTCCTCTTCTTATTTTCCTTTTCCTCTCATTCTTTTAGTAGCTTGTTTTAAAAAAATGTTCAAATAGAAAATTTGAAAAAAAACAAAGGTTTTGCCTAATGCTTTGCTCATATGAATATACAAACATTTGCATATTTCTATAATAATTAATATCACCAAAAAAATCTATGAACAGAAAAAACCTAACTTTTCTAAAAATCTATCTTTTGCATATATGAAAACATTAATACACATATGAACAAAAAATACATATATGAAGAAAAACATGCTCTGAACAAATTTTTATACATTTTGAACATCTACATACACATAGCCATATACATACACATATACATATATATATATATATATATATATATATATATATATATATATATATATATATATATATATGAACAAAAAATTAAACTAGTAAAAGTGAAAAAACGGAGCCGGTGCTTGTTGCGGCTCACAGCGGGGCGGCTAGATGACGATGGCGACGGTGGGCGGCGAGGCGCCTTGGTGAGGGGCGGACGACGGGCAGGGGCTCGAGGCGCAGAGGCAGGGGCGGACGGGCGCTGGTTCGGGAGGCGGGCGACGAGGACGGCGCTGGCTCGGGGAGGCGGGCGACGAGGACGGCGCGGGTTGGGGGCAACGGCCTTGGCGGGCGGCGGCGCGACAGCGAGGTGGAGCAGCTGGCGGCGCCGAGGAGGGTCGGCGTCGTGGGGGGCAATGGCGATGAGATTCTGAATTTTTGCAAAGTGTTTGCTTATATAGCAAAGTTATTGGAACCGGTTCGTGAAACCAACCGACTAATGCATTTTTAGTCCCGGTTGGTGCCACCAACCGGGACCAAAGGCCTCTTTTTGGCAGCCCAAAGGGCGGGAAGCGGCGGCCTTTGGTACCGATTGGTGCCACGAACTGGTACCAATGCCCCCCCTTTAGTCCCGGTTGGTACCACCAACCGGGACCAAAGGCCCCTGTGCTGCACGCGTCGGGGCCAACGTTTAGTCCCACCTCGCTAGTTGGTACTGCTATGCCACAACCACTTTACAAGAAATAGAGGTCAATCAAACTGATAATTAGCAAGCATGTTAAATGGTATTGATGAAACTAGAGCTTGAATCACTAGGAGATGTGTGGAATATGCTACTATAGTACTTACTTTCGGGTGTCTAAATTGCAGCTTCTTCGGCAGTCCCGGAGCTTTTTTGGTGAATTTTCTCCAAACCCTGCCATACAAAGAAAACAATTACTTGATATCAGAAATGAACAAAGTTGCTGATATGGTGGATAATGATCGATTTAACTTACTTATCGAGCATTTCAGTCATGTCCTCATACTCCTTGGGATCTTTTCGCTTGGAGTCTAAGATGCTTACTACCCCTGCTCAAGCTTAATCTCTAGGAGAATATAGTGGTATCTGCGTATGCATGCATAACTCATCAATATTACATTACTATAACCTGGACTAATAAACCGAATATGCCACAAGACAAGAATACTCACTTGAAGTTGTAAGGAAAGAGTATTATATCCTTGTGTTCATTTATTACCAACGATTGTAGCAAGTTGGCCTCGGTATTTTCGGCATGAAATTCAACCTCGATTGCATCTATGAGATATGTGTTAATGAACCCAATGGAACCCACTTGTCTTTTCTTCAATTCGCGATCTTCAATCTGCATAATATAGTGAGGATAATTATAAATACATGCAATGAAAGAGCTGAGTTATATAGAGAGACTTAATGATGAAGTAGTACTACTTACGCATGAGTAGCAGTGACCGTTGCTTTATCGAGGGCCAATTGATTGAAAAACTGATAGAACTCCTCAAATGGAATAGGCAACAGTTCAATTCCAACGAGGTCATGCTCCTTTTAACTCTCACATACAAAGTACTCCTCCCTTAGACTCTCTGTAGGTTTTCATGTACCAATCATGCAATCTTCGTGATCATCGCTGATAGAGAGCTTTCATCTTTGACGAGAGGCTTCCTGACTCAGATCTTTGTATCTGCACCTCCAAGAAATCATAATGTACATCATCGGGCAGGTAATCTTCAGGATTACCATAACCGGCACCATCCTCGGATCGACGATGTCGCTAGCGTGCACCTTGAGCGGGGGCACGGTTGCTTGTTGTTCGCCGAGCTGGGCAATTTGTTTCAGCAGCTAAATCGTTCTTTCATTCTTTGAGCACTTTAGTACGTCCCGACCTCTCCGCTCGACAAATGCCTTCCAATAATGCGCTCATAGTTGCCTTTCAGCGGAGACTTGGGTGGTTTCTCGGGGCAGCAGAGTGCGCCGCTTTCACCGGATCTACCTTTCCTCCGGAGGTGGACGTCTCTTTGCTTTCAACCCTTCAAACCAGTCATGCACTTCGGTCCGCGCGATCTTCGCGTTTTCCTCCTCGGTCCTCTCAGACGGTAACTTCTCCGAGTCTTCAGAGAAGGACCAGATTCAGATCTCCTCCCGCCTTTGGCTGTACTGCTAGACGCCGCAGAGCAGACGGAGCGGATGTCTTTTTTGCTTGCTTACGAGGCGGAGGAGAAGGACTACGACGCCACGGAGCAGCCGGAGCGGGCGGCGGGTCTCTTCCGCCCTTGCCGACGAGGCGGAGAAGGAGGAGGCTGGCTGCTCGGGGGCCGGGAGGCGGAGAAGGAGGCGGAGTGCCGCCACGCGCCGGAGAAGGAGGCAGAGTGCCGCCACGCGTGCCCCGATCGCCACTCACGGGAGGAGGAGGCGGTGGAGAAGGCGGAGTGCCCCGAATCACCGGAGGAGGAGGCAGAGGCGGAGGCGCCCAGCTCAAGGTTGATGAGCTCCTTCCGCCATAGGCATGGAGTCTTTGAGCAGAACCCAGCCTAGTCTCCCCTTCACCGGTAGGGTGGTCAAGCGGGATTTCCTCAAATCCCTCTGTTATTTCATCCACCATCACCTTAGCATATCCTTCTGGAATCGGCTGGCAGTGATAAGTTGTGCCGGGTCCACTAGGATAAACTTGGCCAACAGCCGCCTTGACCTTCAAAGTCATCCATCGCGCCATAATGTGGCAACTTTGAGACTCCGTGATACCATCCATGGGATAGCCGGCAGGAGCCGTCAAAACATGCTCCGGCTAAAGCAGCTCGGTGGAAGCCACGCTGCTTCTCCGCTGAGATGGCGGGGTAGCTTGGGGGGAAGCTTCGGCAAGTCGTTTGCTGCGATCTGCGGTTTCTCGTTCCTCTTCTCGTTCCTCTAGCCCCATTACCCTTTCATGCAGCGCCTTCAGTTGGTCCTGCTCCAGTTTCTTCCTCCTCTCGTGGGTTTTGTAACCCCCTGCGTCCGGAAAACCAACCTTCCACGAAAGGGAGCCTGGCGTGCCTCGTGTCCGCCCAGGTGCTCTGGATTCCTAAGGGCCATTGTGAGCTCGTCCTTCTCCGTGTTTGAAGGAACGCCCTCGCTGCGCTGCATTGATATAGTGTCAAGCTTCCTCGATCTGGTATTTCCAGCTTGCTCATCCGCAACCGGCACTTCCCTATTACAGGTCCAAGGTTCCGACAGCCCCAAGAACTAAGTCCGCAACGGTCTGCCAAGACATTTTCTCCGTTCCATCCTTTTTCAAGCAGATCATGCTCAGCCTTGGACCACTTAGGTCAGGCTTTGAGGTAGCCACCAGACCCCGTGCGATGGTGAAGCTTCTTCTTCGCAGCATTTTGCTTGTTTGTCGCCGACATCTTCTTACTCTTTTCCGATGTCTTGTGGGCCACAAATGCGGGCCAGTGATCTTTGATCTTCTCATATTTGCCGATGAATTATAGTGTCTTATCTTTCTCGACAAACTGGTTCAGCTCTTTCCTCCACCTCCTCATTAGGGTTGCCATCTTCTTAAGAGCACAAGACTTGATTAATTGCTCTTTAACTGGCTTCTCCGGATCCTCCTCTGGTGGTAGGGTGAAATTTGCCTTCAGCTCAGTCCAAAGATCCTCTTTCGCATATCATTGACATAAGACACCTCGTGGTCTTCCTCCTTAGGCTTATACCATTGATGGATGCTGATCGATCTTGTCCCTAACAAGAACCCCACACCGAGCAGAAAATGCCTTCCTTGTCCGCATGGGTTCAATCGGTTCGCCGTCGGGCGCGATTTCTATGATCTCAAACTTTTCATCCGAGCTCAACTTTTCTTCGGCCTCGCCTCCTTACGAAGTTGTGCTCGATCGGAGGGCTAGAAATTATAAGGAAGAAAGACGAGAGTAATTAATATGTGTACATATACCAAAACAATGGATGCATCAATAGTCAGCACGGCTTAACTATATATATATATATATATATATATATATATATATATATATATATATATATATATATATATATATATATATATATATAGTGGCAAACATAGAACTAGCTAGCTAATCACAATAAGGAATCATGTTAGTTTGGGTGGCCTCGAGAGAGTTAATTTGTCGGGTAGGGGCCAAGGGAGGGGTAGGAGACCAACATTGTTTCTCTCTAGGGTTTGGGGTCGCCTCACAACGCTCAAGGGTTAATTTGGGTGGCCTCGAGAGAGTTAATTTGTCGGGTAGGGGCGCCAAGGGAGGGGGTAGGAGACCAACATCGCTTTCTCTAGCTAGGGTTTGGGTGTCCTCGAGAGTTTTGGTCGAGCGAGAGGGCCGAGGGGGTGCTGCCGTTGTATAAGTTATCACGGATTCGAGAGGGGTATATATATCGACCGCCTCATGTCGAAATTATCTCGAGGGGTTATATCGACAACGACGCGACATACATATACATGGGAAAATAATGTTATCGGGAGGGGTATCGGCACCCCCTCGTGTTGAAGTTTCTTCTTTCTCCTCTATTCCTTTCTTCTTCTTCTACTCTTCTTTTTATTCTTCTGAGAAAGGAAAATAAGAAAGGAAAAAAGAGGAAGAAGAAAAAAGAAGAAAAAAAAAGGAGAAGAAGAAAGAATAGAGGAGAAGAAGAAAATAGAAATTTTCTATTTTTCTTCTTCTCCTATTCCTTTCTTCTTCTCTCTTCTTTTCTTCTTATTTCCTCTTCTTCCTCTCCTCTTCTTCTCCTTTCTTCCCCTTCTTATTTTCCTTTTTCCTCTCATTCTTTTAGTAGCTTGTTTTAAAAAAAATGTTCAAATAGAAAATTTCGAAAAAAAACAAAGGTTTTGCCTAATGCTTTGTTCATATGAATATACAAACATTTGCATATTTCTACAATAATTAATATCACCAAAAAATCAATGAACAGAAAAAAAACCCAACTTTTCTAAAATCTATCTTTTGCATATATGAAAGCATTAATAGACATATGAACAAAAATACATATATGAAGAAAAACATGCTCTGAACAATTTTTTATACATTTTGAACATCTACATACACATAGCCACATACATACACATATACATTATATATATATATATATATGAACAAAAAAATTAAACTAGTAAAAGTGAAAAAACAGAGCCGGTGGCTGGGCGGCTCACAAGTGGGGGGCTAGATGACGATGGCGATGGTGGCGGGCGAGGCGCTGCTGGGGCGGGACGACGGGCAGGGGCTCGGGCTGCGCTGCAGGGCGGAAGGGGCGCTGGCTCGGGAGGCCGGGCGACGAGGACGGCGCTGGCTCGGGGAGACCGGCGATGAGGACGGCGCAGGTTGGGGGGCGACGGCCTTGGCGGCGACGGCGAGGTGGAGCAGCCTGGCGGCGTCGAGGAGGGTCGGCTTCGTCAGGGGGGCAACTGGCGATGAGATTCTGAATTTTTGCAAAGTGTTTGCTTATACAGCAAAGCCATTGGTCCCGGTTCGTGAAACCAACCGGGACTAATGCACCCTTTAGTCTCGGTTGGTGCCACCAACCGGGACCAAAGGCTTCTTTTTCGGCAGCCCAAAGGGCGGGAAGCGGCGGCCTTTGGTACCGATTGGTGCCACGAACTGGTACCAATGCCCCCCCTTTAGTCCCGGTTGGTACCACCAACCAGGACCAAAGGCCCCTGTGTTGCACGCGTCGGGGCCAACGTTTAGTCCCACCTCGCTAGTTGAGAGGGGCGCAAAGTGGTTTATAAGCCCCACCGCGCGCCTCTCAACCTCCTCTCCATTGCAGGCTTACGGGCCTACTTGTTATCTGCTGTGTTCGATGGGCCTGCCGGCCTGCTGGGCCTGAATCTCGCCCATGGATGGGTTTCTAGTCGATTCAGTGTGGTGGCCCAAAGAGGTGGCAATTTTTTGTTTTTTTTGTTTTCTTTACTTATTGTTGCTATTTTTTTTTTTTTCCAGTTTTTTGTTTTGTTTTCTGCAATATTTATTTTCTTTTGTTTTTGCTTTATTTTTAATTCTTTTTGCTTTTAGTTTTAGGAAAATTATAAACTTTCTGTTAGTGCCATTACTTATCAAATTTGAAAACACTTTTTTGTTTTTTTGTTTTCTTTCTTGCTTTATTTATTTTATTTTGTTTCTATTTACAACAAAATACTTATTGTTGTTTTTTGTTTTGATTTCTGCATTATTTATTTTCTTTTGTTTTTGCTTTATTTTTCAATTCTTTTTGCTTTTAGTTTTAGGAAAATTATAAAATTTTGTTAGTGCCATTAGTTTTCAAATTTGAAAACACTATTTTTGTTTTTTTGTTTTCTTTCTTGCTTTATTTATTTTATTTTGTTTCTACTTACAACAAAAAACTTATTGTTGCTATTTTTAATTATTACGAGGGCCGAACCATAAGACATTAAAGCATTTCGAATGAACTCTGAAAAAGTTGAAAGTTGGCATGGTATCATACTCGTCAGTTACAAAGTTGGCATGGTATCATCATAATAGTTGATGGAGAAAGTCTTCACTTTTTCTTCGCTTGTGTCATTTCCTTATTGCGCCAGAACCATGGATAATCTTCATCGCTTATCAGGATGTGGGTCAGCCTTGACTTTGAAGGAGGAATTTCATGGAACTTTTCATAATCTTGAGACATGTCTGTCTTGTCCTCCACTCCCACGATGTCCCTTTTTCCGAAAGAACTATGTGGCGCTTTGGCACATCATATGATGTATTCGCTTCCTTATCTTTTCTCTTTCTCGATCGGTAGACATGTCCTTCACATAGATAACCTGTGCCACATCATTGGCTAGGACGAACGGTTCGTCGTTGTACCCAAGATTTTTCAGATCCACTGTTGTCATTCCGCATCTTGTGGGTCTACCTGTACCCCGCCTCCTGACAGATTGACCCATTTGCACTTAAACAAAGGGACCTTAAAATCTTGTGCGTAGTCAAGTTTCCATATGTCCACTATGTAACCATAATATGTGTCCTTTCCCCTCTTGGTTGTTGCATCAAAGCGGACACCGCTGTTTTGGTTGGTGCTCTTTTGATCTTGGTCAATCGTGTAAAATGTATTCCCATTTATCTCGTATCCTTTCCAAATCAATACAATCAAAGATGGTCCCCTGGAAAACAAGTACAGCTCATCACAAATAGTGTTGTCACCTCTGATACGTCCTTCCAACCAACTGCTGAAAGTCCTGATGTGTTCACATGTAATCTAGTCGTCGCACTGCTCAGGGTGTTTGGAGCGCAGACTGTTCTTGTGTTCATCGACATAAGGGGTCACCAAGGTAGAGTTCGGTAGAACTGTGTAGTGTGCTTGAGACCAAGAATATTCGCAATTGGGGTACAACCCTTTTTTGTGGTCCTCTAACATGCGATCGAACTTCAGCTTCTCCTTTTGACTTTCGCATTGCGTCCTTGCATCGACAATGACCCTGCGGAGATCATCATCATCGGGCACATCGCCTTGTTCCTCTTGATCTTCGAAGCTTTAGCCGTTGCAGCATCATCGTGCACATCGTCTGGTTCCTCTTGATGTTCAAGAGCATCACCGTATTCAGGGGGCACATAGTTATCATCGTACTCTTCTACTTCGCTGCCTTCCATCATAACCCTATTTCTCCGTGCCTCGCCCAAACATTATAGTGTGGAATGAAACCCTTGTAAAGCAGGTGGGTGTGGAGGATTTTCCGGTCGAGTAAGACTTCAGATTCCCACATATAGGGCATGGACAACACATAAAACCATTCTGCTTTTTGCCTCAGCCACTTCGAGAAAATCATGCACCCTTAATGTACTCGGAGGTGTGTCTTGAACCGTACGTCCATTCCCGGTTCATCTGCGTGCATTATATATAATTAAGTGTGTCAAAAATCATTACAGAACATCATGAATAGATAATTAAGTGACCAAATTAATAGAAGTTCATCATCACATTATAACCAAAGTACATACATAGTTCTCATCTAACAACATAGAGCTCTCCAGAGCATCTAAATTAATTAAACCATACACTGAAACTATGTAAAACATTTCAATGCGAAAACAAATGCGATTATAATCGCAACCAATGTAACAACTGATCCAACGGCATAATGATACCATGCCTCGGTATGAATGGCATATTTTCTAATCTTTCTAATCTTCAAGCGCATTGCATCCATCTTGATCTTGTGATCATCGACGACATCCGCAACATGCAACTCCAATATCATCTTCTCCTCCTCAATTTTTCTAATTTTTTCCTTCAACAAATTGTTTTCTTCTTCAACTAAATTTAACCTCTAGACAATAGGGTCGGTTGGAATTTCCGGTTCAACAACCTCCTAGATAAATAAAATCTATGTCACGTTGGTCGGCATAATTGTCATAAACAATAAATGAACCAATAGTTATGAAAAGATAATACATACCACATCTGAATCATAGACAGGACGAGGGCCGACGGGGGCGGATACCAAAACCATCGCACTATATAAGATGCAATAATAAAAGTAAGAAAATTATACAAGTATCTATATAAACATACAAGTAAGAATTTTTTTTCCTTTCAGAAAGAAGATAAGATAAGAACAAGAGGCTCACCACGGTGGTGTCGGCGACGAGATCGGCGCGGGCGATCGTGTAACACCCCAATTGTAACATGTCCCATTTTGGCAATATATTAACTTGACCTTCATCCAATTCTTGTGGGTTTTGTCATGCTTGGCCTCATCTTGTTTGGTTATGTGTTTTTCTCTTTTCATTGTCATGCTCACCTTACCATATTGCATTTGTGCCTCTTGTCATCTTGCATTCCATCCTCATCATGTGCTTGCTGTGATCTCTTACATATTATGTTGTTGCATGTTCCATACTTAAAAACTTGCATTACCACCTCCTCCTTCCCTCTACTTCCTTCTTTTATCAAGTGCTATCTTTTCCTTTCTCAATTAATGTTCATCTTCTCCCTGCAAATCTTGCTCCATATCATAAACCTCTCTGCCAAATGTCTCCTTATTTGAAGTTGTTTTGGTCAGGTTTAAAAATGACACAAGTTTGAATTATATTCAAACTTGTCTTATTTTTCTACCTTTAAAAATGCCCAATGCAATTTATTAAAATAGTGGAGAGTTCCAGGAGTTTGAGGATATTTTCTCTATACTCTAACTCCTCTCCTTTTTTCCCTGTGCTTTTCTTTTTCTATTCCTGTTTGGAAAATAGAAAAGGGAGAGTTTCAGCGCAGCCCAGCCGAGGCCTTTTTCTGCCTGCCAGCCCAGCCAGCGTAGCCAGGCGCAGCCCAGTAGCCCATCCAGCCCACACGTACAGAGGCGTCGTCAACCTTCTGTACGGCGCGCATCCAGCATGTCCACGTCGACAACCCGTTGATTTGACGGCCGGAGAAGCTCCGTAGACCCCTATAAAGTTGTCCCCGGTGCCCTAGGGTCTCCCCTCAACCGATCCCCCTCCTCTCTTACCCTTGCCGCCGCCAGGTAAGCCCAGACGCGCCTCGCCGTCGCCCTGCCCACCATGAACCGACCGAGTGTCAGCTCGAGCTCGGGATAGCTGCTGCGGGTGCACTCGGCCACCTCCGCCACCAACGTCGTCTGCCTTCCACCACGACGCCGACCACGCCCCTTCGTCCTCTTCCTCGCCTGGGATCGTCAAGTCCGGCTACCTCCCCGTCGTCCTCTTCCTCCCCTGCTTCACGGACAGCAGCCCCGCCAAGTTCAGAGCTCCCTCTCGTCGCCTCCAGCTCGCCTCCGTCGACCCCGTCATGTCCTAGGGTGAGCTGGTAACGCCTCCTCTCCCATCCATCCTTTGCATGTAGGCACCCGCAGGACTTTCGCTCGTCCGTGTCTTTGCCGCGCCCGTAGTGCTCCGACGAAGCCTGAAGTTTATTGTAGTGCGTATCTTGCTGTAACGCACCCGCACGTCCCAGCGCTCCTATTCTAGCCTAGCCGCGTTTCTCCTCACCGCGTTTGCCTCACGCGCTCGCCCACGATGGAAAGCAAGGAGCAGCGGCCTCGTCCGGTTTTGCCGCTGTCGTACCCGAGGCGAGATCGAGCTCGTGCTCGGGTCCCGCACGAACACGCCTTCCATAGCATGCGCCGCTGCACCCGCACTCCCTCGCACATCCCGCATGCCCGCCCGCATCCAAGGCCCCACCATCGCCGTTGCTGCCGCCGACGGCGTCGTCGTTTTCTTCTCTGTCTTGAGTCAGAGCTTTGTGGCTTGGTCAAGTAGGCCAGAGCCCCTTCCCAACCAACAGCCTAGCCTAGCCGAGCTGGTTTGCACCCCACGCGCCCACTGCAGCGACCTGGGTTCGAATCCCAGGCGCGCCCCTTTTATTTCTTCTATTTATATTTTAGCAGTAGCAGCAGATAAAGGAGCCGGAGTTCTTTTCCTAACAGACCCGCCTTCCTAGCGCAGTGGTTGCCGAAGCAGACCCACACCCGGGAGACCCGGGTTCGATCCCCCGCGGCTGCATACTTCTTTCTCCCCCTCAATTCTTCTAAGTTTTTTATATCATTGATATTTTGTGGCATTTTCTAAGCATCGTAACTTTGCATCTGTAGATCCGTTTTGCGCGTATAATATGTCAAAATGTTCGCCTCGAAGAGTAGATCATTTCATATCATTGAATCATTTTCATTTGAGCTCATCTTGATGCCCGAAATGCTGTTAGAAGAGGGCTATGTGATGTTAGTTTCTGTTTCTTAACAGAACTTGCACTTTTGTTATTTTTGCTATGATTGATGTGTGCACCCTATGAATTTGAGTCCTACATGTGTTTTGTAATATACCATGCCATATTTCCAGGGGTGTATGCCATGTATTTTTGTGATCTATGTGGTGACTAGCACAAGCATGCAAAGTAGGTGTCCTGATGTTGCTGTTTTCAGCCCTGTTTAGCTAATATTTTGATGCCATGGTAACTTGATGATACCGAGAGATCTATGCATATTTTGAGATACTTCAGTAAGGATGTTTTGTTAAACATGTCTTGCTCTATCCATCCATGCCCTTGTTTGCAATTATGGAGTGCCATAGCTTGAGTCAATCGAGCTCTACTTTTGCTATCAAATGTTTCCTGGCAGATTGTTTACATGTTATTCAATTTTGCCTAGGTTGTTGTGGTTGATCCATGTATGCTATGTTATTGTTCTTGCCATGTATGTCTTCTATGTCATGTCTTCTTGATCTATGTATGCTTAGTTTATCATATAAGGCTCTGCAGTGAGTGCATTGAGTTTGTAAACATGCCTACTTGTTATCAGTTTTTGACATGTCATGTTGCTGAATCTGTTAACGAAACTTTCGATATTGACATGGGTGTTACTATATTTTCTGATCCTTTTTGGCTTATGGTCAGTAAGGGACTTTTGTTCTATGCTTTGAGTAGATTCATGTCATGCCATGTTTTGCTATTTTAAGTTCCTGTAGCATGTAGTTTTGCTGCTCTGAACATTGCAACCTGATGCTGTTTTTGCCATGTCCAGACTGATATTTTGTGCACTTATGCCATGCTTGTTTGAACCTGTTATGATGTGAACTAGCCGTAGCTCAGTGCTAATCTTTTGTCAAGCATCTTGTGTAGATCACTGCCATGTGCTTTGTTGATACGTTTGGGTGCAGTAGCTTAATTAATTGTTGCTTGCTAAGTAGCATCATGCTGTTAATGGCAGATTTGTGTCATTCTTGTTTTGCTTGTCATTTGCAAACCGTGCATCCGATTCCGGTGATCTTTATATCGATTTCAACCGAAATCATCTCATCTTTCCAGTGGCATACTTGGTTTGCCAAGTTTATGCCTGGTTCATCATTTTCCTTCCGGAGCGCAGATCGCATTGCATATCACATCTCGCATATCATGTCATGTTTCAGCATCATGTTGATTGTGCATTGCACCGTGATTTATTGTGGTTCCTTTTTTGTGTTCTTGCTTTGGGTAGAGCCGGAGGCGAGTACGTGAGCGAGGAACCTGTTGAGAACGCTTACGAGGATCAAGCTTTTGACAACTCTGAGAACATTGCAGGCAAGATGACCATACCCTCGAAATCACTTCTATCTTTGCTATGCTAGCTGCTCGCTCTTTTGCTATGCCTCTGCCACGATGCCTACCACTTGCTATATCATGCCACCCATATTGCCATGTCAGCCCCTAACCATCCTTTTCCTAGCAAACCGTTGATTGGCTATGTTACAGCTTTGCTCAGCCCTCTTATAGCGTTGCTAGTTGCAGGTGAAGCTGAAGTTTGTTCCTTGTTGGGACATGGAGATGTTGTTCCTTGTTGGAACATGTTTATTTGTTGGGGATATCACAATATATATCTGCTATAATTAATACATCTATATACTTGGTAAAGGGTGGAAGGCTCGGCCTTATGCAGTGTTTTGTTCCACTCTTGCCACCCTAGTTTCCGTCATACGGTGTTATGTTCCTTGATTTTCGCGTTCCTTACGGTTGGGTGATTTATGGGACCCCTTGACAGTTCGCTTTGAATAAGACTCGCCCAGCAAGGCCCAACATTGGTTTTACCATTTGCCACCTAAGCCTTTTTCCCCGGTTTTCGCGAGCCCGAGGGTCATCTTTATTTTAACCCCCGGACCAGTGCTACTTGAGTGCTGGCCCAAACTAGAGTGCTTTGTAGCGCCCCTCAAGGAAACTTGAGGTCTGGTTTTAGTTGTATGGACTGCTCATCCGGTGTGCCACGAGAACGAGATATGTGCAGCTCCTATCGGGATTTGTCGGCTGATCGGGTGGTCTTGCTGGTCCTGTTTTATTCTGTCGAAATGTCTTGTAGTCCGGATTCGAGATTGATCGGGTCTTCCGGTAGAAGGAATATCCTTCGTTGACCGTGAGAGCTTATAATGGGCTAAGTTGGGACACCCTTGCAGGTAATATCTTTCAAAGCCGTGCCCGCGGTTATGAGGCAGATGGGAATTTGTTAATGTCGGTTGTAGAAAACCGAAGTTGACCGCAATAAAATACACATCAACCGCGTGTGTAACCGTGATGGTCTCTTCTCGGCGGAGTCCGGGAAGTGAACACGGTGTTGGAGTTATGTCTGACGTAAGTAGTTCAGGATCACTTCTTGATCGCTATTAGCTTCACGTCTGTGCTTTGCTTCTCTTCTCGCTCTCTTTTGCGATGTAGCCACCATATATGCTAGTCGCTTGCTGCAGCTCCACTTTACTACTCTGCCCTCCCTATAAGCTTAAATAGTCTTGATCTCGCGGGTGTGAGATTGCTGAGTCCCCGTGACTCACAGATTCTACCAAAACAGTTGCAGGTGCCGATGATGCCAGTGCAGGTGACTCAACCGAGCTCAAGTGGGAGTTCGACGAGGAACGTGGTCGTTACTATGTGTCTTTTCCTGATGATCAGTAGTGGTGCCCAGTTGGGACGATCGGGGATCTGTGTAGCATTTGGGGTATCTTCTTTTATTTTGGTTCCGTAGTCGGACCTTGAGTGTACTCTGAATGATGGATGTTTATTTATGTGCGTTGTGAAGTGGCGACTGTAAGCCAACTATGTACCTCTTTCCCTTATGTATTACATGGGTTGTGTGAAGATTACCTCACTTGCGACATTGCTTTCAATGCGGTTATGCCTCTAAGTCGTGCCTCGACACGTGGGAGATATAGCCGCATCGAGGGCGTTATAAGTTGGTAATCAGAGCCTTCCCCGACTTAGGAGCCCCCCTACTTGATTGTTTGCTGGCGTTGTTGAGTCTAGAATGGAAAATGTTTTGAGTCTTAGGATTATATATATCGGAGAGTAGGATTCTTTTTACTCCCCAGTCCCTTCGTCGCTCTGGTGAGGTATCCTGACGTAGAGTTTTGACTCTTCTCTCCTCAAATTTCACTAAAAAAATTTTAGGATCACGTGGGTATCTTGGAATCGTTCCGATGGTTTTGTGACGAGAACATTGTTCTTGGTGCCTCGACATTTAGGGGTTGTGGCGGTGTCCCGGGAGTTGAGCTCCGAGGTGTTGTCGTCACAATTTTATCGTTGCGATTCTGGAATACCTGAGTTTTACCGACATCAAAATCTCTTTTGTGTAGTTGTTGGTGAGATAACCCGATAGCCCGATCGAGGCGAAAAGGGAGTATTGCCATGACTTGTATAACGGATGTTTTTTGAAGGTCGAGGTACACGATTTCCGAGGATTTCTTGGTTATGTGTTGACGGATGGATACAAATGGATCTAGGTATTGTTAGTTTGGGTGATATATTTTGTGTCCCTGATCCCCAACACCAGATTGCATAACTAGAAAGTTTGGGAGTTTATAGGTGGGAATTCTAGTAGCTTACGTGATATTCTTTCCGGCGGATGTATGATTTGAGATTGGGGTTCAACGTCTAGTGGTCCGCCCATTCACGGTCGATTCTGATGGTCGCGAGACGTCTTAAAGAATCCTTGGCTATGCTGATTCGGGGACGTCTTGTTTGTCATTCGTGACGTCCGCTATACGTCGTGTCCGTGTGGGCCCCACCACGAACACTTTGGGCGAAATCTCTATCATGTGTTTGTTCCGGCTCATTCTAGAAGCCAATCTTTTGTTTTCAGTTGTGATATTCGATTTGTTTCTAAGACAGATGTTGTTTCCATATCCTTTATCTAAGTGGCTTCTCACCTTAATGGACGTGTGATGATTAACTTTGGAATTCATTCGTTCATTCGTGCTCGAATGTTTATTGTGAAGACTATATGTTGCAATTTCTATCCGTTGATTCTACTTGACTATTTGTCTATCAAAGGACTAACGGATGTCACCCTCTTCAGGATGGCTCCGCCAACGCGTCTGAATCCGGATCGCAATGATGGGGATCAGTCGAACCCTCCACCTCCACCTCCGCCTCCGGAGGCCTGGCAAGCTATCATGGCAGCCACCAATGCCAATGCTCAGATGATTTTGCAGCTCTTGCAAGAACGTACTCAGGGGCCAGGCAATCAAGGAAATCAAGGTCAAGGCAACAATCAGCCGCACTTTGCTACTCTCAGTCAGTTCCTCGCTAATCAGCCGAAGTATTTTAGTTTCTGTGTCGAGGCCACAGACGCTGACGATTGGCTTGTGGACATCTGCAAGCATTTTGATTGTAGCAATGTCGACACGAGGACTTTGTCAAGTTTGCATCGTTTCAACTCAAGGATCAAGCTGCTGAGTGGTACCAAACAATACAAAGATTCCAGAGGAGGTCGTGTCATTACAGGATGAGTTCCGCCGAGATTTCAGAGCTCACCACATTCCAAAAAGTGTTGTTGAGATCAAGCGTGAGGAGTTCCGCAATCTCAAGCAGGGCAACATGTCTGTCTATCAATACAATATCCAGTTCGAAGCTCGCTTCGTTTTGCTAAGCAAGACGACACGATGAAAAGAGTATGATCTATCAATTCAGAGGTGGTGCGAGAGAAGATCTGCAATTAGCTCTTGTGCTTTTTGAGCGAGATAAGTATGATGAATTCTACAACATGGCATCAAGCAAGAAGCTGCCCAGCTCAAATGTGAGGCTTCTAAGAAGAGAATCAGGGATGCAGTTCAGTCTTCTTCTTCCTCTCAAGTGGCAGCTAAGCAGCAGAAGTTCTACCTTCCTCCTCCTCCGTTCCGTCAGCCTTATCAGCAGAAGAACTCAGGTGGCCGTGGATCTTCCCACCCACCCAACCCAAGCTATCAGAACAAGTCTAATTCTCAAGCTCCAAGGTCAAGTGCTCCTTACCACCATCCGCTCTCTGAGGTGACTTGCAACAAATGTCAGCAGAAAGGTCACTATGCGAACAAGTGCTTCAACCAGAGGCGCCTTCCGCCTCCTCCTCCTGTGAAATCTTCCAGCAATGCAGTGGTCAAGCATAATCCCAAGTCTGCAAAGGTCAATATGATGAATGTAGCTCAAGCAGAGGAATCTTCTGATGTGATAATGGGTAATCTCTCAGTTAATGATATTCCTGCAAAAGTTTTATTTGATACTGGTGCATCGCATTGTTTCATCTCAAGACCATTTGCATCTAAGCTTGAGTTGGGTTATCAAGAATTGCCTAGTTCCTTATCAATTGTGTCCCCGGGTAAGCAAATGACAGCTAATAATTATGTCCAGGATGTTTCTATCAAGATGGGCGATTATAGATTTCTGGCTAAACCTATTGTCCTTGGTGACTCGGATATTGATCTTATTCTCGGAATGGACTGGCTTTATCAGCACAAAGCTCAGCTTGATTGTGCTGCTGGGAAATTCAATTGACTCACTCTTCTAATGATGTGATCATCTATGCCGCTCGTGATGAAACCATTGGTTGTTTTCTCTCAATGAGAAGGGCGAATTGGATGCTATCTCTCGATTCCGATCGTTTGTGAGTACCAAGATGTCTTTCGGAAGAGCTTCGGGTATGCCTCCTCATCGGCCGCTTGAATTCGTTATCGATCTTGAGCCCGCATTGAACCCGTTTGCAAGCGTCCATACAAGCTTGGACCTGATGAGCTGAAGGAATTGAAGAAGCAGCTCGATGAACAAGAGCGTCTGGTTTGATCGGACCGAGTTCATCTCCTTGGGGTTGTGGTGTTCTTTTGTCCGAAGAAGGATGGCACGGACCGACTTTGCGTCGATTACCGTCCATTGAATAAGAAGACAATCAAGAACAAGTATCCACTTCCCAACATCAATGAGCTTTTCGAGCAACTCAAAGGTGCTAAAGTGTTCTCCAAGCTTGACCTTCGTATGGGGTATCATCAGATTCGCATTCGTGAACAAGATATTCCCAAGACAGCATTCGAACAAGCTTTGGTTCTTATGAATATCTTGTCATGTCTTTCGGCCTTGTCAATGCTCCTCCAACATTCTCCGGATGATGAACTTCATATTCAACCCCTACACCAATGAATTCGTCTTGGTCTATCTTGATGATATTTTGGTCTTCTCCAAGAATAAGAAGGATCATGCCAAACATTTGCGATTGGTACTAGACAAGCTCAGAGAGTATCAATTCTATGCTAAGTTCTCCAAATGTGAATTTTGGCTTGATGAAGTGCTTTATCTTGGTCATATCATCTCCACCAAGGGCATCGCTGTTAATCCCGAGAAGGTGTCCGCAATTGTGAATTGGGAACCTCCTCAGAATATCAAGCAGCTCCGCAGTTTTCTTGGTCTTACAAACTATTGCCGAAGATTCGTTGAGAACTTCTCCAAGATTGCAAAGCCTCTTTCCAACCTCCTCGAAGCATGTGAAGTATGTCCGGTCTCCCGAGTGTGATGTTGCTTTCAATACTCTCAAAGAGAAACTCGTCACAGCTCTGCCTTGACTCCTCTGATGAATCCAAGCCATTCAAGTTTTCTGTGATGCTTCTCTTCAAGGTCTCGGTGCTGTGTTAATGCAAGAGAAGAGAGTTGTGGCTTATACCTCTCGCCAGTTGAAGCCCAACGAAAAGAACTACCCCACTCACGATCTTGAGTTGGCGGCAGTTGTCCATGCATTAATAACGTGGAGACATCTCTTGTTGGGAAGGAAAGTGGACATTTTCACCGATCACAAGAGTCTCAAGTACATCTTCACTCAGCCCAACCTCAACCTCAGGCAGACTCGATGGGTCGAAATGATTCAAGAGTACAACCCGAGTATTGAATATACTCCGGGCAAGGCCAATGTCATTGCAGATGCTTTGAGCAAGAAGGCTTACTGCAACAGTCTAATCCTCAAGCCCTTCCAACCGGATCTCTGTGAAGCTTTCCGTAAGCTGAATCTTCAAGTTGTTCCTCAAGGCTTTCTTGCCAACCTCATAGTCTCTCCTACTTTGGAAGATCAGATTCGTGAGGCTCAACTTCTGGATACCATGGTGAAAAAGGTGAAACGTGGTATCGACAAGGGCATTTCCAAGTATAAGTGCTTCCACATTGATGACAAAGACACTCTTTTCTTTGAGGACCGGATTGTGGTTCCTAAGGGTGATCTACGAAAAGTCATTATGAACGAGGCTCACAATTCGCTTCTATCCATTCATCCTGGAAGTACGAAGATGTACCATGATCTCAAGCAGTCATATTGGTGGACTCGAATGAAGCGAGAAATTGCTCAATTCGTGAATGAGTGCGATGTCTGCAGAAGAGTGAAAGCAGAACACCAACGACCAGCTGGTCTCCTCCAACCTCTTGCTATTCCAGAATGGAAGTTTGATCATATTCAAATGGACTTCGTGACTGGATTTCCAAAGTCCAAGCGTGGAAATGATGCTATCTTCGTTGTCATTGACAAGCTTACTAAAGTGGCTCATTTTCTTCCTATCAAAGAATCCATCACAGCAGCTCAGTTGGCAGAGCTATACACCTCCAGGATTGTCTCCTTGCACGGCATTCCACAAGTGATCTCTTCAGACCGTGGCAGCATCTTTACCTCCAAGTTCTGGGATTCTTTTCAGAAGGCCATGGGCACCAACATTCGTTTCAGCACAGCTTTCCATCCTCAAACTAGTGGCCAAGTTGAGCGAGTAAATCAAATCCTTGAAGATATGCTCAGGGCTTGTGTCATTTCTTTCGGTATGAAGTGGGAAGATTGTCTTCCATATGCCGAGTTCTCCTACAACAACAGCTTCCAAGCGAGTTGGGCAAGGCCCCATTCGAAATTCTCTATGGCGAAAGTGCCGTACTCCTCTCAATTGGTGCGAGACAGTGAACGCCAACTTCTTGGCAATGACTTGATCACGAAGCGGAAGAAATGTGCAAAGTCATTCATGTGAATCTCAAAGCCGCATAATCGCGCGGAAGAGCTATTATGATGATAAGCACCGTGATGTGGCTTTTGAAATCGGAGACCATGTCTACCTCGCGTCTCTCCAATGAAAGGCACTCGCCGCCGGTATCAAAGGAAGCTTGCCCCTAGATACGTGGGTCCTTTCAAGATCATTGGCAAAAGAGGCGATCTCGCCTATCAACTTGAGCTTCCATCCAACTTTGCAAACATGCACGATGTGTTCCACGTGTCACAGCTTCGCAAGTGCTTCAAGACTCCTGAATGCACTATCAACTTCGAAGAGATTGACCTTCAAGAAGATCTCTCCTATCATGAGCACCCCGTTGCTATTCTTGAAGAAACCGAGCGCAAGACTCGCAACAAGTCAATCAAATTCCTGAAAGTGAAGTGGTCACACCATTCCGACCGAGAAGCCACCTGGGAGCGCGAGGATCACCTCCGTTCCGAATATCCGGAGTTCTTTCAGTCCTAGATCTCGGGACGAGATCCTCTTGTAGTGGTGGAGTGTTGTAACACCCCAATTGTAACATGTCCCATTTTGGCAATATATTAACTTGACCTTCATCCAATTCTTGTGGGTTTTGTCATGCTTGGCCTCATCTTGTTTGGTTATGTGTTTTTCTCTTTTCATTGTCATGCTCACCTTACCATATTGCATTTGTGCCTCTTGTCATCTTGCATTCCATCCTCATCATGTGCTTGCTGTGATCTCTTACATATTATGTTGTTGCATGTTCCATACTTAAAAACTTGCATTACCACCTCCTCCTTCCCTCTACTTCCTTCTTTTATCAAGTGCTATCTTTTCCTTTCTCAATTAATGTTCATCTTCTCCCTGCAAATCTTGCTCCATATCATAAACCTCTCTGCCAAATGTCTCCTTATTTGAAGTTGTTTTGGTCAGGTTTAAAAATGACACAAGTTTGAATTATATTCAAACTTGTCTTATTTTTCTACCTTTAAAATGCCCAATGCAATTTATTAAAATAGTGGAGAGTTCAGGAGTTTGAGGATATTTTTCTATACTCTAACTCCTCTCCTTTTTCCTGTGCTTTTCTTTTTCTATTCCTGTTTGGAAAATAGAAAAGGAGAGTTTCAGCGCAGCCCAGCCGAGGCCTTTTTCTGCTGCCAGCCCAGCCAGCGAGCCAGCGCAGCCCAAGAGCCCATCCAGCCCACACGTCAGGCGTCGTCAACCTTACAGACGGCGCGCATCCAGCATGTCCACGCCGACAACCCGTTGATTTGACGGCCGAGAAGCTCCGAGACCCTATAAAGTTGTCCCGGTGCCCTAGGGTCTCCCTCAACCGATCCCCTCCTCTCTTACCCTCGCCCGCCGCCAGTAAGCCCAGCAGCGCCTCGCCGTCGCCCTGCCCACCATGAACCGACCGAGTGTCGGCCGAGCTCGGGATAGCCGTTGCGGGTGCACTCGGCCACCTCCGCCGCCAACGTCAGACGTCTTCCACCACGACGCCGACCACGCCCCTTCGTCCTCTTCCTCGCCTGGGATCGTCAAGTCCGGCTACCTCCCCGTCGTCCTCTTCCTCCCCTGCTTCACGGACAGCAGCCCCGCCAAGTTCATAGCTCCCTCTCGTCGCCTCCAGCTCGTCTCCGTCGACCCCGTCATGTCCTAGGGTGAGCTGGGTAACGCTCCTCCCTCTCCCATCCATCCCTTTGCATGTAGGCACCCGCAGGACTCGCCTGGTCCGTGTCTTTTCCGTGCCCGTAGTGCTCCGACGAAGCCTGAAGTTTATTGTAGTGCGTATCTTGCTGTAACGCACCCGCACGTCCCGACGCTCCTGTTCTAGCCTAGCCGCGTTTCTCCTCACCGCGTTTGCCTCACGCGCTCGCCCACGATGGAAAGCAAGGAGCAGCGGCCTCGTCCGGTTTTGCCGCTGTCGTACCCGAGGCGAGATCGAGCTCGTGCTCGGGTCCCGCACGCACACGCCTTCCATAGCATGCGCCGCTGCACCCGCACTCCCTCGCACATCCCGCATGCCCACCCCGCATCCAAGGCCCCACCATCGTCGTTGCTGCCGCCGACGGCGTCGTCGTTTTCTTCTCTGTCTTGAGTCAGAGCTTTGTGGCTTGGTCAAGTAGGCCAGAGCCCCTTCCCAACCAACAGCCTAGCCTAGCCGAGCTGGTTTGCACCCCACGCGGCCACGCACACTGGTTCGAATCCGAGCGCCCCTTTTATTTCTTCTATTTATATTTTAGCAGTAGCAGCAGATAAAGGAGCCGGAGTTCTTTTCCTAACAGACCCGCCTTCCTAGCGCAGTGGTTGCCGAAGCAGACCCACACCCGGGAGACCCGGGTTCGATCCCCCGCGGCTGCATACTTCTTTCTCCCCCTCAATTCTTCTAAGTTTTTTAAATCATTGATATTTTGTGGCATTTTCTAAGCATCGTAACTTTGCATCTGTAGATCCATTTTGCGCGTATAATATGTCAAAATGTTCGACTCGAAGAGTAGATCATTTCACCTCATTGAATCATTTTCATTTGAGCTCATCTTGATGCCCGAAATGCTGTTAGAAGAGGGCTATGTGATGTTAGTTTCTGTTTCTTAACAGAACTTGCACTTTTGTTATTTTTGCTATGATTGATGTGTGCACCCTATGAATTTGAGTCCTACATGTGTTTTGTAATATACCATGCCATATTTCCAGGGGTGTATGCCATGTATTTTTGTGATCTATGTGGTGACTAGCACAAGCATGCAAAGTAGGTGTCCTGATGTTGCTGTTTTCAGCCCTGTTTAGCTGATATTTTGATGCCATGTTAACTTGATGATACCGAGAGATCTATGCATATTTTGAGATACTTCAGTAAGGATGTTTTGTTAAACATGTCTTGCTCTATCCATCCATGCCCTTGTTTGCAATTATGGAGGGCCATAGCTTGAGTCAATCGAGCTCTACTTTTGCTATCAAATGTTTCCTGGCAGATTGTTTACATGTTATTCAATTTTGCCTAGGTTGTTGTGGTTGATCCATGTATGCTATGTTATTGTTCTTGCCATGTATGTCTTCTATGTCATGTCTTCTTGATCTATGTATGCTTAGTTTATCATATAAGGCTCTGCAGTGAGTGCATTGAGCTTGTAAACATGCCTACTTGTTATCAGTTTTTGACATGTCATGTTGCTGAATCTGTTAACGAAACTTTCGATATTGACATGGGTGTTACTATATTTTCTGATCCTTTTTGGCTTATGGTCAGTAAGGGGACTTTTGTTCTATGCTTTGAGTAGATTCATGCCGTGCCATGTTTTGCTATTTTAAGTTCCTGTAGCATGTAGTTTTGTTGCTCTGAACATTGCAACCTGATGCTGTTTTTGCCATGTCCAGACTGATATTTTGTGCACTTATGCCATGCTTGTTTGAACCTGTTATGATGTGAACTAGCCGTAGCTCAGTGCTAATCTTTTGTCAAGCATCTTGTGTAGATCACTGCCATGTGCTTTGTTGATACGTTTGGGTGCAGTAGCTTAATTAATTGTTGCTTGCTAAGTAGCATCATGCTGTTAATGGCAGATTTGTGCCATTCTTGTTTTGCTTGTCATTTGCAAACCGTGCATCCGATTTCGGTGATCTTTATATCGATTTCAACCGAAATCATCTCATCTTTCCAGTGGCATACTTGGTTTGCTAAGTTTATGCCTGGTTCATCATTTTCCTTCCGGAGCGCGCATACGCATTGCATATCACATCTCGCATATCATGTCATGTTTCGCATCATGTTGATTGTGCATTGCACCGTGATTTATTGTGGTTCCTTTTTTTGTGTTCTTGCTTTGGGTAGAGCCGGGAGACGAGTACGTGAACGAGGAACCTGTTGAGAACGCTTACGAGGATCAAGCTTTCGACAACTCTGAGAACATTGCAGGCAAGATGACCATACCCTCGAAATCACTTCTATCTTTGCTATGCTAGTTGCTCGCTCTTTTGCTATGCCTCTGCCACGATGCCTACCACTTGCTATATCATGCCACCCATATTGCCATGTCAGCCCCTAACCATCCTTTTCCTAGCAAACCATTGATTGGCTATGTTACGCTTTGCTCAGCCCTCTTATAGCGTTGCTAGTTGCGGTGAAGCTGAAGTTTGTTCCTTGTTGGGACATGGAGATGTTGTTCCTTGTTGGAACATGTTTATTTGTTGGGGATATCACAATATATATCTGCTATAATTAATACATCTATATACTTGGTAAAGGGTGGAAGGCTCGGCCTTATGCCCAGTGTTTTGTTCCACTCTTGCCACCCTAGTTTCCGTCATACGGTGTTATGTTCCTTGATTTTCGCGTTCCTTACGGTTGGGTGATTTATGGGACCCCCTTGACAGTTCGCTTTGAATAA
Organism: Aegilops longissima; assembly: GCA_021605205.1. NCBI lineage: Eukaryota > Viridiplantae > Streptophyta > Magnoliopsida > Poales > Poaceae > Aegilops > Aegilops longissima. The sequence continues at coordinate 609,920,947 of CM038676.1, read as the reverse complement.
GACTCGTCCAGCAAGGCCCAACATTGGTTTTACCATTTGCCACCTAAGCCTTTTTCCCCCGGGTTTTCGCGAGCCCGAGGGTCATCTTTATTTTAACCCTCCCGGACAAGGGCTACTTCGAGTGCTGGCCCAAACTAGAGTGCTTTGCAGCGCCCCCTCAAGGAAACTTGAGGTCTGGTTTTAGTTGTACGGACTGCTCATCCGGTGTGCCCTGAGAACGAGATATGTGCAGCTCCTATCGGGATTTGTCGGCATAGTCGGGTGGTCTTGCTGGTCCTGTTTTATTGCTGTCGAAATGTCTTGTAGTCCGGGATTCCGAGATTGATCGGGTCTTCCCGGTAGAAGGAATATCCTTCGTTGACCGTGAGAGCTTATAATGGGCTAAGTTGGGACACCCCTGCAGGGTAATATCTTTCGAAAGCCGTGCCCGCGGTTATGAGGCAGATGGGAATTTGTTAATGTCCGGTTGTAGAAAACCCGAAGTTGACCTCAATAAAATACACATCAACCGCGTGTGTAACCGTGATGGTCTCTTCTCGGCGGAGTCCGGGAAGTGAACACGGTGTTGGAGTTATGTCTAACGTAAGTAGTTCAGGATCACTTCTTGATCGCTATTAGCTTCACGTCCGTGCTTTGCTTCTCTTCTCGCTCTCTTTTGCGATGTAGCCACCATATATGCTAGTCGCTTGCTGCAGCTCCACTTTACTACTCTGCCCTCCCTATAAGCTTAAATAGTCTTGATCTCGCGGGTGTGAGATTGCTGAGTCCCCGTGACTCACAGATTCTACCAAAACAGTTGCAGGTGCCGACGATGCCAGTGCAGGTGACTCAACCGAGCTCAAGTGGGAGTTCGACGAGGAACGTGGTCGTTACTATGTGTCTTTTCCTGATGATCAGTAGTGGTGCCCAGTTGGGACGATCGGGGATCTGTGTAGCATTTGGGGTATCTTCTTTTATTTTGGTTCCGTAGTCGGACCTTGAGTGTACTCTGAATGATGGATGTTTATTTATGTATTGTGTGAAGTGGCATTGTAAGCCAACTATGTACCTCTTTCCTTATGTATTACATGGGTTGTGTGAAGATTACCTCACTTGCGACATTGCTTTCAATGCGGTTATGCCTCTAAGTCGTGCCTCGACACGTGGGAGATATAGCCGCATCGAGGCGCTACAAGTTGGTAATCGAGCCTTCCCGACTTAGGAGCCCCTACTTGATTGTTTGTTTGGCGTTGTTGAGTCTAGAATGGAAAATGTTTTGAGTCTTAGGATTATATATATCGGAGAGTAGGATTCTTTTTACTCCCCAGTCCCTTCGTCGCTCTGGTGAGGTATCCTGACGTAGAGTTTTGACTCTTCTCTCCTCAAATTTCACTAAAAAAAATTTTAGGATCACGTGGGTATCTTGGAATCGTTCCGATGGTTTTGTGACGAGAACATTGTTCTTGGTGCCTCCTGACATTTAGGGGTTGTGGCAGTGTCCCGGGGAGTTGAGCTCCGAGGTGTTGTCGTCACAATTTTATCGTTGCAGTTCTGGAATACCTGAGTTTTACCGACATCAAAATCTCTTTTGTGTAGTTGTTGGTGAGATAACCCCGATAGCCCAAAGATCGAGGCGAGTCGGGAGTATTGCCATGACTTGTATAACGGATGTTTTTTCAAGGTCGAGGTACACGATTTCGAGGATTTCTTGGTTATGTGTTGACGGATGGATACAAATGGATCTAGGTATTGTTAGTTTGGGTGATATATTTTGTGTCCCCTGTATCCCCAACACCAGATTGCATAACTAGAAAGTTTGGGAGTTTATAGGTGGGAATTCTAGTAGCTTACAGGATATTCTTTCCGGCGGATGTATGATTTGAGATTGGGGTTCAACGTCTAGTGGTCCGCCCATTCACGGTCGATTCTGATGGTCGCGAGGCGTCTTAAAGAATCCTTGGCTATGCTGATTCGGGGCGTCTTGTTTGTCATTCGTGACGTCCGCTATCGTCGTGTCCGTGTGGGCCCCACCACGAACACTTTGGGCGTAAATCTCTATCATGTGTTTGTTCGGCTCATTCTAGAAGCCAATCTTTTGTTTTCAGTTGTGATATTCGATTTGTTTCTAAAGAGATGTTGTTTCCATATCCTTTATCTAAGTGGCTTCTCACCTTAATGGACGTGTGATGATTAACTTTGGAATTCATTCGTTCATTCGTGTTCGAATGTTTATTGTGAAGACTATATGTTGCAATTTCTATCCGTTGATTCTACTTGACTATTTGTCTATCAAAGGACTAACGGATGTCACCCTCTTCAGATGGCTCCGGCCAACCGGCTGAATCCGGATCGCAATGATGGGGATCAGTCGAACCCTCCACCTCCACCTCCGCCTCCGGAGGCCTGGCAAGCTATCATGGCAGCCACCAATGCCAATGCTCAGATGATTTTGCAGCTCTTGCAAGAACGTACTCAGGGCCAGCAATCAAGGAAATCAAGGTCAAGGCAACAATCAGCCGCACTTTGCTACTCTCAGTCAGTTCCTCGCTAATCAGCCGAAGTCTTTTAGTTTCTGTGTCGAGGCCACAGACGCTGACGATTGGCTTGTGGACATCTGCAAGCATTTTGATTGTAGCAATGTCAGACCTGAGGACTTTGTCAAGTTTGCATCGTTTCAACTCAAGGATCAAGCTGCTGAGTGGTACCAGCAATACAAAGATTCCAGAGGAGGTCGTGTCATTACCTGGGATGAGTTCCGCCGAGATTTCAGAGCTCACCACATTCCAAAAAGTGTTGTTGAGATCAAGCGTGAGGAGTTCCGCAATCTCAAGCAGGGCAACATGTCTGTCTATCAATACAATATCCAGTTCCAGAAGCTCGCTCGTTTTGCTAAGCAAGACGTACCTGATGAAAAGAGTATGATCTATCAATTCAGAGGTGGCGCGAGAGAAGATCTGCAATTAGCTCTTGTGCTTTTGAGCGAGATAAGTATGATGAATTCTACAACATGGCACTGAAGCAAGAAGCTGCCCAGCTCAAATGTGAGGCTTCTAAGAAGAGAATCGGGGATGCAGTTCAGTCTTCTTCTTCCTCTCAAGTGGCAGCTAAGCAGAAGTTCTACCTTCCTCCTCCTGTTCCGTCGGCCTTATCAGCAGAAGAACTCAGGTGGCCGTGGATCTTCCCACCCACCCAACCCAAGCTATCAGAACAAGTCTAATTCTCAAGCTCCAAGGTCAAGTGCTCCTTACCACCGTCCGCTCTCTGAGGTGACTTGCAACAAATGTCAGCAAAAAGGTCACTATGCGAACAAGTGCTTCAACCGAGGCGCCTTCCGCCTCCTCCTCTGTGAAATCTTCCAGCAATGCGGTGGTCAAGCATAATCCCAAGTCTGCAAAGGTCAATATGATGAATGTAGCTCAAGCAGAGAATCTTCTCGATGTGATAATGGGTAATCTCTCGATTAATGATATTCTGCAAAAGTTTTATTTGATACTGGTGCATCGCATTGTTTCATCTCAAGACCATTTGCATCTAAGCATGAGTTGGGTTATCAAGAATTGCCTAGTTCCTTATCAATTGTGTCCCCGGGTAAGCAAATGACAGCTAATAATTATGTCCCGGATGTTTCTATCAAGATGGGCGATTATAGATTTCTGGCTAAACCTATTGTCCTTGGTGACTCGGATATTGATCTTATTCTCGGAATGGACTGGCTTTCTCAGCACAAAGCTCAGCTTGATTGTGCTGCCAGGGAAATTCAATTGACTCACTCTTCTAATGATGTGATCATCTATGCGCTCGTGATGAAACCATTGGTTGTTTTCTCTCAATGAGAAGGGCGAATTGGATGCTATCTCTCGATTCCGATCGTTTGTGAGTACCAAGATGTCTTTCGTAAGAGCTTCGGGTATGCCTCCTCATCGGCCGCTTGAATTCGTTATCGATCTTGAGCACCGCATGAACCCGTTTGCAAGCGTCCATACAAGCTTGGACCTGATGAGCTGAAGGAATTGAAGAAGCAGCTCGATGAACAAGAGCGTCTGGGTTTGATCAGACCGAGTTCATCTCCTTGGGGTTGTGGTGTTCTTTTGTCCGGAAGAAGGATGGCACGGACCGACTTTGCGTCGATTACCGTCCATTGAATAAGAAGACAATCAAGAACAAGTATCCACTTCCCAACATCAATGAGCTTTTCGAGCAACTCAAAGGTGCTAAAGTGTTCTCCAAGCTTGACCTTCGTATGGGGTATCATCAGATTCGCATTCGTGAACAAGATATTCCCAAGACAGCATTCGAACAAGCTTTGGTTCTTATGAATATCTTGTCATGTCTTTCGGCCTTGTCAATGCTCCTCCAACATTCTCTCGGATGATGAACTTCATATTCAACCCCTACACCAATGAATTCGTCTTGGTCTATCTTGATGATATTTTGGTCTTCTCCAAGAATAAGAAGGATCATGCCAAACATTTGCGATTGGTACTAGACAAGCTCGAGAGTATCAATTCTATGCTAAGTTCTCCAAATGTGAATTTTGGCTTGATGAAGTGCTTTATCTTGGTCATATCATCTCCGCCAAGGGCATCATTTGTTAATCCCGAGAAGGTGTCATAATTGTGAATTGGGAACCTCCTCGAATATCAAGCAGCTCGCATGATTTTCTTGGTCTTGCAAACTATTGCGAAGATTCGTTGATAACTTCTCCAAGATTGCAAAGCCTCTTTCCAACCTCCTCCGAAGCATGTGAAGTATGTCCGGTCTCCCGAGTGTGATGTTGCTTTCAATACTCTCAAAGAGAAACTCGTCACAGCTCTGTCTTGACTCCTCTGATGAATCCAAGCCATTGAAGTTTTCGTGATGCTTCTCTTCAAGGTCTCGGTGCTGTGTTAATGCAAGAGAAGAGAGTTGTGGCTTATACCTCTCGCCAGATTGAAGCCCAACGAAAAGAACTACCCCACTCACGATCTTGAGTTGGCGGCAGTTGTCCATGCATTAATAACGTGGAGACATCTCTTGTTGGGAAGGAAAGTGGACATTTTCACGATCACAAGAGTCTCAAGTACATCTTCACTCAGCCCAACCTCAACCTCAGCAGACTCGATGGGTGAAATGATTCAAGAGTACAACCCAGTATTGAATATACTCGGGCAAGGCCAATGTCATTGCAGATGCTTTGAGCAAGAAGGCTTCTTGCAACAGTCTAATCCTCAAGCCCTTCCAACCGGATCTCCGTGAAGCTTTCCGTAAGCTGAATCTTCAAGTTGTTCCTCAAGGCTTTCTTGCCAACCTCATAGTCTCTCCTACTTTGGAAGATCAGATTCGTGAGGCTCAACTTGGATACCATGGTGAAAAAGGTGAAGCGTGGTATCGACAAGGGCATTTCAAGTATAAGTGCTTCCACATTGATGACAAAGACACTCTTTTCTTTGAGGACGGATTGTGGTTCCTAAGGGTGATCTCTGAAAAGTCATTATGAACGAGGCTCACAATTCGCTTCTATCCATTCATCACGGAAGTACGAAGATGTACCATGATCTCAAGCAGTCATATTGGTGGACTCGAATGAAGCGAGAAATTGCTCAATTCGTGAATGAGTGCGATGTCTGCAGAAGAGTGAAAGCGAACACCAACGACCAGCTGGTCTCCTCCAACCTCTTGCTATTCCGAATGGAAGTTTGATCATATTCAAATGGACTTCGTGGACTGGATTTCCAAAGTCCAAGCGTGGAAATGATGCTATCTTCGTTGTCATTGACAAGCTTACTAAAGTGGCTCATTTTCTTCCTATCAAAGAATCCATCACAGCAGCTCGGTTGGCGAGCTATACACCTCCAGGATTGTCTCCTTGCACGGCATTCCACAAGTGATCTCTTGGACCGTGGCAGCATCTTTACCTCCAAGTTTGGGATTCTTTTCGAAGGCCATGGGCACCAACATCCGTTTCAAAGACAGCTTTCCATCCTCAAACTAGTGGCCAAGTTGAGCGAGTAAATCAAATCCTTGAAGATATGCTCAGGGCTTGTGTCATTTCTTTCGGTATGAAGTGGGAAGATTGTCTTCCATATGCGAGTTCTCCTACAACAACAGCTTCCAAGCGAGTTCGGCAAGGCCCCATTCGAAATTCTCTATGGCAGAAAGTGCCGTACTCCTCTCAATTGGTCTGAGACAGGTGAACGCCAACTTCTTGGCAATGACTTGATCACAGAAGCAGAAGAAATGTGCAAAGTCATTCATGTGAATCTCAAAGCCGCGCAATCGCGCCAGAAGAGCTATTATGATGATAAGCACCGTGATGTGGCTTTTGAAATCGGAGACCATGTCTACCTCCGCGTCTCTCCAATGAAAGGCACTCGTCGCTTCGGTATCAAAGGGAAGCTTGCCCCTAGATACGTGGGTCCTTTCAAGACCATTGGCAAAAGAGGCGATCTCGCCTATCAACTTGAGCTTCCATCCAACTTTGCAAACATGCACGATGTGTTCCACGTGTCACAGCTTCCCATGTGCTTCAAGACTCCTGAATGCACTATCAACTTCGAAGAGATTGACCTTCAAGAAGATCTCTCCTATCATGAGCACCCCGTTGCTATTCTTGAAGAAACCGAGCGCAAGACTCGCAACAAGTCAATCAAATTCCTGAAAGTGAAGTGGTCACACCATTCCGACCGAGAAGCCACACAGGAGCGCGAGGATCACCTCCGTTCGAATATCGGAGTTCTTTCAGTCCTAGATCTGGGACGAGATCCTCTTGTAGTGGTGGAGTGTTGTAACACCCCAATTGTAACATGTCCCATTTTGGCAATATATTAACTTGACCTTCATCCAATTCTTGTGGGTTTTGTCATGCTTGGCCTCATCTTGTTTGGTTATGTGTTTTTCTCTTTTCATTGTCATGCTCACCTTACCATATTGCATTTGTGCCTCTTGTCATCTTGCATTCCATCCTCATCATGTGCTTGCTGTGATCTCTTACATATTATGTTGTTGCATGTTCCATACTTAAAACTTGCATTACCACCTCCTCCTTCCTCTACTTCCTTCTTTTATCAAGTGCTATCTTTTCCTTTCTCAATTAATGTTCATCTTCTCCTGCAAATCTTGCTCCATATCATAAACCTCTCGCCAAATGTCTCCTTATTTGAAGTTGTTTTGGTCAGGTTTAATGACACAAGTTTGAATTATATTCAAACTTGTATTATTTTTCTACCTTTAAAAATGCCCAATGCAATTTATTAAAATAGTGGAGAGTTCCAGGAGTTTGAGGATATTTTCTCTATACTCTAACTCCTCTCCTTTTTTCCCTGTGCTTTTCTTTTTCTATTCCTGTTTGGAAAATAGAAAAGGGAGAGTTTCAGCGCAGCCCAGCCGAGGCCTTTTTCTGCCTGCCAGCCCAGCCAGCGCAGCCAGGCGCAGCCCAGTAGCCCATCCAGCCCACACGTACAGAGGCGTCGTCAACCTTCTGTACGGCGCGCATCCAGCATGTCCACGTCGACAACCCGTTGATTTGACGGCCGGAGAAGCTCCGTAGACCCCTATAAAGTTGTCCCCGGTGCCCTAGGGTCTCCCCTCAACCGATCCCCCTCCTCTCTTACCCTCGCCGCCGCCAGGTAAGCCCAGACGCGCCTCGCCGTCGCCCTGCCCACCATGAACCGACCGAGTGTCAGCTCGAGCTCGGGATAGCCGTTGCCGGGTGCACTCCGGCCACCTCCGCCTCGCCAACGTCGTACGTCTTCCACCACGACGTCGACTACGTCCCCTTCGTCCTCTTCCTCGCCTGGGATCGTCAAGTCCGGCTACCTCCCCGTCGTCCTCTTCCTCCCCTGCTTCACGGACAGCAGCCCCGCCAAGTTCAGAGCTCCCTCTCGTCGCCTCCAGCTCGTCTCCGTCGACCCCGTCATGTCCTAGGGTGAGCTGGGTAACGCTCCTCCCTCTCCCATCCATCCCTTTGCATGTAGGCACCCGCAGGACTCGCCTGGTCCGTGTCTTTGCCGCGCCCGTAGTGCTCCGACGAAGCCTGAAGTTTATTGTAGTGCGTATCTTGCTGTAACGCACCCGCACGTCCCAGCGCTCCTGTTCTAGCCTAGCCGCGTTTCTCCTCACCGTGTTTGCCTCACGCGCTCGCCCACGATGGAAAGCAAGGAGCAGCGGCCTCGTCCGGTTTTGCCGCTGTCGTACCCGAGGCGAGATCGAGCTCGTGCTCGGGTCCCGCATGCACACGCCTTCCATAGCATGCGCCGCTGCACCCGTGACTCCTCGACATCCCGCATGCCCGCCGCGCATCCAAGGCCCCACCATCGCCGTTGCTGCTGCCGCCCGGCGCGTCGTCGTTCTTCTCTGTCTTGAGTCGAGCTTTGTGGCTTGGTCAAGCAGGCGAGCCCTTCCCAACCAACAAAGATAGCCTAGCCGAGCTGGTTTGCACCCCACGCTTACTCGCAGCGACTGGTTCGAATCCGGTAGCGCGCCTTTTATTTCTTCTATTTATATTTTAGCGAGAGCAGCAGATAAAGGAGCCGGAGTTCTTTTCCTAACAGACCCGCCTTCCTAAGCGCAGTGGTTGCCGAAGCGAGCCACACCGGGAGACCGGGTTCGATCCTCGCTGCTGCATACTTCTTTCTCCTCCTCAATTCTTCTAAGTTTTTTATATCATTGATATTTTGTGGCATTTTCTAAGCATCGTAACTTTGCATCTGTAGATTCATTTTACGCCTATAATATGTCAAAATGTTCGTCTCGAAGAGTAGATCATTTCATCTCATTGCATCATTTTCATTTGAGATCATCTTGATGCCCGAAATGCTGTTAGAAGAGGGCTATGTGATGTTAGTTTCTGTTTCTTAACAGAACTTGCACTTTTGTTATTTTTGCTATGATTGATGTGTGCACCCTATGAATTTGAGTCCTACATGTGTTTTGTAATATACCATGCCATCTTTCCAGGGGTGTATGCCATGTATTTTTGTGATCTATGTGGTGACTAGAACAAGCATGCAAAGTAGGTGTCCTGATGTTGCTGTTTTCAGCCCTGTTTAGCTGATATTTTGATGCCATGTTAACTTGATGATACCGAGAGATCTATGCATATTTTGAGATACTTCAGTAAGGATGTTTTGTTAAACATGTCTTGCTCTATCCATCCATGCCCTTGTTTGCAATTATGGAGTGCCATAGCTTGAGTCAATCGAGCTCTACTTTTGCTATCAAATGTTTCCTGGCAGATTGTTTACATGTTATTCAATTTTGCCTAGGTTGTTGTGGTTGATCCATGTATGCTATGTTATTGTTCTTGCCATGTATGTCTTTTATGTCATGTCTTCTTGATGTATGTATGCTTAGTTTATCATATAAGGCTCTGTAGTGAGTGCATTGAGCTTGTAAACATGCCTACTTGTTATCAGTTTTTGACATGTCATGTTGCTGAATCTGTTAACGAAACTTTCGATATTGACATGGGTGTTACTATATTTTCTAATCCTTTTTGGCTTATGGTCAGTAAGGGACATTTGTTCTATGCTTTGAGTAGATTCATGCCATGCCATGTTTTGCTATTTTAAGTTCCTGTAGCATGTAGTTTTGTTGCTCTGAACATTGCAACCTGATGCTGTTTTTGCCATGTCCAGATTGATATTTTGTGCACTTTTGCCATGCTTGTTTGAACCTGTTATGATGTGAACTAGCCGTAGCTCAGTGCTAATATTTTGTCAAGCATCTTGTGTAGATCACTGCCATGTGCTTTGTTGATGCGTTTGGGTGCAGTAGCTTAATTAATTGTTGCTTGCTAAGTAGCATCATGCTGTTAATGGCAGATTTGTGCCATTCTTGTTTTGCTTGTCATTTGCAAACCGTGCATCCGATTCCGGTGATCTTTATATCGATTTCAACCGAAATCATCTCATCTTTCCAGCGGCATACTTGGTTTGCCAAGTTGATGCCTGGTTCATCATTTTCCTTCCGGAGCACGCATACGCATTGCATATCACATCTCGCATATCATGTCATGTTTCGCATCATGTTGATTGTGCATTGCACCGTGATTTATTGTGGTTCCTTTTTTTGTGTTCTTGCTTTGGGTAGAGCCGGGAGACGAGTACGTGAACGAGGAACCTGTTGAGAACGCTTACGAGGATCAAGCTTTCGACAACTCTGAGAACATTGCAGGCAAGATGACCATACCCTCGAAATCACTTCTATCTTTGCTATGCTAGCTGCTCGCTCTTTTGCTATGCCTCTGCCACGATGCCTACCACTTGCTATATCATGCCACCCATATTGCCATGTCAGCCCCTAACCATCATTTTCCTAGCAAACCGTTGATTGGCTATGTTACAGCTTTGCTCAGCCCTCTTATAGCGTTGCTAGTTGCAGGTGAAGCTGAAGTTTGTTCCTTGTTGGGACATGGAGATGTTGTTCCTTGTTGGAACATGTTTATTTGTTGGGGATATCACAATATATATCTGCTATAATTAATACATCTATATACTTGGTAAAGGGTGGAAGGCTCGGCCTTATGCCCAGTGTTTTGTTCCTCTTGCCACCCTAGTTTCCGTCATACGGTGTTATGTTCCTTGATTTTCGCGTTCCTTACGGTTGGGTGATTTATGGGACCCCTTGACAGTTCGCTTTGAATAAGACTCGCCCGGCAAGGCCCAACATTGGTTTTACCATTTGCCACCTAAGCCTTTTTCCCCGGTTTTCGCGAGCCGAGGGTCATCTTTATTTTAACCCCGGACCAGTGCTACTTGAGTGCTGGCCCAAACTAGAGTGCTTTGCAGCGCCCCTCAAGGAAACTTGAGGTCTGGTTTTAGTTATACGGACTGCTCATCCGGTGTGCCCCGAGAGCGAGATATGTGCAGCTCCTATCGGGATTTGTCGGCACGGTCGGGTGGTCTTGCTGGTCCTGTTTTATTGCTGTCGAAATGTCTTGTAGTCCGGGATTCGAGATTGATCGGGTCTTCGGTAGAAGGAATATCCTTCGTTGACCGTGAGAGCTTATAATGGGCTAAGTTGGGACACCCTGCAGGTAATATCTTTCAAAAGCCGTGCCCATGTTATGAGGCAGATGGGAATTTGTTAATGTCCGGTTGTAGAAAACCGAAGTTGACCTCAATAAAATACACATCAACAAGGTGTAACCGTGATGGTCTCTTCTCGGAGTCCGGAAGTGAACACGGTGTTGGAGTTATGTCTGACGTAAGTAGTTCAGGATCACTTCTTGATCGCTATTAGCTTCACGTCCGTGCTTTGCTTCTCTTCTCGCTCTCTTTTGCGATGTAGCCACCATATATGCTAGTCGCTGCTGCAGCTCCACTTTACTACTCTGCCTCCCTATAAGCTTAAATAGTCTTGATCTCGCTGGTGTGAGATTGCTGAGTCCCCATGACTCACAGATTCTACCAAAACAGTTGCAGGTGCCGACGATGCGGTCAGGGTGACTCAACCGAGCTCAAGTGGGAGTTCGACGAGGAACGTGGTCGTTACTATGTGTCTTTTCCTGATGATCAGTAGTGGTGCCCAGTTGGGACGATCGGGGATCTGTGTAGCATTTGGGGTATCTTCTTTTATTTTGGTTCCGTAGTCGGACCTTGAGTGTACTCGAATGATGGATGTTTATTTATGTCTTGTGTGAAGTGGCGATCGTAAGCCAACTATGTACCTCTTTCCCTTATGTATTACATGGGTTGTGTGAAGATTACCTCACTTGCGACATTGCTTTCAATGCGGTTATGCCTCTAAGTCGTGCCTCGACACGTGGGAGATATAGCCGCATCGAGGGCGTTACAGATCGACGGCGGTGAAGACGGGGACGTGACGGACCGCTAAACCTAGACAAATATTAAGGAAAATGGAGCTTGGAGGTCGAGCTTGGAGAGGAGAAAGCTTAAGTAGTGTGGCTCGGGCATTCCATCGAACACCTCGTGTGCATAGGAGGTGAGCTAGAGCACCACAAAGCTCTCCCTCGCTCACATGCCGAAAAAAGCGAAACCTTTGGGAGTGCTCGCTTTCATGGCGAGGGGTATATATAGGCAACTAATTGGTCCCGGTTGGTGACTTCAACCGGGACTAAAGGGCAGCCTTTGGTCCCGGTTCGTCCCACCAATCGGGACCAATGGTGGTGGGCCAGGAGCGAGGCCCATTGGTCCCGGTTCGTCCCACCAACCAGGACCAAAAGGTCCAGACGAACTGGGACCAATGGCCCACGTGGCCCGGCCAGCCTCCGGGGCTCACGAACCGGGTCCAATGCCCCCATTGGTCCCGGTTCTGGATTGAACCGGGAATAATGGGCTGGCCGGGCCTGGACCATTGCCTTGTTTTCTACTAGTGGGGGTGCACAACCAATCGGTGGTTGGGAGGGTGGGGACAAATATAATCTAAACAACCCTAAACAGAGCTCCACAATTTTATCTAAGGTCGAGGGGTTGACCCCCGACAATCATAGCTCCGCCTAAACACAACATTTGCATGTTCTGTAGTACTAGACATAATATTCATGTTTCAGTTTCATGTTCATTTTAAATATTGAACTGAGGACCATGGATGTATTACATTTTACTCCCTTCTTTCCTAGATATTATTCTTTTTAGAGGCTTCAAATGGACTGGCACATACGGATGTATATAGACATATTTTAGAGTCTAGATTCACTCATTTTGCTTCATATGTAGTCACTTGTTGAACTCTCTAAAAGACTAGTATTTAGGAATAGAAGGAGTATTTTTGAATTCGTGTCATACATACATGGTTTAGAAAAATAGATGCACTATACTTATTGGATTGTTGTTGTGTTCGTGCGTGTGTGTCTCTGTGTGTGTGTGTGGTCATATGCTTGATACATACAAAGTTTTCTCACCTCCGTATTGTTCATCTTTTAAATTTGAATCTGCATTGGAAAACTTACTAGGGATACCATGAAATGTGAAATCCACGTTGAGATCACTATATCACAAACTCACTCTAATTCAACAAACTCATCATAAATCAATTACCATGTTGAGATTAGTATTTGCAAGGAAAATACGGGTATTGTAATACACATAGATTCGTTTGGCAATTTAAAAGGTTCCTTTCATATTCTCGAATGGTAGGACCCAATGGCGTACCAGCTAGACCTTGGGTCATGTTGATCCTAAAAAACCGGGTTCATGTCCTTCGGTGGCGTGCGTGGTACGCACATTAGGCAACCCCAACCAGTCGAGCCTCGGCGTTTAAGTCGAAATATCTGGCGGCCAGAAATTCAGCCCTAGGAAATTCCCCTCATGTCCCCGGTCCATAATGACTACCGATGAACAAATGAGGGATGCTTTAGTAACTAGACAACGTTACCTACCGTGCCGAGCACGGTTCAATTCCCTCGATCGCTGCTCGTCAAGGTCACCCGTCAACTGCATTGCCTAGTACTACTACTACTACACCAGGATGAGCACAGAATTGAGCCCGTTTGTTCGTGCCTAGTACTTGAGTTAATATATCAGGCAATGCACTTGTATGGAGGGATTATCCTTTTACTCTGCATATATAACTTGTCTGAAGTCTAACTAAGCAAAATGTTTGACCAAATCTTTTCTTAAGAAATACAACAGGACAGATGTACGGCTTGAAAATTTATTGCATGATGCAGGTTATGATATTGTTTCGAATCCTGGATCTTAAATTTCAGAAAATCCAAAAGTGAGCATAAATTCTTGAAACTGAGGATGGTCACGTGATATGGCACAAATATTACTTCGTAAGTTTTTTCTTCAATTCGAGACAAGCTGCTTATGACAAGTTGCACAAATGAAGAGCCAAGGTATTTTGGAACAAAGACCTGTCACGTTAAGGCGAACGCTTTCACTATTGAAACCATGGGCGTTTACATGCCGCCACGAGTCCCCGCTTCTCATCGGCAGGTGCCGTCCCAGCAAGCGTGTGAGTCGATGGGAGGCGTGCAAGCAGACCGCTGCGCCGGCTGTCAAGGAGGCGCGGCGAAAGATCACTGCAGTGAGACTCACCGGGAGGCGAGCCCTTTGACTAGGCTCCACCGCCCATCGTCGTCCCAACTGCTCCCACTTTTAATGTCGTCGGTGCCGCAGTTTAAAATCAACCCCGCACTACCTGGTATCGCTACAATCCTCTCTCTTCCTCTCCGATTCTCCTGACGTCTACCTCCAACTAGCCTGACCTAAACGTACGCCATGCCGCATCACGATGGTCTGCCCTTAGTGTTCCAGTTTCCTGAGGAAGACACCCAGCCGGAGTCTCAAGAACATAAGTCGCTTTGGGACGAGCTTGAACTGGCCTTGCGGGAAGACGCCGCGCCTGTCCCCGCTCCCGTTCTGGCTCCCGTCGCCCCGACTGCGCCAGCGCCCATCCTCGTGGCATTGATGGGCTGCGAGCCGCACATTGTCGCCGAGCTTGATGCCACGGGGTTCCACGAGGTCCCCGCCGACCTTCACGCGCCCGTGCACCTGCCAGCGCATGCGCCTGCGCGTGCATTGATGCGCACGACCGTGCCGGTGCCCGTCCACCTGCCAGCGCATGCGCCTGCACGTGCACTGACGTGCGCGCCCGTGTCGGTGCCCGTGCACACGAATGTCTCCGCCGCACCATTGACAGCGCATGTCCCCGCGCGGGTGCCAGTGCCCCCCTCAGCGGCATGGATGGCCGCCGTCGAACGCTTCCTTGCACCAACGCCAGTCGCCTCCTCCCGCCAGTTGACTCGCTCCGAAGTCCAGAACATTTTGGCCTTCCTTGAAGCTAGGCCAACATACAGGAGTACGCCAACAACGGCACAAGACGCCGCCGTCGCCGTCGGTCAGTGGCCCGATGACACACAGATCACGGCAGAGGAGCCGCTTCCCACCGCGAGACGCCCCCGCCGTCGCCGCGTGATCTAAATTTGCCATGAAAAACGTTCGGATTGCCATGCTTAAAATCCAAACGTTTATCATTTCCGTTTATTTTATATCGATCATCGTATAATTTAAGGTCGGAATCATACTGAACAAAATGTATGGTTTGATCGATTGAATGTTCTGCTAGAGCCGTATCAAATTAAATATAAAACGTCATCAAGCCACATGTATTCCTTATTATCCAATGACCTAGACTACTTCAATGTCGAGTGCTCAACACGTTTAGCGTGCAGTTAATTTCATGCCAAAAATAGTGCTAATCACATGACAACACGCAAATAATATCCTATTAGTTAATATCAGCATGCACTTCATATACTTCCAAATTAATGTGCATTGCACGTACACACTGACTAGTGTTGCTAGTACGCGAAACTGGTGCCGTGACTTGTGAACGCGTCCAGATATGGTCAACGGCAACATCACCCGCGAGTTCTTCCTGTTTGCCCGTGCGTCTAAACATAGAAGGGGAGGAAAGAGAGAGAGAGAGCACATATGGAAACCACCAGTAAGTGAAGGCGAATAGTACTAAAAATAATATTACATGTTATCTATTAATTAGGCTATGGTAATATAAAAACATTATGTGAACAAACGGGGTACAACAAACATTGCTATTCTATGTATGTTGCCTATTGACGTGCGGCTTGAAGGCCCGGTCGCATGTTCGATCCTCGTCCTTTATTTTTTAATTTGTATATGGGTCTAAATTTGTTTCATGACATGTGGGCCCCTCGGTGTCTAGTTTGTAGCACTTTAATTTGTGGGTCAAATTTTGTTCCATTCCAACTGGACTATCGGTGTGTAGTTTTATAGGTTATTTATAATAACTAAAGAGAACAACATAGTTTTTTCAATAATACCATGGTGCGACGTTGAAGGCGAGGAAGGACGTGCAAGAGAGCAATGACCGAGCCAGAGGGAAATCAACTAGGGGAGTTGCGTGGGTTGCAACGGTGTTTGGAGTAGTTGTGGGCTGAATGCTACGAAAATATAATCTAAACCGACCGGAATAAATGCCTACACAAATTAATCCAAGGTTGGAGTGCCCCTCGCAATGTAAATAGCTCCAGCTTTGCGAGGGATGGAGAGGTAGTAGCTTCAACGCGTGGAAGATACGGTGTGAGAAAGCGATGTCAATCGAGAGACATATAGATAGAGAGACAAAGTGAGTGTGGTCCGACATTCATTGAAAAAATATATATGCTCTGCAGATATATTGTCTCATTGAGCTTTTGGCAAGGGTGAGGGCTGTAAGATAGAGCTTGAGAGATGATCCAGTCACAGACGTGTAGATATATTTTGTGCGTGGGAGGAAGCAAGGTCAACCGATCACATAGGGTCACCGTGCGATCGAAAGAGTGAGACGGGTTGGAGAGCGTGACCTAGATAGACAATGCGCGTGAGAGATTATACAATGTGAATAGGTCGAATTGGGCTCAGACATGGTGATATATCGTTTTTGTCCGAGAAAGAGCGTGGTCAATCGAGACATACGGAGAGAGAGAGAGAGAGAGAGAGAGAGAGAGATTGAGTGAGCGTGGCCCACCATGAGGTCGAAAGAGTGGCGGCGGCTTGGATGGGCTGACCTAGATAGACAATCTGCATGAGAGAGTATAGAGTGTGTCGATCGAGGCCCGAAGAGGGAGATATATCATTTGTGTGTGAAAGAAAACGTGGTTAAACGAGACTCAGATAAAGAGAGCGATATTGAGCGAGTGTGGCCCGCCGTGTGGAAGAAAGAGTGAGACAGTCTCGAGGGAGTGACCTAGATATACAACGTGCTTGCATGCGCATGAGAGGTTGGTGGGGCTAGATAGGCAATGCATGTATTTAGCGCGAGAGGGTGAGAGGGAGAGGGGAGAGAGAGAGAGAGCTCGGCATGGGGTGCAATGGCGGGTGTGTGAGGTAAATACATTTGGTAACAAAGTGGAAAAAGGGGTTGTGTAGTTGAGAGACTTAGAGATCGAAACTTGGAGAGAAAGAATGAACGTGTGTTGGAAATCGATAGCTTCCTAAGGTGGTTAGGAGAGGAAGATTGACCGATACAGGAAGTATGTAGCGTTTGTGCGGGGGGCTAAAAACAACATTTGAATGTACATAGTACGATACTTAATATCGATGTTTCAATTCGGTGTACATTGTAAGATTTGAACCGAGGACCAGGCATACGGGTAATTATTACGAATTCGTGCCATACTAAGTTTCGAAAAGTTGACATTGACTCAATTTATTGTGCTATTTTGTAGGTCATATGTTTGAATCCATCCAAAAGTTTTCTCACTACCATGGTGTTCATCATATACATATGAATTTGTATTAAAAATTAGCGTGGATACACTGAAATGCGAAATCCACGTTAGAATTTGAGATCGCTACGTGACACACACTCTAATTCAAAAATCTAACTACGTGACACACACTCTAATTCAAATAACTAATTATGTGACACACACTCTAATCCACGTTAGCCTAGGTACCATTTCGATTTTTTTTCAAATAACTCCTCATTAATTAATTTATAGTACTCCCTCTGTTCACTTTTATAAGACCTTGAAGACATTTCAGACAATGTGCAAAATAGTCCATTTTAAGTTGTCTGAAACGACTTACAAAAGTGAACGGATGGAGTATCTCGTTTCGAATGACTAATTATTGCAAGGAAAACACGGTCATGGTAATACATACAGATTCGTTTGCAAATGAAAGAAGATTCATTTGCATTCTCAAATGTAGGCGCACCAGGCAGACAAGGGTCGTGTCGGGGTGGACGCTGCTTTGGTGCCCTAAAGGCAACTGCCTTTGGGTGACTGACATGTGGGCCAGCAACCTGTTGGGCCCACATGTCATGGACAAAAAGGCAGGTGCCTTAAGGCACCGAAGCATAGTCCTGTCGGGGTGGTCGCATGTGTCGGATGGACGCGTAGCACCCAGCCACCAACCCCCCTCCTCCCAAAAAAAAGGACGACGACAATATAAGTTCGCGCTTCCACATTTCGGATTGAAATATCTGGAGGCCCCAATTCCAGCCCTGCAAAATCTCTCTTCTCCACCGTCCCCTTCCGCGCCCAGATTGCTCAAATCCCTAATTCGCCGCCGAACCACCGCCCCGGAGTTACCTCATCTACGCCCTCGTTCACCGCACCGGGTGGTCCACCGACAACGTCGGCCGCCGCAACCGACGTGCCTCACAGACACCGAGTTCCACCGCATCAGGTGCGCTTCACCGACGCCGTCTCCCAGCTCACCAGGGCTACTTCACCGAGCACATCGCTGCACCTCCACCTTCGAGGCCGTTGGTGCTTCACCAACGGTCTCGCTCCACCTGATCAGAAGCGCTCCGCTGCCACTCAAGATCTGCATCCGCGCGCTGCCAGCCAACGCCAGCGCATCACCCTCAACGGCTCTGAAGTGACCCGCACTCTAGCTAGACGAGCATGCCCAAACGCCGGCCCGAACTAGGTATCCACACAACACTTCCTTGTGCACTGTTCCGACGATGTTTGGATATCCTTTCACTGCTCTCTTAACTTACACGCCTATGCAACTCTGACTTTAACTCTCATTTTCTTCTGGAGATATCATCTGAAACAAGCAAATCCATTTTTTAGCGAAGCATGACGGCGCTACGGGATCTGGTACACATCCTGCACACCTGTATAACCTTGTAAGTATATTTCCTCCGGTACAACATGATGGTCGATTCCTCTTATTTGATCAACCATTTGCCGTGTCAAAAATGCAGAGGGGGATGCAAGGAGCACAAGGCCTGCACATCCAAGCAAGTGGTAACATGGACTTGTACATGGAACATCCCAAGCGCAAGCAGAGCTGCAGTGAGCCTGTACAACAAGCTAGCGTAAGTCCCTGTATTTCATTTAATTCATACTGGCATTCGTGTATGATTTGTGTGCAGTGGCTGATCCACGAATTCAAGTTACTAGGGGCGAATATTTAACTTAAAATATACGAAGGCACTTGCACTCCGGAAATCAACATAACTTGAGAAATGTGAAGCTACATGCACTTTGAAAACCAGCTAATGATCCAAAGTAGTTCAGATTATAAACACTAAATGATGCAAGCACCAAAAAACACAAAATGCAACATGGTGTACAAGGACTGCAAACATGGTCTGTACCTGCTTGAATTATTTGTTCTCTGGCTGAAAATATTGAAGTGTAATTTCACGTATAACCAGTGCGCAAACTGCATATCAATATATCTATCCTGCACAAGTATGCCAATAGTTTCAAACAACAGATTAGAAAAGTATTTATGCTATGTTTTCATGATACGGGACTTTCCGTAGATGGCCTCGACGCTTCCTCAAGCTATGAAAATGCACTATAATTTGCTTGTCATCAATGCCTGCAAATATCTATCTCTCTCAACATAGTAGATCATCATTAGACACTAAATCCTTTAATGAGCTTGCAAAATGCTTGCATTAGATCCCTCATTAGACACTATATGTTCATCACCAGGAGCATGTAAAAATGTTTGCATCAAATCCTTCATTAGCAGTCTGTTCATTAGACACTTCAGGCTCAAGAACAACATGAGCTTGTATGTTTGCACGGAAACTTGATTAGATACATCAGATTCAGTCGATTCAAGATTGATTGGGGAGTTATAAAATAAGTAGAAATTGGTTTCATTTTATCATAGATTCGCTACATACAAGCAGTTTTACAACACTGTCAGGTTTAACTATTGGCCAGAAATTGAAGAGTTGAATTAGATATAATCAGGGATGTGATGTACCTGCTCGTTGTGCATGCTACTCTTGCAAGCTGCGATCGTCCGCTTATGCAAGCTCGATGCCATGCCCGTGCTGCCGCCGCTGCCTCCCATGCAGGCTACACCCAGGGTTGGATCTTCATCTTCTTGTCCTTCCGTTCGCTTGAAGCCCGGCGACCGCCCTCCAACGAGGGCACGAGGAAGTGCTGTGTCGGTTTGTCCAGCGGCGGCTAGGTTAGGAGCGAACTAGACTGGAGGCTAGAGCGAATGAATTGGATTTTTCCTGCTGTCGATCGATATGGGAGGCGCTCGTTTGGGCCGCGAGCCTGCTATAGGGCCTGCCTTGCACTTATGTTATTGGCCCATCCAAATTGAAACATTTTTCTTCATTTTTTACATTGCCTGCTCGTGCGTTGGGACGAACAAAACTAGCGTGGGCCAACCTGGATGACTCAAAGTAGGTGCACACTTTCCAGCCACCTGAGGCGGCCGCCCATACCAGCCCCTATGGTGGCGTCGCCCCTTTTTGCATGTATGATTGGATAGTTAAAAATATTCCAGTGGCGCTTTTGTTTTACCCACAGAATGGTTGAATTGCTTGTTTCTATGAACTGAGTTCGCCAATAATGTGAAGGATGCCAGTCTTTTCATCCTATTGTAGATTGCTTAGATCTCGATATGCCAAAAGTAATCGCATGAAATATACAGTAAAAGCCAATGTTGTTTGTTTTGCCTTTACTAGTCTGACTACACGTCCTCATATAACATATCAAGGACGCACCAT
Organism: Aegilops longissima; assembly: GCA_021605205.1. Taxonomy (NCBI): domain Eukaryota; kingdom Viridiplantae; phylum Streptophyta; class Magnoliopsida; order Poales; family Poaceae; genus Aegilops; species Aegilops longissima. The sequence goes on along the minus strand of CM038676.1, from coordinate 609,900,556 downwards.
CTTACCAGATTAACCATTCGACTTACCCATGCAGTGTGGGAAGAAAGAAGTATTGGGACTGCGTATCCAAGCAATTGATGCCATGGACTCCTTCGTACAACCTTGTAAGCGAAAAAGAAGTTGCAGTGTGCCTATACAAAGAACTAGCGTAAGTTCAGTTACCTGCATCTCGGAATTTTAGTTAGCCACTTATTGCAAAGTTGTTCAATTATGTTGCTTGGCTTAATTTAGTTTGCTACTGATTACATAATGGCACAACCTGTTAATCATATTGTAGACTGCGCCTATCTATGTGTTTGATACTTACTGTTAAGAATTACCTGTTTGCCTTAACTTAAATATCTACTTGTTTGTTTAACTGCATTGCTGCTGCAACAGCGGGTTACAATGATGTCAATAACTACTTTTCAGCATCCAATTGAAACTCTTTAATTCCTTGTTTGTTTAACTGGTTTGCTATTATAAATCCCAGTTGAGATGTTTTGCTAACTTCAACTTTCTGGAATACAATCGGAACTTTAATGGCAAAACAGCTTAGCCCAAGATCAAAGACCAAGGTCCCCATGGACGTTGCATCATCCCACAGCCGTGGCACCGGCCCAATCGTGCATTATGAATTGCCAACTCCTGATGCTCTAGAGGCTAAACTAGTGGTAGAAAGAGATTATGCTTCTGCACTTAGAGATGAAGTTGACATGTTGAGGAAGCAAACAGCACAATCACAAGCAGTACTCAAGACAACCATTAAATATTTGGAGGATTTCAAAACGAAGCAAGCTGAGACTGACCAGATTGTTAAGGTCCTGAAGGAAAAAAGGAAATTAAATTCCTACTTGGTAAATCATAGGTGAAATGTTCTTTCCATAGTTGAATAACCTTTGTGTTGTCTGTTCATGTAATCAATCAAACCATTTGTTTTAGAGAACATGTAATAATTGTTTTTTTTTGTTTTTTGGTTTGTAATTTTATTTGAGCACAAGTCTGTATTAATTGATAAGACTCAGAGACATTTCATTTGGATTGCTGTGCCAGACCTACAAATATGTCAATCGGGCTGAATGTGCATTCAGCAATAGTAGTAGTATAGATGGACCATAAGTGGCACGCATCGGAAAGGTCCAAGATGCTGGCTAAAAAAAGGATGTTGTTGTAGCCAAAAAAAAGTACAGCGGCCTGGCTTATGTATGTTAGTTGATATTATTGATCCATATACTATATAAGTGTTTATATGTTCGTTAGTTGTGTACATTATTGTTTGATTGACTCGGTATTTGAATCTTGATACATCGCTTGTGTACATATCTAAATGGGAGTACACATTATGCTGCGTGTGACATTTGAATTGGACATAAAGTGTTCCAAATATTCGAATTCACCTTGAACTGGATTCTAGCTTATGAATTCGAGTATCGGCATTTGTAAATCATATTCATATATGACAGTGGAATACATCTTTGTCGTGCTTTTGAAGATATATAAAAACACATAGAATGATTTATAAAGATTCGTATAGGAATACAAAATGGATTCGAATTTAGTTGCCAGGGTAAACGTGGATGCTTATTGTCCCAAAATTGGAAAGAAGCGGAAAAATGTCCACTCCCACGTCGTCTGCCCGAAGCCAAGTGTTTGGGAGATGGAAATTATTGTCTACCCCTTACACAGACAATCCATCGGCCCGGTTTCCACTGCTCTCAATAGGGGTAGGTTAGTAACTTCAAGTAGACGTGACATGACCGCCTCTGAGCCCATTCCGACACGGTGGGCGCCAAACATGGGCGGCAAAACACATTTGATTCAAGCTCGTCCGAAAGACCTCTGTTTCTCCCTCCATTTCCCCATTCATACACGGTGGGCGGCAAAACAAACTCGACTCGACCGAAATTGATGTAGGCAAATATTTTCTATAGGGGCAGGTTTGTAACTTCACTCAGACGTGACACAACCGCCCTACCTGTCAGCCCCGTTCATACACCGTGGGCGCCAACCACCCTCTCCTCGCCCAAAATCGCTCTGGGCAAATATTGGCGAGATGCGAGATTACCGTCCTATCCCCAACCGACGAGACGTCCAAATTTTAAAGGGGGATAAGTTTGTAACTTTTCCATATTTCAGACAGGCGTGTCACAACAACATGATTCCCCGTACCTCTCCCTCCATTTCCCATTCATACACAGTCCGCGCTAGAACACCCCATCCCCACACCAGCCTCCGTCCGCCACCCCATCCATCGCCGCCGTCCTCCACCACATCTGTCGCCACCGTCCTCCACCATGCCGGAGCACCTACCAAGACCACGTCGTCTAATGCTAGAGATGGTCGTTTCTCATCCACGGCGACGGACCAATAGCCTTGCATCGCGTCCTCTCGCTTCATCGGCGCAGTCGTCCTCTTTGCCGGGGCCGCTCACACGACCTTCTCTTCCACCGCAACGGGACTTATCCCCTGATGCACCCATCTACCATTGCAGATCTGCTTCAACGCCACCGACAGCCATCGCACCCCCGATGCCTACACGGCGCCGCAAGAGAGGTGGTACTTCATATCTCCTCAACTTTTTGATCTCAACCAGAAAATAGATCTTAACTTGGTTACTCTACTTTCTTTTCAGCTCTTAGAATTTAGTTCTTAGTTTGAAGCACAATGGATGCTAAATATCATTTATCCGGTTTGCAGCTTCAAATCTGCCATGGCACAGCCATAATACGGTTTAATTGATCATGCTTAGGGTTTAATTGATCATGTTGGTTCGGTGGTGGTTTCTTTAATAGAAATCGGAGGGGAAGCCATCTTTTGCTAAAAAAAATATGCTTAGAGTTTCCCCCTTTTATGATCACTATACGATCAGAATACGTGCTTCGTGTCATAATAACACTGCTCCAGCCATCAAGCTAAACAATCTTAGTTGTTCAAATACGAATCTGATATTATTAAAACAGAGTTGTTTAATTGGCCAGCTAAATGTTCATAAATAAGTTTCGAAAATGCATGTTCGCCGCCGGTGTGTATCTCTCTGAGGTGCCCACGGTGGGCCGCCCACCTCAGGATTTTGGGTCGCCCCAGCCCGATTCCCCTCGTTTCTGCAAGGCTTCCGATCTCTACTCGCCCCCAGCCGCCTGCCCCGCCGGCGACTTGCCGTCCCCGGACGGCATGACTCTAGGAGGAGACGCCGGACTAACAGGAGGCCAGGAGCCACTCGCCCAACAGCATCACCGCTGCCCGGGCGTGCCGCAGTGCCTACCTTCCCAGTCCGTTCAAGGCTCAGGCGTGCAGCACCCACCAAGCCAACCCGATTTATCCTGAGATACGTCCTCAACACTCAGCAGCCACTCCTCATCACCCATTTTCTAATTGCTTCATTACTCATTAGGCATGACTGTCATTAGGGTTTGTTGTGTACTTAGTGCTACCTACACTTAATGGATCAGATGTATTTCGGTAATCTTTAGTACCTCTAAAGTTCACAGGGTTTTCAAAATTCCGGCCCTCGAAACAGAAACTAGTCATTTTGGATTGTTGGTCGTAGTGACATTGGCCCAGATTACTACTGCAAGCCAGGTTTGTTGACAATTTTACTTGTCTTTCTTACTCATTCGATATAATATCCAATTATTCACGTCTATTAGTTGCAAACAATAAGTGCTAGACAAACATCTTCATTCAGATTTAGGATGGTCTCTTACTGCAGTTACAATTCTACATACTTGTCCTAATAAGCTCACAAGTAAATGATTGATTCACTACATCTATGCTTGCCTTGTCATATTTGTTGTCAATATTCTTTTAGGGTGGACCACCCTGTTTCTAAATACTGGAACCATAGACATGAGTGAATATTATTTCTCTATGTGATCTCTTCCATCATGTGTGGGTAACGAACACTGCATTGCATAGTAACAAAGTGTCATTTCCAGCTTTTACATAGGCTTCGATCTTTTACATGGAATACAATCTGCCTACTTGCTTTGTGTCGCACTACCAACACTCCACCCTTGAAGCTAAACATTACGCCACTCATAATTACTTAGTTTATTTGTTCAAATAGGAATTTCATATGATTCTAATGTTCCTACTTTAGTTTTGAAATGTGTGCCTGCCTGTTATAGAGACATAAGGGGTTTGTATTTCTGCGTGTGGTCTGGTCAGCACGGTTGGGGAGGTGAAATTTGCATATGCAGGGGTTTATAGGGATACACTCTCCGAGTTGAATCTGCAATGCATTCCATGGATAATCTGACTACTTTTTATGTTTTCATGAATCTCAGATTCCGAACAGCATCATAATGATTATGAGCTTGCGCGCATGAAAAGAGTAAAGCAGAACAATGCCATGGCTGTCAAACTTGGCATTAAGGGACTGAAATCAAGTCTGGATGCAATGCAATGCAAACGCTCTCCACCTAAAGATTCATGCTCAGAATATGATCCTAACAGTGATTCTGAGCTAGAGGGAGACCTAAGTCAATGTAGCTCCCTAGTGGAGGAGCCAGAGGAAGATGCCCTATCTTATTCAGCAATCAAGGTACTTGCTCTAACTTTCCAAGGTTACATTGCTTGCACATATCTTGCAACTGATGCTTTGCATTGTTTCTACTTTGTTGAACTGCCATTAGCTTAGTTTACACATCGTATGTGAATACGCCTGCCTATCCATTTTCAAAGACATATTCCATCTGTCATCATACCATATTTATCCATTCAAATGTTGTTCTTGTGTATCAGACGTTCAAAAGGAAGAGGGCGATTGCTGATCGTGGAGGAGCACAAGCAAAGTATTTGGAAAAGGTAGTGGCACCTGATAAATCAAATAGCCCATTAGGTGTAGTTGCATTATCACCTGACCCACAAAATACCCCAACTCTAGCCCTACTACACTGGTCATTTCTGATGCCCCAACTCAGCAGACCCCAACTGCAGCAAACAATATGATTATGCCAGTTGACATAGCACCAGTTGTACGACACAAAACCCCCATTCCAGCAAAGAGTACACCAAATCCAGTTGCCAAATCCCTTTTCGAACCAGAGGGAGCCCCAATTGCAGCAAATAGGGCCCCTGTTCCATTTCTTCCCAGTTTAGAAGACGAAGCTTATGTTGTTGTCAGGAACTTTGTGCGCATCTTTCCTTCATGGAAAGATTATACCGCATGAACGAACAATTTCAGTCTTCCTCCGCAACTTATGCGTAAGTAATGTACTAATGTTATTCATGGTCATTACTGCATATGTTTCTGCTGACAGAAGACACAAGAGTTCATTCTTTTAAATAGGCGAGGAGAAAACTGGATTGTGATGACGAGCAAGGGTTGGTTGCGCTTTTCAAGCACTCGTTGATGAAGTATCGTTCCTACCTGAGGCAAGCGCACTTCGATGGCAATCCTCTGAATGAAATTTCTGTAAAGTCTCCGGTGCTACATTTATCCGACGGTGACTGGAATAATCTTGTTACACATTGGTCTCAGCTGCAGCGTAAGGTACTGTCTATGATATCACATCACAATTTGAACTACATTTGTGCATTTGCCTTAATGTCTCACTTGTACGAAAATTGTTAGCAGAAGAACATCCGTTCTCAAGGGACCATGAATCTCGCAACTATACCGCATAATCGCATTGCTCTTGTGAGTACCTCTTGCCCTGTATGACCATACTTACTTTCATAGCTGTTTGATTATGTAGCATCACTTCACATGTTAACCTCGTAATCATCCATTTGGTGAACATTATAACATTCGTATGGACTCTTACATAAATTTAGAATCAACCCTACGCTTTTGAAGAGGTTTAGCTCTGTAGTCCTCTTGTAAGGACTGAACGTGGTCTATCACTGTACTTACATTAACAGCTACTTCGAGGATTGGTAGTTGATTATGTAGCATCACCGCATCTTATCTTCATTATCCTCTATCCCTTCCAGTATTATCATATCTATAATTACTCTCTACAAAATATAGAGTACAGGCAATGCTTATGAAGAACATTCTGTGCTGAAATTCTTGAGTTATCCTTCCCTTGACATGGAGAAGGGCATAATAAAGCCAGTGTTAACTATTAATGTAAGTCAGTCCTTCTAAAGCCTTTATCCTCAACTGCTGTTTAATTTGCTCATACTCCCTATCGTTTACTGATGTTTAGTTTGCTGTTTCTACCAAAATGCATGTTAAGTAAGAACTGTAAGTTATAAGTTTTACTTGTAAAACCAAATTCTTATTCATACCATGCACATTACTTAATACTCCCTATATGTATGCTTGTTTTGTGGATCTATAATCCAAATTGTGTGGTGAAGCAGCCCAGTTTGCACCTTGTCATCTCCTGTTTTATCTTCTTGATGTGGTGATGATATGAACAACATGCCATGCACATTATCCAAAATAGATACAATGATTTTCTTTGCCCTTCATCTATGCTTGTTATGTTGACATGGTAACCAAGTAGTGTGGTGAAGCTCCCCTCATTATGAACAATGCCAAATTATGCTATTGATATTTTGAACTTACTCTTTATTTTCTAATTTGAAATTGGATAGAATTGATGAGCAGTTATCATCTTTGTTTATACACGTGCAAACCTGTCATCTCTCTGCTTTTTTTCAGGGTGATATGCCTGATGGCATGCACAAATCTGCTGAAGGCTGTGAGACAAACCCAACATATATTGCAGCAAAGAAGGCAAAACATCTTGAAGATAGCGAGACAACCCCAAAGTCTTGTCTTGATGCAGTGTTCAGGTTACTTGAGACTAACGGTCAGACAAGCTCATAGAATTTGTTGTCTGAATCAGTTCGATTTCTTCAGTCCCAAGTTCTAGCAGAAAGGCATTCTGCAACTCAACTTCGACTTGAAGTCCTATCTCTAAGAAAGATTGCGGAGAACACCAATGAGAACCTCATCGCTAAACAGCTACACCTGGAAGCTATGAACGAAATGCTAGGCCGGTCTCACAGCCTTGCTCAGCAGCTTGCGCAGCAGTTCCCCCGCAAGGCTAACCTTTCTTGAACTGTCTTGGAAGTGGTCTCGGTTCAATATTATTTTGTTACGCTGCAATGGTGCCCAGTTTTTGTAATATGCTTCTTCGTTGCGCTTTATGATCACTGGTGGCAAACTTCGATGCCTAGTGGATGTAATATACCTTAAACCCTTCATTGTATAGTGTAGGTTTATTCTTAGTTACTATGCCGTAATTTTTTTATTGTATAGAGTAGGTTTGTTCTTAATTCCTACTAGTTACTGCCATCATTCGCTATCTGAAAAAAAATCAGATGTAGTCGACCGGACCGAAACATTCGACTCTAATGGGCCAGGTTTTTAGCGGGCCACAATTGGGCCGGCCTGCGTCTTTCTTGGGCCCGAATGATTGGGGCCTTCAAACATTGCGCCAGGCCCAAACTTACACCGGCCTATATTTTAGTTGGGCCTTTTGTCGACCCAGTGCTTAGTTTGGCCTAGGTAGCGTTGGGCCATTAACAGGCTGAATATTGTACTGGCCTGTTACGGCCGAGATGAAACCACGGGCCTTTAGCAGGCAAAAATGCATGTTGGGCCTCAATTTTCACTAGTCGTCGACGGGCCTTCAAAGAGGCGAAATGTAGACCGGGCCGTTTGGGCCCGTTAGCTCACGGGCCGTTACTGTGGCGAAACATATCTCGGGCCTTAGTTGGCCCACTGATATCATGGGCCTTTAAGAGGCCGAAAAGCTTAGTACAGGCATCAACGGGCCGAATTACGCGACAGGCCTTTAACAGGCCCAAAGTCACATTGGGCTTAACTGTTGCCACCTTTAGCACGGGCCGTTAGTGGGCCCGATGTCCGTCGGACCATATATGGCCCATGGGCAGCACGGGCCATTCCCAGGCCGAAAGTCACACCGGGCTGAAATGGGCCCATGTCTACATCAGGCCTCTAACAGGCCGAAAGTCACTGGGCTATAGTTGGGCCAAAATATTCGGCGAACAATTAACGGGCCAGATCTGGCTTCGGGCCGCAAATGGGCCCAAATATTGGGCGAACAATTAACGGGCCAGATCTGGCTTCGGGCCGTAAATGGGCCCAAATATTGGGCGAACAATTAACGGGCCAGATCTGGTTTCGGGCTGTAAATGGGCCTTTATTAAGCAGGTCGTTATTGGGCTGGCCCACTAGTACCTGATTAAGTTCTACGGGCCTTTGACTGGGCCAGCCTTTTTAACCTATATGGGCCTCTGTTGGGCCCAGCCACGTGTCGACGTATCATAGGCATGTCTCCTCCAATGGACGGGCGACATCTGGCCCACTGACGAGCTGACAGCTGTTCCCTTCGGCCAATCAGAATTTTACACATGGAAATTTCCCATTGGTCAGGGCTATTAACGGGTTATCGGATCCAAAATCCGACCCGATAGCTTAACAGCGTTCTGTTACGGTGGATGCCACGTGTCGGTCACACTTGACGAAAGCACTTCTGTGACGCGCGATTTATCATCATGGAAGTGGACACTTCCGTGATGATAATTTTGGTAATGTCATGGAACACTTCTACGATAGCACAGGTATGAGTATCTTGATTCTGTCATAAATTTGTCATGGATGTACATGCATGACAAAAAATGCAACCTACTATGACAAACGCGTATCATCACGGAAGTGTATTTTTTTTTGTAGTGCTAGGACTAGTTTTATAGCCAAAGCAAATTACCATCCTTTTCTAAAAGACTCTCAAAATAATATAAGTGAAACATGAGAGATCAATAATTTCTATAAAATAAAACCACCACCGTGCTCTAAAAAGATATAAGTGAAGCACTAGAGCAAAATTATCTAGCTCAAAAAATATAAGTGAAGCACATAGAGTATTCTAATAAATTCCAATTCATGCATGTCTCTCCCAAAAGGTGTGTACAACAAGGATGATTGTGGTAAACTAAAAATCAAAGACTAAAATCATACAAGACGCTCCAAGCAAAACACATATCATGTGGTGAATAAAAATATAGCCTCAAGTAAAGTTACCGATAGACGAAGACGAAAGAGGGGATGCCTTCCGGGGCATCCCCAAGCTTAGGCTTTTGGTTGTGCTTGAATTTTACCTTGGTGTGCCTTGGGCATCCCCAAGCTTAGGCACTTGCCACTCCTTATTCTAAAACCAATCAAACCTTTACCCAAAACTTGAAAACTTCACAACACAAAACTTCAACAGAAATTCTCATGAGCTCTGTTGTATAAGAAAATAAACCACCACTTTAAGGTACTGTAATGAAATCATTCTTTATTTATATTGCTGTTAAACCTACTGTATTCCAACTTCTCTATGGTTCATACCCCCCGATACTACTCATAGATTCATCAAAATAAGCAAACAACACACGAAAAACAGAATCTGTCAAAACAGAACAGTCTGTAGCAATCTGATTTGTTCGAATACTTCTGTAACTCCAAAAATTATGAAATAAATTGGTGGACATGAGGAATTGGTCTATTAATCATCTGCGAAAAGAATCAACCTAAAAGCACTCACCAGTAAAAATGACAGCCAAACTCGTGAGCGCAAAAGTTTCTGTTTTTTACAGCAAGTTCTCAAAGACTTCACCCATGTCTTCCCAAAGGTTCTACTTGGTACAGAAACTAATTAAAACATAAAACCACATCGTCTAAACAGAGGCTAGATGTATTCTTTATTACTAAACAGGAACAAAAATAAAATTGGGTTGCCTCCCAACAAGCGCTATCGTTTAACGCCCCTAGCTAGGCATTGATAATTTTAATGATGCTCACATGAAAGACAAGAATTGAAGCGCAAAGAGAGCATCATAAAACACGTGACAAACACATCTAAGTCTAACATACTTCCTATGCATAGGCATTTTGTAAGCAAACAAATTTTCAAGGCAAGCAAAAACTAGCATATACAAGTAAGAAGAAAGGGATGATAGCATTCTCAACATGAAGAGAGGTAATTTAGTAACATGAAAATTTCTACAACCATATTTTCCTCTCTCATAATAATTACATGTAGGATCATAAGAAAATTCAACAACATAGCTATCACATAAAATATTCTCTTTATGAACCACATTCATGCAAAGTTGACACTCTTCCAAAATAGTGGGATTAACATTAACTAAAGTCATGACCTCTCCAAACCCACTTTTATCAAAAATTTCATAGGATTGAAAATCCTCCAAATATGTGGGATCTAAAGTTGACACTCTTCCAAACCCACTTTCAATATTATTGCAAACACTATTATCAATCTCATATTCATCATGGGGCTTAAATAAATTTTCAAGATCATAAGAAGAATCACCCAATCATGATCATTGCAACAAGTAGTGGACATAGCAAAACTAGCATCCCCAAGCTTAGGGTTTTGCATATTATTAGCACAATTGTCATTCATAGAATTTATAATAACATCATTGCAATCATGTTTTCGTTCAAGGAACTATCGTGAATCACTTTATAATCTTCTTCTATCAACACTTCATCACAATTTTCAGATTCACGAATTTCAAGAAAACCCTCATAAAGATAATCTAGCGCACTCAAATCACTAGAGCTTGGTTCAACATAATTGGATCTCTTAAAAAGATTAGCGAGTGTATGAGGATTCATAAACTTTTAGCTAGCGAAAATGCAAGCAAAAAGAATGTACATGGTAACACAAGCAAACAAAAGATCGAACGGAAGAAGGGCGAATAAAAAGGCAAAGGTTTTCGAAAATCGTTTTAGAAGTGGGGGAGAGGAAAACGGGAGGCGAATGGCAAATAATGTAATGCGAGGGAGAAGAGTTTAAGATGGGTACTTGGTATGTCTTGACTTGTCATAGATCTCCCCGGAAAAGACGCCAGAAATCCTTCTTGCTACCTCTTGAGCATGCGTTGGTTTTCCCTTGAAGAGGAAAGTGTGATGCAGCAAAGTAGCGTAAGTATTTCCCTCAGTTTTGAGAACCAAGGTATCAATCCAGTAGGAGACAACGCACAAGTCACCTAGTACCTGCACAAACAATTAAGAAACTTGCAACCAATGCGATAAAAGGGTTGTCAATCCCTTCATGGTCACTCGCAAAAGTGAGATCTAATAAAGATTGTAAAGTAAATAATTTTGGTATTTTTGTTGTATAGATTGGAAAGTAAAGATTGCAAAATAGTAAACGAGATGCGATGTAAATAAAAGAGATGCAATATAATAAGAAAGAGACCCGGGGGCCATAGGTTTCACTAGTGGCTTCTCTCAAGATAGCATGTATTACGGTGGGTGAACAAATTACTGCCGAGCAATTGATAGAAAAGCGCATTGTTATGAGAATATCTAAGGCAATGATCATGAATATAGTCATCACGTCCATGTCAAGTAGACCGAAACGATTCTGCATCTACTACTATTACTCCACACATCGACCGCTATCCAGCATGCATCTAGAGTATTAAGTTCATAAGAACAGAGTAACGCATTAAGAAAGATGACATGATGTAGAGGGATAAACTCAAGCAATATGATATAAACCCCATCTTTTTATCCTCGATGGCAACAATACAATACGTGTCGTGCTGCCCCTACTGTCACTGGGAAAGGACACCGCAAGATTGAACTCAAAGCTCAGCACTTCTCCTATTGCAAGAAAGATCAATCTAGTAGGCCAAACTAAACCAATAATTCGAAGAGACTTGCAAAGATATCGAATCATGCATATAAGAATTCAGAGAAGAACAAAATAATATATGAGTTCTTATATGCGGTGATAGTATTACACACCGCAAACACACCGCAAAAGAGTATTACATCAAATAGATCTCCAAGAACATTGAGAAGAACTTTGTATTGAGAATCAAAGAGAGAGAAGAATCCATCTAGCTAATAACTATGGACCCGAAGGTCTGTGGTAAACTACTCACGCTTCATCGGAGAGGCAATGGTGTTGACGTAGATGCCCTCCGCGATCGATTCCCCATCCGGCAGATCGCTAGAAAAGGCCCCAAGATGGGATCTCACAGGTATAGAAGGTTGCAGCGGTGCAAAAGTGGTGTCGTGGCTCTCTCTGATCGATCTAGGGTATAAGAGTATATATAAGCGAAAGAAGTACGCCGGTGGAGCTACGAGAGGCCCATGAGGGTGGGATGCGCGCCTACCCCCCCCCCCCCCCCCTAGGGCGTGCCCTCCTGCCTCGTGGCCGCCTTGTGGCGTTCCAGACTTCAACTCCAAGTCTTCTGGATTGCTTTCGGTCCAAGAAACATCATCGCGAAGGTTTCATTCCGTTTTGACTCCGTTTGGTATTCCTTTTCTGCGAAACTCTAAAATAGGCAAAAAAAACAGAAACTGGCACTGGGCCTCTGGTTAATAGGTTAGTCCCAAAAATAATATAGAAGAGCATATTAAAGCCCATTAAACATCCAAAATAGATAATATAATAGCATGGAACAATCAAAAATTATAGATACGTTGGAGACGTATCACACATCTCCGAGTGAAGTAAAATATCTTCGCTTTCACATAGTCACAACGAATTGTATGCCACTCCGCCCGTATGCCTCGTTCGTGTCCAGCTGTAGCAGTTCCACGCCCATTTGCAGAGGCCATGAGAAACCACATAAAAATTCATGCCAAGTAATGAGCCACCCATGGCGATGACAACACACCACTAATTCAGACGGTGGGCTACTGAGAGGAACTATGCAATGGTGAAACCATAGAACAACACCCGAACTTCACAGTTATAGTTCCGACTTCACCACGGCAACCAACCCGAGCCAAACTCGCAAACATCCAAAGAGTTGACAACCGCAACCTTTGTTGCAAGCCCAACATTGCCCACCACTGCCATCTTTGCCATAGAAGCGCCAACACCATCAACGATGTCTTCCATAGGCCCCTCTTGTCGATGTCCGACTCGAAAATGATGCCCCCAAGGAGGAAGACGACGCAAAAGCGCCGCAACCGTCTATTAGCATGGATCTATTGTTTCCTCTAAAGTTGCACAAAGGTGGCAGGCTGAGAGCCTCACCCCACCGATGCCATGAAGGGGGGAATACCGCTCGAAAGTGATGTCATCGTTGGCTTCGCCATGACCGGAGCCAAGTCTTTCATGTGGATCACCTCACGCATCAGCCAAGCCACAAGCAACCCCTCACAGGTAAGATCCAGCCGGATCCAACCCGCCCACACTACTGCCACGCTAAATATGGGCTAAGCTCCGGCTGGCCGCCAAAGCAAGTGTGAGGCTGCATCATCTGGATCTACTGCCCGCACCGTCTTGATGTGGCTGCATCATCTGGATCTACTGCCCGCACCGTCTTACTGATCAAAATAGTACAATGTGTGGGTCTTTGGTCAAAAGCATCCGTGAGGAACGAAAAATATTCAGGTTTGATATTGGGTAGTATTTTTTCTTTCAATACAATTGTGCAGCTTAACACAGTTTTTTTCTCTCAATAAAATATCGATGACAGTATTTTTTAGACTAGTATAGGGATATTATGTTTTATATCGAAAACTGAATATATTTCAAAAACTGTTTTTATATAGTTTGGACAAGCGAGAAGTTGAATAGTCACGCCACATACCGCCATGCTCCTTGAGATCAGGGTGAGGTCAGAGATTATGTTTTGGATTACAATGCGAGCTTCTCGCCAAAAAAAAAGATTACAATGCGAGTAGCAGGACAAATTAAGGTACTCATTTCTTTTTCTGAAAAAAAAACAAATTTCTCTATCACATGGCAAAGGTACACGTTCGTGCTAAGAAAAGGCTGCACGGCAGTCCTATTGGGGGTCAGAAGATCTGCACGCCGACAACAGTGTCCGTATACTTGTTCGTTTTTCACCCTCTCAAAAAGAGCACGTTCTCTTTTCCCTTTTGCCGGGACTCGTAAACGTGTTCACTTTTGCATGGCTAGAGATTCATCGACCACCGGTAGTGGTGTACTACAGCTCAATTTGTTTTGACTTTGTGACAAGCAATTAGCGTGTAAATCGTGTCGACCGGCTGGTAGTTTTGCCGTCACATGCTAGCTAAGCTAGCTACAGAGAAATTACACGGGAGGGACGGAGATAAGGCAAAAATGCCACACCTATGTAAGTTTGAACTGTGCCAGGTCATCCTATGCGTAAGATACGTAACAACCAATCCATAGATGTATGTAGCATTGCTTCTTTTTTTTTTTTTTGAAGGAAGATGTAGCATTGCTTGAGACAAATGCATGCTGTGTTTTCGCTAGGAACACGGTATAAACACATATATGCAATAATATATACGCGCATTCTGATACTCAAAAACACAAAAAAAAGGAAAAAAAAGTAATGTTGAGACCGTTTCCCTATTACTACCACACCACAGGAACCGCTCAAAACGAAAAAAGAAAAAAAAAAGACATCCGGCCGAATAGACTACAAAAGCCCACTACACAAATCGATGGAGAAAGAAAAAATGGCCCACACAAAGCAGCCCTGGAGGCTTGCTCCGTGGTAACAACGAACAAGAAACACGACAACTAGGTATGTGAAGGTTCTGATGCGTCGTTGCACAAGACAACACGAGCATCTTCCCTCTCGTTAGAGTTTTTGTGCTCCCGGGGCGACTATGTCGCTCCCGTTGAGATCCAACTTATTCCCTCTCGTCGACCGATCATCGAGAAGCGGCTGGGGCTCTGATCCCTGCCACCCCTCTCTTGGACGGCGGCTCGGTGTAGGGCGGCAAAGTTTTCGAGAAGCCCGACGTTCTACAACAACGGGCTAGGGTTTGGATTATGGCGGAGAAGATGGGGTCTGGACCGGCGGCGACCGATGCCTCATCATCTGCGTCGGAGGTTGAGAGGATGATGGCGGAACTGGGCCTATGTGAGGACGACATGGATGATGTGGTGGTCGATGAGGGATCTATTCCCCAAGACGCAGCCAGATGGATGGCGGTAGCTAGGGTTCATATCGATAAACCCTATAGCCAAGGATGGTTTTTTAGAAACATGCGAGCGGCCTAGGATCTGGCTCAGGTGGTGAATTTCAAGCCTCTGGAGGCGAATCTCTACACGTTGCAATTCTGATGCCTCAGCGATTGGGAAAGAATCATGCAGGAGGGCCTGTGGAACTTTCGAGGACATGATGTGATCATTACTCCATATGATGGGGTGACTCAACCAACTCAAGTTAAGTTGGACATGTTGGACATATGGATCCAGATACATGATGTTCCTAGTCTATATGCACATCTGGTTCCGACACTGGCGTCAAAGGTTGGAGAAGTTATGCTCGCTGAGCTTTCCTCGCATGATTTTACCGGCAACTTTTATCATGTTTGGGTGAAGATCAACGTCTACAAGCCCCTGAAGAATGTGGTGTCACTTGTGAGGGATTCCAAGCGGCAGATATACAGGGTCAAGTATGGGCGGCTGCCGGATTGGTGTGCGGTATGTGGTCATCTGGACCATACATTTAAGGAACAGGGTGACGGGATTCACCCCAAATCTGCACTGGTTTTCAAGGATCTTCGTGCCTCTTGGTCTATGAGGCGGAGCGGTGGCCCAGGAGGGGAAAGGGGACGCCGTGGAGGTCGCCGAGGCGGCCGAGGTAGAGGAAACAGAGGGCCACCAAGAGACGAAGAGGAAGAATACTGGAGAGATGATGATCATGAGGGAGGGCTGCAACCAAGTATGGATAATATGTCCGTCGATGACCCAAGCAGAAAGAGGGCGGTAAGGGAGGAATCAGGAAAAAGCGTCATGGTGAAGGAAAAGCAGAATGGAGATCCAAGTGCGTCGGCACTCGCCATTGTCCCGGTGGGTGCTGGCATGGTCAGCCCCCCTTTGATCAGAGAGCCAAAACGCTCGAGGACGGAAGAGGAGGAAAGGGAAAGCTCAAGCATCCAAGTGAAGAATTTGGCGGGCTCCTTCGAGGAGCGCCGCCGAGCCCAATGAGTGCTTTCTGTTGGAACTGCCGCGGTGCGGGAAACGCCGCGACAGTCCAAGAACTTCGCGATTTCACGAGGAAGCTTGCCCCTACCCTTTATGTATTGTTGAAACTCAGATAGAAGGATCTAGGATAGAGAATTTAGCTGGCACATTGGGATATGACAATGCGTATGCGGTTGATAGTGAAGGTAGAAGTGGTGGAATTGGCCTTTTTTGGAATAATGAAATAAAGATTGATATTTTAGGTTACTCCCGTTATCATCTAGACATGTCTATAGAGGAAGAAGGTCATGAGGCTTGGAGAATGTCGTGTGTTTATGGCAAGGCTCAAACACACCTGAGACATCGGACGTGGGATGTTTAAAAAAATATAAGCACCTCTAGCTCCCTACCACGGTTGGGTATAGGGGATTTCAATGAGGTTTTGCATTCAAGCGAACATGCTGGGATTGGGATGAGGAGTAATACCCAAATACAAGCTTTCAGAGACAAGGTGGATACCTGCATGCTTCTTGACATTGGATACAAAGGCAGGCCGTGGACATTTGAAAAGAGGGTGGTTGGAGGAACATACACCAGATGCAGACAAGACCGCGCATTGGCAAATGCACCATGGATGGCTCGTTTTGCTACTGCTAGTCTGGAGCACCTAACGGCGGCAACATCATATCACAGTCCGCTCCTTCTGGACCTTGGACGAGGATAGAGACATCTACAAGAACGCACTTTCCGATACGAAGCAATGTGGGAAAAACACGAAGAGCTGAAAGGTTTTGTTCAGGCAGAGTGGGCTGCGCATGGCACATGCAATAACGTTCAGGACCTGCATGAGAAACTACAGCGGGTTTCGGCGGCCCTAACAAAGTGGAGTAAGCAGTCGTTCGGGAGCGTACGGAAGGAGATCAAAGATCTGAAAATAGGCTGGATGAACTCCGGGGTGATCCGCTTAGAGTTGCGCCCACACATGTTGAACTAAAGACTAATGAAAGACTTATTGAACTGTATCATCGCGAAGAGATCATGTGGAGACAGAGAGCACGAATTGAATGGCTGGCCTCGGGCGACAAAAATACCAAGTTTTTTCATATGAGAGCGAGCTTAAGGAGAAAGAAGAATATGATCAAAGCTTTGGAAAATTCATTGGGGGTTTTGGTGGATGACCCGACTGAGTTGAGGGCAATGGCGCAAGCTTTTTACCAGAGTCTGTATACATCAGAAGGAGTGCAAGGAATACAGCAGGTCATTGATCATGTGCCTAGAAAGGTGACGGATGCCATGAATGCAGACCTTTGTGCACCTTACACTAATGAAGAGGTAAAGACAGCGCTTTTCCAAATGTTTCCCACTAAAGCACCTGGACCAGATGGTTTCCCGGCATTGTTTTATCAGAAGCATTGGGATGTGTGTGGTGAGGATGTGACTAATATAGTTCTCGGAATAGTTAAAGGAGAGGAAAGTCCGGAGGCTATCAATGATACAGTGTTAGTACTGATCCCCAAGGTGACTAATCCCAACCTCCTCTCATAGTTCAGACCGATCAGTTTATGCAATGTGCTATATAAGATTGCTTCAAAGGTATTTGCAAATAGACTGAAGCTTGTTTTACCAGATATTATTTCAGAGGAGCACTCTGTGTTTGTACCAGGTAGAATGATCACAGACAACATAATATGTGCTTATGAATGCTTAAATTTTATGAAGAAAAGCAGGTCCAGAAATAGCTATTGTGCTTTGAAGCTAGATATGATGAAAGCCTATGATAGGCTGGAGTGGCCTTATTTGAGGGCCATGATGGAGAAGTTGGGGTTTGCAGCAAGTTGGATTGACACAGTTATGGCTATGGTTTCTTCAGTCTCTTTTTCAGTTTTGTTCAATGGAGAAAGACTCAAGCGTTTTTACCCATCAAGAGTAATTCGGCAGGGAGATCCTATCTCACCTTACCTATTTTTGATTGCAGCAGAGGGCCTTTCGTGCCTCCTGAAATCCAGTTCACAGTCATCTTCACTCACAGGTATTAGAGTGGCACCAACGGCCCCAGCGTGAACCACCTTCTATTTGCAGATGACAGCTTGTTGGTTTTCAAGTCTAGTGTTGAGGATGCAGAAAGAGTTTCAAACCTACTGAACATATATTGCAATGCTTCGGGTCAGAGAATAAATACTGGAAAATCATCAAAAAAATTCAGTAAAGGATGTCCACAAGAACTCAGAGATGGAGTGAAAAATATTTTGAACGTTCATAATGAGTCCCTCAATGAATGATACCTTGGAATGCCGACAGATGTGGGTCAGTCAAAGAATTGCACGTTTAAATACTTGTGTGATAGGGTTTGGGAGAAAGTGAAGGGTTGGATGCAGAAGTTGTTATCGGCGGCACGGAAGGAAATCCTCATTAAGTCAATAGCGCAAGCTATACTAGTCTTTTCAGTGGCGTGTTTCAGGCTACCAAGGGGACTTTGTGACAATATCACATCCATTATTCGTCAGTTTTGGTGGGGAAGCAGTAGGGGAAACGCAAACCAGCTTGGGTAGCGTGGGACATAATGACCAAACCAAAGCATATGGGAGGAATGGGGTTTAGGGACATGGAGCTGTTCAACTTAGCTTTGCTCTCGAGACGGCTTGGAAGTTACTGAATGAAACCGAATCGCTGAGTGCAAGGTTGCTAAAGGTTGTTTATTATCCGGATGAATCACTGCTTCAGGCTGAGTTGGGGTCGCACCCGTCTCAGATTTGGCGAGCGATCTTAGATGGAAGAGATGTGTTGGCTCAAGGTTTGGTTAGAAGAATTGGTGATGGAGCCTCTACCAGGATATGGGACCATAACTGGATCCCACGAGTAAGTTACAATAGACCGATTGCATCATTGGTTACAACCCCGCCACTAATGGTTTCTGATCTTGATCTTATTGAGACGACCACGGCTTCTTGGAGAGAGGATCTGATCCGAGCAGTTTTCACCGAGTTTGATGCGGAAGCAATATTGAAGATAACCCTATGTACACGGCGGATTGGTGGCTTCTGGTCCTGGGGCGAAGAACCTCGTGGAAACTTTTCTGTTCGTTCTGCATACCGCATGTTGGTTCGAACTAAGTATGATAGAGAGGGCTGGCTTGAAGAACGAGAGGCACCATCTTCTAGCGAGGGGGACAACAACGAATGGAGGGCCATATGGAAGGTTGAAGTACCAAGCAAAATAAAGGTTTTTCTGTGGCGACTCGCTCGACACTCGATACCATCGGGTGATGTCTTACACAGGAGGAATATGGCGACGACAGGGGCATGCAGGTTGTGCGGGTCACCCAACTCTTGGAGACATGCGATGCTGAATTGTCCTATGGCATGCTGCACTTGGGCGCTTTCTTCGAAGGCCATTTTGGACAAGCTGAGTTCTCAACAACAAGATTGCCCAAAGACGTGGTTATTTGCAATGATGAGATCGCTAAAACCTGAAGATTTTGTTAGGTTTTCAGTCTCACTTTGGGCTATGTGGGGAGCAAGGAGGAAAGCATTATATGAAGGCCTTTTCAAGTCACCCCAGACGACGCACGGTTTCATAAACTCTTATATATCCGATTTCAAGGTCTTAGCCCCAACGAGAGAAAGGTCAAGGGGTGGAGCCATGCAACACCCAGCTTGGATCGTTCCTCCTGATGGTTTTACGAAGCTAGATGTAGATGCAGCTATGGGTCGTGGGAGCCGGTTTGGAGCTGTGGCGGCGATATGCAGAGACCGAGACGGCAATTTCCTTGGAGCATCGTCTTTTATCTTCAAACATATCAAAGATCCTGCTACTCTAGAAGCATTGGCAGTAAGAGAAGGTCTTGATCTTGCAGCAGATCTGAACATGACAAAGGTACATGTTGCTACAGATTGCAAGGTTGTGGCCAGTGAGATTGGCAGGAGAAGCACTGCGGCTTACGGTTCGGTGGTTAGAGACATTGAGTTGCAAGCATCTTCTTTCATTTCTTGTAACGTAGTTCATTAGTCTAGGAGCTTAAATTATGATGCTCACAACTTAGCAAAGCATGCTTTAACTCTGAGCGTTGGCCGCATGTTTGGTTAGGCCAGCATGAAGACATTTTATTTGTCCCTGTAAACATTATGACGACGGAATAAAGCTTTGTGAGGTTGCCTAAAAAAAAGGTATATGAAGGTTCTGTTTCAAAGAAAACTACGTACGTGAAGGCAAAAAAACACGAATCTTGATATGTACATCTAACGGCTAAAGAGTTAGATGTGAGATAACTATTTCACATCTGAATTTGAAATAGCAAAATTTGTATGCATAATATATACGCGCATTCTGATACTCATGAGCACGCTTTGTTCCTCCAGTGAAACTTTATAATAGATCTATGAAATTTTCTCAAAAAAAAAAGGGTTGCTGAATTCGTCACTGCCACATCATATCTCTACTATCTAAAAGAAACGTAAGGTTCCCTCTCCCCTCTTACGTCCCCCTCGCTTCGTCCAACCTGTAGTACGACCCCCTTCTCCCCTCAATCGATTTTCTTTTCTCCCCACCGGTTTTCTCCTTGCCGGTTTTGTCCTTGGTTTTCTATTCCTTTCTTTGATAAAAACAAATAATTCACGTATGGTAACCAAATGCAATCAATTCATGCATGGTAATATAAAATCTGATTTGATAACACAATAACTCATGATCAATCTCCTTCCTTCTTTAGATCAATTCCTTTCTTCTATCTCCTTCCTTTCTTCCACGGTCTATCTCCTTCCTTTCTTCTACACCGTGGTACAAATTCCTTTCTTCTATCACCGTAGTTTACCCGGCCGAATTCACACTCGTGAGTTCTGTCGATCCCACCACTACTTTGCCTGGGCATCAACAAGCAAGTCTGACGCACCCATGAGATGCACTTGCAAGGACGGACTCCGGCGACGGGAGGCATTGGAGAAGATCATGCATTGGGAGAGCGGCACACACGATGGGGTTGGGCTGCAGGGGCGCGCGATGGGTCTGGTTGGGCGTGCATGTGCAGGGGTTGGGTTAATTGCAGTGTGTGTGTGTGTGTTGGGGCTTGGCTGGGAGGCGTGTGATGATGTAGAAGGCAAGTGAACAGAGGGACTCGGTGGGAGAGAAGCTGGGCTCGGGTGATGTGACGGTCGGAGAGATGTTGTGGAGGAGTTGGCCGGCGCCTTGGACGAGTCCGTGCGTGCATGACCTGTGCCGCCGGGGAAAGCGAAGCAGCAACATTAGTCCTCCCTTTGCCCTTCTCTTTCAATGTTATAAGTAGTCGCTATCAAGGTTTGACTAGCTAGCTTTTCATTGCCAGTTTAGAAATTGGTGGATTGTTTGAGCAGCAGATTATATTCGTAGATTAGACCTTCAGACGATCAAAGAAGTAGGTGCTTAATGGATGGGTGAATGCTGGCTTTAAATCAGCTCTCACCTTAGTCTTCCTTATCACTGGTAAGGGAAGCAGTCTACCTTTGCTCTCTTTAATCTGATATATGTTTTGTTGTGGTATGGTATTGGTGTCAGTTAATTTTCCATGGTTCTTTAGTAGGTGTTCAATAAAAAAGATATTTAAGAGCATAAAACAGATATTTGCTTATATGGGCGGAGGAAGATCTTTTTTTGTGGAGGAGGAAAGATAAGGCGTAGTCAGGATTGACTCTGACTCGACTCTATGTGTTAATAAATTAGACACTCTGTATCATCACGATAATAGATGCAGTGTTTTACCAGTTCTTAAGATCATATTTTTTTTTTTGAAAAGGGGGCAATCCCCGGCCTCTGCATCAGATCGATGCATACGGCCTCTCTTATTAACCAAATAAAGAAGTACTGAATGTAAGTCTTACAATCAAAAGAAAAAGGCCGCCTATGGCTCACATAGAGCCTCGTGAAAATGTAAAAAGGAGATAAGCCACAAACCGGCTGGCATAATAAAGGAAGGTAAACTAGATGCCTATCCTATTATATGATCGCCACCCAAACCGTTGAAGATATCCGCAAGAACCGTCTCCCACGGACAGATCCAAGTGACCAAACGCTCCCGGCCTCCGCCGGAGTGAGTAAGGACCAAGTACGGATCAGTGCCGTAGCTCGGAACAACACCTGCAAAAATGAGTAGTTGATGTTCTGTTAAAAACCAAATCATTCCTGCAAGTCCAAATGGTCCATAATAACGCACATACTCCTACACGAATATGTCTGGCCGTTTCGGGCTCCATCCCAAGCAGCCACGCCCCAAATAACGTGTTTACCGATCGCGGTGGAGTAATATTAAAGACAATTTGCACGGTGCGCCATAACCCTTGTGCCAGTGGGCAATCAAAGAATAAATGCTTGATAGTCTCATCCCGATCACGAAACTACACCTAGTAGATCCTGTCCGATTGCGCTTGACTAGATTGTCCTTTGTAAGAATAACTTGTTTATGCACAAACCACATAAACACTTTAATCTTCAAAGGAACCTTAACGTTCCAGACTTCCTTGGACGTAGGTATCACGGGTGAATTAATAATATGAATATACATCGACTTGACCGTGAAGACTCCAGTCTTAGTTAGCTTCCAACACAACTGGTCGGGTTGAGGATTTAGCTGCACATCCATCAGCCTACGGACCAAGTGAAGCCATGCTTCCCACCTAGGTCCAACAAGCACTCTCCTAAACTGCAGATTGAGAGGAGCAGACTGCATCACTGTGTGGCCACAAGAGCATCCCTACGCTGAACAATACGATAAAGTGATGGATATTGTGAAGCCAAAGCGCGTCACCCAGCCACGTATCCTCCCGTAAACGCGTGTTATCTCCATTACCAACACTAAATTTCGTTCTATTGAAGAAAGCGGCTTTAACCCTCATTAGCCCTTTCCAGAACGGCGAATCTGTAGGTCTCATAGTGACTTGGGATAAGGTCTTTGAGTACAGATATTTACTACGTAAAATCTGCGCCCAAGTTGCCTCTGTCTCAGAAGACAACTTAAACAGCCACTTACTCAGAGGCATTTATTTTTGACTTCAAGATTTTCAATACCAAGTCCTCCTTGGTCCTTTGGTCTGCAGATAATATCCCACTTGGCCAATCTGTACTTCCTCTTAGACTCATCACTCTGCCAGAAGAAGCGAGAACGATAAAAATCTAGTCTTTTCCTAACCCCAACTGGTACTTCGAAGAAAGACAGCAGAAACATAGGTAAACTCGTGAGCACCGAGTTAATCGAATCAACCGCCTCCATAAGACATGAGTTTTCCTTTCCAACAGCTTAGTTTCTTCTCAAATCTATCCTCGATACACTTCCACTCAGCATTCGTTAACTTACGATGGTGAATTGGAATACCGAGATAAGTGAAAGGAAGAGACCCACTCTCACACCCGAACAATTGTGTATAAGCTACCTGTTCGTCTTTGGCTCGACCAAAACAGAACAACTCGCTTTTATGGAAATTAATTTTCAGCCTGCATAATTGTTCAAAAGGCATAAACTAGCTTCATGTTCCTCGCTTTGGCCAAATCATGTTCCATAAAATGATTGTATCATCAGCGTATTGCAGGATGGATAAACCACCATCAACCGGATGAGGAACCACTCCGTCCACCGACCGCCTCTTTGGCCCTCCCAATCAGGATTGCTAACAAATCAACCACAATATTGAATGAATAGGCGACATAGGATCCCCTGTCTCGGACCCTTGTGCGCTCGGAAATAGTGGCCAATGTCATCATTGACTTTAATGCCAACACTCCCTTTTTGCGTGAACGCCTCCACTTGTTGTCTCCAGCGCTCATCAAAACCCTTCATTCGTAAAGCTTGCTGGAGGAATGGCCATTTGACTTTATCATAGGCCTTCTCGAAATCGACTTTGAAAATAACCCCATCAAGTTTTTTGAATGAATTTCATGAAGCGTTTCATGTAGGACCACAACCCCTCGAGGATGTTCCTATCCGCATGAAAGCCGCTTGCGAAGGTTGAACTACAGCGTCGCTATCTGAGTGAGCCTTACCGTGCCAACCTTGGTAAATATTTTGAAACCGACGTTGAGTAGGCAGATAGGCGGAATTGTTCAATTTTCACAGCCTCTGTTTTCTTAGGCAACAACGTTATCGCTCCAAAATTAAGTTGAACAGCTGCAAGTGTCCCAAGAACAAATCATGGAACATCGGCATTAGGTCCCTTTGATAATATGCCAACACTTCTTGTAAAACTCAGCGGGAACCCATCCGCCCAGGAGCCTTATTACATTTCATCTTGGCAATAGCCTCAAAACTTCCTTCTCCGAGAAAGGGCGGTTAACACGTCGTTCTCCACGAAGACAGCTGAGGGATATCGCTAACCCTAGACTCATCCAGGATACACAGCTCTCCTCTGGTGGTCCAAACAACCTTTGTAATATTCGATAATGTATGTTTTCAGGTTGTCTGGCCAACTATTGTACCCTCATCTTGCTCCAAATGGAAGATCCTCTTCTTCCTGTGCTTGCCATTAGCAATCATGTGGAAGAACTGGGTATTCGCATCCCCTTGGACAACTTTTCTCACCTTTGCCCGCAATGCCCACTTTAGTTCTTCCTCCCGGAGCAATTCCTTAAGCCTCATCTCAGCCTCATGCTTAATATGAAGCTCAGTGGGTAACAGAATCGAAGTTTCTGCTTTTACATCTAATGTTTGTATAAGTGAAAGGAGACGTTCCTTCTCGACCTTATACACTCCACCTAGATGTTTAGCCCACCCACGAAGGAAGCTACGGAGATGCCTAATCTTGTTACGCCACCGCCAATGGCACTTCTTCCTCCTACATCTTTCGCCCATTCTCGGCAACAAGATCGAGAAATCCTTCTCGCTCAAACCACGCCATCTCAAAGAGAAAACATTTTGTTGCCCGAGTAAGTAGCCCCACCAGAATCGAGCAACAAAGGTGTGTGATCGAGATCCCGCGAGAGAGCGCTCGACGATTACCACGGAAACTTCGTTCCCAAGCAACGCTAGCGAACCCGATCCAACTTCTCGTGACGTTGGATTTGGCATCGATTAGCCCAAGTGAACTTCCCACCAAAGCTCAATTTCTCTCAAATCTAAGCTTTCAATAATGGTATTGAACATAAATGACCATCTCCCATCGAAATTGTCATTATTCTTTTCATCGCGCCTCCTAATTATGTTAAAATCCTCCAACCAGAATTGGCAGCTGCTCGGACCCACAGACTCTAACAAGGTCTGCCAGAAATCTGGTTTGAGCTCGACTGCGCTGCCCCATACACCGCTACCAAAGCCCAGTCAAAACCATCTTGCTTGGACCGCACCCTGAACTTAACAGCAAAATCCCCATGACCACACTTCTAACTTCAAGAGAGTCACATCTAACACCCAAGAAGATTCCCCGACCTGCCTCTCGGCGCAGACAATGCCGATCAAACTCAATCCCTCCCGACAAGGTATTGAGAAATTGAGGTGAGAAATTTGCTCTACCCGTTTCCGACAGTGGCAATAAAGTCCAAGCAATGCTCAATAGATGCCTCCGCAAGGAACCTCCTTTAGCCAAGTCCTTAAGACCTCTGCTATTCCAAAAGATCCCTCTCATATATCATCATAAAATTTTTTAGCCAGTCGAATCCTAGC
Organism: Aegilops longissima; assembly: GCA_021605205.1. Taxonomy (NCBI): domain Eukaryota; kingdom Viridiplantae; phylum Streptophyta; class Magnoliopsida; order Poales; family Poaceae; genus Aegilops; species Aegilops longissima. The sequence continues at coordinate 609,875,092 of CM038676.1, read as the reverse complement.
ACTCCTACGGACTGCGGACATCGGGTAAGTTTTGCGCTTCCACTTACGCTTAGGGCTGGTCTTGCCCTCCCGGTCCAAAGTGCCCGTAACCAATGGATTATGCACTTCAATCCCGAATTCTCATCCGCCTCCTCCGGCTCAGGAGGCGGTACTAGATCATCACAAAAATTATCAAGAACTCGAACACCCAAGGCATCAATCTCAGAGTCATTCATAGGTTTGACCGCAGCTAAATTACGAATTACTTCTAAAGCCCTCTCGGCTTCTAGATCAAGCAAATCGTTGATGTAATTAGTAACTTCACCCTCATCTCTACCAAGTGAAATTCCTAATTGTTGTGCCTTATCTATAATTTGATCATGCGAGAAATGCAAAATAGTATTGGAAGTATTGACGGACATACCAGTAGTGACTTGACTTCACGGAGTTTGGCCACCCTCGCGCACATCATCGCTCCTGCATGTCGTCCACCTCCGGATGACTCAAGCCGACCACTCATACGTCGACCCTCGCAGCCTGATCCGGATCCTCCAAACATAATGACCTCCTCCCGAGAAATTATCCGGAGAGCGACCGCTGTCACTCCCGAACATCCACCCGGTCGCCATTACCGGTGAGGCGTCGAGTCCAGCCTTTGGGAGGCGAGGCCACCTGCCCCTCCCCATCCACCCTGCATCGCTGTCCAGAGTGCACGCCGCAGTCCCGATCAGGCGCCCCCTCGATCACGGAGGCAAGCGGGAGCGCTGAGGCCACCTGCCCCCCACCCTCGCGCCGAACCTGCGCCCCGGAGACCGAAGGGGAACCTCCAAAGAACCCAGATCCGTACTCCCTGAAGAGATCGGACCCCGTCTGCACCACAGCCTCGCCACCATACGCCGTGTAGTCAAGTCAATATCCAACCGCGCTTCCCTTCCGGAGCCTCCTCATCCGCAATCTCAAAATCCAATACCGTAAAGAAAGCTCAAACTCCTCAAGAGAATCCACCCGCCACTCCACAGTCTCGGAGGAGCAGACACAGGACCAAAGGACCCAAATCGCAAAGTGGACGACGGCACAGACGCTCCAGGCGCCGTCCCTCCTCCTGCTGCCTTACTCCTCGTCTCCGGCCTCTTGGCCATCTCACTCACAGACTCATCGGCCATTTTTTCCTTACCAGCCGTATCATCATCACCTTCTCTCATGTCATCACCAGAGGCAGCTGGAGCCTCGGCGAAAAGGCTATCATCCTCAAACTGAATCTCGAGAGTGTATACCTGCCCTCGATAAGCCCACTTAACCATGTCGGGCACAAAGTCTATGTCTAGAATACTGACCAACAAGCGAGCAATCCCATGAGCTCGAGTAAAATCCATATCAACTCGCTCAGTCTTCCCCACCATAATACCAAAACTAGCAACCACCCCTGCGTCCCGCAGTAACTCAGACGGAGCCCCCAAAAAGCGCAACCAGGCCTGGATAAGGGGTGTACCCTGGGGCTCAGCCAGGACATGTCATATAACCACCTGTAATACATTCAAGCTTTTCATCCGTGCTATGTACTATTAATAGGCTACAATTTATGCTCTCCATCAGCATTGTTGTTTGTCTTTCCTTCTTCACGGGGGAGACATGTGGCATGTCTCTTTCCATTCTATACCATTCTCGTTGATTTTACGATTAGTCAACTGGGTTCGCTTACAGTTACGGAGATCTTTCTTATGCACATGGTATTCCAATGATAACGTCCCATACTGCTATTCAGTTTTTATTTGTCATCTCAGTGCTAAATGATTTATTTAATTCATGTATCTATATTGTTGCCCGGAGCAACGCACGGGCATTTAGCTAGTCAGTAAAGAAATAGCGCAGAAAGCCTGCAATAAATCCAGAAAATATGCAAGCACTTATGCCAAATTTCGAATTTGAATACAAATCCAGTGCACTGATTTCATCATAAAGAACCTAACATCTAACCTATGTTTAGTTTATGCCTGAAAGTAACTGCTGAAAAGTGAAGATTACATTATGTTTAAACTTTGATTCGTGACAATTAATTAGTACGGCAAGATCGCGGGCGAGGGCCCAGAGTGTAGCTGTAGCAGCGGTCCGGACCGAAATAGCGGAAAGCACCTGATCCTTGTACTAGAAGGGGAAAAATGGTTTATGTATCCAGAGATGTTGCACGAGAGTCCTTGACCGACAGATGCAGTTGGAAGAGAAAACAGGAAAAGGCATCATGCTCCATTGTCGAGTCTTCTGTACGGCACCATGTAATACCGTTTGCCTGAAACGTGGCCGATTCTACAATCATCCGGCTCTCGAGGCTCCACTATGATCCACGCACATACCTAAAACGAGTTCAGGTTCTTTTCGGAAAAAAAAAAATGGGTGCACGTTAAGAACACTGAGCTTGTGTTGATTAGTTTCAGGCGTGCAATTAAATCCCTCACGGAGAAAACATATGCATGCATACATGCATGCATCTTCAGACTTCAGTAACTGAAATCAGAGAGGCCGCTATCTATTTGTAAAACAAAAAATGCTTTTGCTAAAGCACATCTAGGTATACCGTAAGTATTGCACATCTAAATCCTATGTTCTTAATTTTACATTTAGATTCATGCGGTCATTTTTTACTTTATCTTTTTATATTTGATTGAATCATTTAGGGCATCTTCAACACAGACCCCCAAACCGCCCGCAACTGTTCGGACCACTACCCAGATGCAGGCTCTCCTAAGCCGGCGCCACCACCCTCGCCAGGCCATCCTCGCCCGTCTAGGCTGGCGAATGCCATCTCCCAGCAAATCTGCCATGAGCGATGGCGGCAACGCATTTGGCAGGCAGAGAAAGAAGCCATGTTTTGCGGAGGTTGATGTGGCGGCAGAGTAATTTGACCGGGGCACCGACGACAGCATCGCTTACTCTGCGTTGGCCGCTCCTCGACCGCAGTTCGACGAAGCCGGTAAGTCCATGGCCACTGCGGACAACGAGGAAAAGTAGACCATGGGAGGTTACCTCCGCTTGATTCCCACGAAGGACACCACCACCACCTCCACGGGTTACATAGCCGGTGACTTGCTTGCTTCGCAGGGGCGTAGGCCATGGCGACCGTCTTCCCCCACCCAAAAACCAACTCTTATCCGTGTTTCGCGACAGATCTGCTGCAGCCGGCATTAGACTAGTTTAGTTTAATCCGGTATAGTTTAGTTAAAATATGTATGAAATGTAAATATTTTCGTTCGGTTTATATGAAAATCATCCGATTTGCATGCAATTTGTTAGGTTAGTTCAAATCCTGTTTGAAATGTATACATATAGCTTTGGGTAGCAGGCTCCCGCATCCATGCCCGTAGACTTGTCCCGCCCGGTCCACGGACAGGATGCGGTGTCCAATTTGGGGGTCGGCATTGAAGATGCCCTTAGATGTAGCTAGGGCATATTTAGATATATTCTAGACACTCTTAAAAAAAATCTTCAGGCTTCAGTTTCATCACGAGTTGCACGCTTGCGTTGCTGTGCTGGCACCGGACGTACGTGTCAGTTAATGTGATTTCCTTTCCCTAAACAAGTTAATGTGATTTTCATCTATTTTCTGTTTTCGCCAGGCTGGTTGGTGAGATTCGGAAGACACACATGCAGACAAAAGTTGCTCGATGTCTACGTATGTATATGCTTAGAGCATCTTCAATAGCTGTCCTATTTTAGGGTTTCACTATTTTTAGGCAAAAAAGGAGTAAAAATAGGCCTCCAACGGCATCCCTATTTGTAGATTTTTGTGCTATAGGTTTAGGGAAGCTACAAAATAGAACACTAAGTGTTACAAATTTGCACCACTTGGGTTGCTGCCACAAAACAAAAAGCAGCCACGCGACCAACCAATCGCCATAGTGAAGTTTTCCCACCCCATCCCCACGCGACCGCTGCACCTCCTCCGCACCACCGTCTCCAAATCCGCTGAATTCTATTCCGCTGCAGCCTGCCGCAGGCCACCGCCACCAGATCCGCCCTTCACTGTCATTGTCGCCCGCCGCATGACCCCATTCTGCCGCGCCACCACCCGTCCCATCCCGACGGCGCACCACGTCCACACCGTTGCCGCTACTGCACCGACCGAATCGGCCATCACCGCCGCAACCACAGCACCCTGTCGCACTCCACCATCACGTCCTCGTTGCCGCACTCTCGCCACCGCCATGCTGCCAAATCTCAAGTCGGAGAACAAGTCAGGCTTCAAGGGGATGCCGCTTCTCCATGGAATTCTAGTGTGGCAGTCATCACTACTAGCTTGACACGTTCAAGATGGCCGAACTCGCCGAGCGAGCCTACAACATAGCCGCTTGGCGGTTCGTCCAACCGTGAGAGGAGATGAACTTTCCGAAGATCGCATCCTGGGAGGTCCTGGGAGGATGCAGAGTTCGTCATTCCGGCGGTGACCATTGTGCCCTGCAATGAGGTGAGAAGAGGGAGATAGGCATTGTTCCTGACGAGGGCGATGCGGAGGCTATAGCGAGGTTCTGGAGGGAGAATCCGCAATATGTCTAGTACGAGGCGAAATTCTTCTGGAAGCGAGACCATGAGAAGAAGAAGAAGGAGGGGGTCAAGAAGGATGACGAGGTTGGCCCCTCGACGGTGATCAACCTCGAGTCGGATGAGGAGGACAAGGAGGGGGAGGAGGAGGAGTTGGACTCCTCCTATGAGGAGACCAGGACGCTTTGGACCTCTATCGGCACCGACTATATGTCGGATGTGTAGTGATGTTTAGGAATCAAGTAGTAGGGTAATCTTTATTTTTATCTGATTTTAATTGTTTTAATGTTCATTAAAATGTTTGACATGAACTATGCAATGTATCCTTCAAAAGCAATGTTTTAGGGCAGCTGTTGGTGCCCTATAGACCGTTTTTTGGTGTTATAAATTTTACTCCAAACAGTTTTTGATGTCTTAAAATAGGGCAGCTATTGGAGAAGATGCTCTTAGCGAGTCATCAGTTGTGTGCAACTTTACCCGAAAAAAAAAATCAGTTGTGTGCAACTTTAGTACCGGCCACATAGATTGATGACACTGCCATAGGAGGAGAGTGTACGTAGCTTGCAGAGCAATGGCCAATGATGGCGCTATACTCGCAAGCACCGAGAGAGAGAGAGGTCGTACGCCAGGAGGTGGCTTGCAAACGCCACAATTAACCACCACAGTCCACAAAGAAGAAAAGGCAACGGTGGAGAGTGGAGGGAAGCTTGCGTGCGTTGGAGAAAGCTCGACGACACGGCCGTTTCGGTGCCCGGTCGCGGTCGCGAGCGTTGCTTTGCATGCGGACCATGCAGGTGCGCGGCCGTCCGTGCCGGACGGACGGCTGGCCGGAGCTCGATCGATCATCGACGCGCGTACGTACGTACCGGCCGGTCGATGGCTTCGGGCGTGGTGCAAGCAATGCTAGGCGAGCTCCAACGGATTGTGCCATAGGCTGTGACAACAGTTGCTGCACTCTGGTGCATGGCTGGTGGACGCGCGCGTAGCGACGTAGCTAGGTGTATGCCGTTTACGTACGTAAGCGACGTCTACTCCTTGCATGTGATCCCGGTCGATCGGTTGGTACCATCACGGGTTTTGGTACACCTGGTTCTGGTTGGTCTTGACTCTTGAGTGTGGTACTATATGGTTAGTGAGTTAACAGCTGTGTGCAGCTCTATTATTGTCGCCACCTCGCACTAATCTTATGGAGTTAATCTTACGGAATGAGTCAGCAACATCTGATTGGAGAAGGAGAGGGAGCCCAATATAAAATTAGGAGGGTTAATGGGTGATCAGTGAAGAGATTAGCGCGCAAGGTGTTCGTAGGAAAAACATCCTCAAGTATAGAATTTCTGGTATCCTCACAGTCACAGGGAGATTCATTTCTGGAAGGAAAACGACCTTGCTCTTTATTAAACTGGAACAAGAAATAATGTTTATGACTTTGTGAAGCATTGTTTGTTTTTTCAGACCGAGGGTTTGACCATGCAGTTGGGGTGATCGATGAATGATCACCAAACAGCATGCATGCGTTTCGCAGATTTGGCCATTTGGAGCGATCCGTTACCCCATCCATGCATGCGTGCATACATATCCTTAAATTAGGCGCCATGCATGCTTGTGGCCGTGGGCTTGTCGACTGTCCCGTTCCTTTGGCAGAGTTGGAAGCTACTTCATCCATGGGCCATGGCCATGGTAGGCAGCCTCTCCTTTTCTAATCAAGAGCTGTTATGCTAGACCTATGGAGCACTAGTGCTGCCATTTTCAAACCAAACAAAATGACAGCAGCTAGCGCGCGCTAGCACAGGAGTTTCGTGTAGCAAACCATATCTCTTCCGGATGTGCAAGTTTGTCGGTTCCTGACGGACGCGTACACTTTCTGTACATACTCCATCGGTAGAGAAATCGAATGCATGCACGACTACCAGCTTCTACGTACACTAGCTAGTGACCTCATATGCGACGGAGACTGAACGTGCATGTGATTCATATTTCAGGGCACGAATAGTTCGTGTCACCAAGTTCAGTCCAACGTCGTCCTCGCACAAATTTGTCGTTATTTTCTACCAGTCATGTTGCACCGTGTACGTGCAGTACACTAATACCTTCTAATCCACTCTGTTAGGTTTTGTAGTTTGTACCAAGTAGGAGTACTAGCTAATACATTTAGTGTTGCTAGTAGTATATGCTATTGATATTCTTACCGACAGGCTCCAGCGCATAAATTAACAACACACGAGGGACCGTCGACATTGTCTTATTAGTATATGCAAACACCACTGTGTGTTACACACGTAGAGCGACCAAATTACTAATCGATTAGATTCCACAAGTGGACGTCCCTGTTGTGGACCAAAAAGATCTTGCCAAATACTCCCTCCGTTCGGAATTACTTGTCACAGAAATGGATGTATCTAGACGTATTTTAGTTCTAGATACATCCATTTTCGAGACAAGTAATTTCGAACGGAGAGAGTACTTTACATGAGCCGTGATCTTGACTTGCCTCCTCCAGAAAGGAAAGCTTTGCTGAAAAAGAGCAGAATATGCATCATGTCGTCCGCCTCTAGCTGTATGGCCCCTCTTCGAAGTTATGCAAGCCCCAGCCAAGGCCAGAGCTATACTAACGACATACACAAATATAAGAATGTGTAATATATACTCCATAGATCATAGTCTCGACTCTTGATCATGACGTACCAAATTAACAGTTAATCATATACCACAACTATGTATGAAATTCGAGTGGTCACGCATTGATCATTAATTTGTTATATTTATGGGAATTTATTTTTATTTTTATAGAGTAATTATGGAGAGGTTGGTGCATATGCATGTGCAATGCTCTATGCCGTTGCCATCGCAACAGATGGCGTGATGTGCAACAGTCTTGCATGAGAGTAACCCGCATGATTAAGTCGTTCTGTACTGTGGCCCGAGGACGGCTAGTTGTTTAAGCCGTGCGGGAATGCTATCTAAACCAAACCAAGCCGTGCACTGATTAATTAAGCTGGCACCCTAGCTAGCTCACCTAATTTAGGCTGCCTTTTTCATGGTGGGGCTAGTTAATTAGTACTGATTCTTTAGACTATATATCTCTTGCGATTGTTCACAGAAAACTGATTATGTGTTTTTCACTCTTCATGTACTATTGGTTAATTAAGGTAGGTCATTTAGATCCTATGATGATGTCATATGAAGTTTGACAGAAAACTGAAGAACACTGCAACTGTTATGTTATCGCTTTAATTGTTTTTTTCTTCTGCCTCTAAACTCTAGCTAGCTACATATTGACATTTTTGCCATGGACAGTTAGCTTTTGATCATGGTTTTATTCAACAACAGTGCGTGTAATCTAGAATGGGAATCATATTCGGTGATGAGTGAGCTTACCGACTAATAATTCAGTAATTGACTTCCCAACGATTCAAGCTCCTGTTCTCCGAACCTAACCCGTGATCAGTCTTGATTTGATATATGCACAGAGAGTATTCACCAGACAGTGTACGCCAAAGAAAATGTTATGGCGCCACTAGCTAATTAGTAGTACTACACAGTACGGTTCGTATCAAGCGACTGGCTTATTAATTAGTAATTTGCTGGTGATCCAAATGGTGCTACCTCAAATCCAAGGTCCCCATCATGTATGTCGCGCACACACGTCGCAACCACCTTAAAAAAAATCCTGTCAAACTGTAATACAAGTATGGTTTATTTTACCAGCCACACACGATCGACGACAAAGCCCGCAGTACATGCGGGAAGAAGGTGCATTAAAATCACGCATGCCGGTTGCTTGAACTTCCGAGTTTCTTCATGGGAACCTCCGTGATCCGACCTCCAGTCGCAGACTAATTAACCCCCTATACTACTACTAGATGGCTCATCGGTGCAGTGAAAACAAGGGCTGAAGCATCGATCGATCGGCAACGCACGCAGCACTTGCCAGTTGGAGTACATGATATAGAAGAGTTGACACTGGAGGACAGCCCTGTAGCTCGTCCGTCAAAGCAGGCAGATTTTCACCGGCTCTTCGACGTGGCGAGCGGCGGGTTGACAGGCAAAGTGTCGGCACGAGCAGGCGGCAGGCGGCCATTGTTGCGACACAGCTTGCGGCGGTGGAATAATATGTCAAACAGGATAGGATAGAGATACGCTTGTCCCCCTTGGGGAAAAGGGATCAAGCTTTCCACGGGTGAACGAGGAAAGGTGATGCATGGAGGACAAGCTAGCTAGGAGAAATGGATAAATAGACAAGATCATAATCATCGCGAGCAGTTCCCAGCGGAATAATCTAGCCGCCGTGTGTGTCCCGGAGGAATCTCGTAACAGCACACTCATCAAATCAGTCTATCGTGGCCATGCATGTACCTGTCCGGTCTTAAATGTTGGGTGCTCACCTGTCTCGACAGAACAACTCGTTGATCATCCGCTCGGTACTGGTAGACTAGCTAGTGCGTGCGCCGATCGATCTGATCAAATCCATCTTGATGGACAGCGAGGAAAGGATTAGGTTTTTACGACGGATGGCACATCGGTCTGCTGCTCGTGGTCGATTGGAGCCGTGCGTGCGTGCGTCTCATTGACTTAAGTGGCACGCTACTTGTGTGACTTGGTCATGTCGTCGCCTAGGATCATAGGGAAATACAGCTCTCGTTGATCATGGTCTGCTTTAACATAACCAGTCGGGAAATAGAAAAATCTGAACCCAAACGTAGGTGTGAATGGTGCGATAGATATGATATTCCCACACTCTCAGCCGACTCAGCGTGGTATATTAGTGATCAACGAGAAACTGCCGACACTGCCAAGCGTACATACGAGCTGTACACATCGTCGATATGTGCGAGGTCCACGCAGGAAGCAGCAAAACAACATAATCATCGCATTCGCATACATAGATTGGAGTTGAAAAATCTGAACTCAGACGTCTCACTCTCGGCGTCATAACTAGCTACTGAGAACCACATGGCATGTGTGGTCAGCTATCTTAAGTTAAGAAGAAGAAAAACAAGGAGGAGAAGAAAACTAGCTACTGAGAAACCACCGACAGTGCCAAGTAGGTGTAAACTACGTACATGTTTCGTCTTTGTTTCTCGCTTTCTATCTAGATAATGCACGTAACGTGTGCACGCAAACCTGTTGGGCTCGTTTTGTCACCTTGAGAAGGAACTGGCGATGCATGTCGCCGTCATCTCCTCTTCTTTACCCTTCCCCTCGACGTCGCCAGCATAGTAGCATGCACCGTGCCGTTTCTGAAAACGACTGGACATGTCACCTCCTTTTCAGTTTTTCTCCATGGGCGCACACCAATTGTGAGTGACATGTAGCTGTTGGTTTTGTAGTTACGGTACCTCACAACGGGCGCCTCAGATGGCGTGGGCCGCTGTGCCCGGTCCATTGCCGTGAGAGGTTCTCATCATTCACTCTTTTTACAGGAAAATAGAAAGACATGAAATCTCAAGATCTCATTAACAGTAACTCACGTCAAACTTCGTCAATGCATCATCCCCCAAGGCTTCTATGAAAAAGGGGGATTGGTCATGTCCTCCTAGGGGTTTTGTGAAACTTAACGTTGACGCTTCTTTTGACCACGACTTGCTTAGGGGCACGATGAGGGCGGTTTTGAGAGATGAAAAAGGTAGGTTTATCGTGGGAGGGAACGGGAAGATTGACTATTGCACAGATGTGTTGATGGCGGAAGCCTCAGCTCTTAAATTTGGTATAACATTGGCGCAAAGGGTGGGATGTAATCGCCTTATTATTAACTCGGACAACCTGAAGGTGATTGATACCATGAAGAACGGAGGACAGTCGGCAGGTGCGGCGGCGGCAATTTTCGATGATTGTTTTCATTATGCTTGTGACTTCGTTGCTACTAGATTCGAACACTATAAGAGAGAAGCAAATAAAGTAGTTCATGAACTTGCGAGTTTAGCTAAATTTTCGTTGATTTCTGATTGAGGAACTTGTAAATGAAATTGTAACGACCCTCATAAACGATGTACCTTTTATCTCTAATGAATAAAGTTTTTGTTTATCTAAAAAAACTCACAAAGATCGACAGATAAAATAAACTTAAAGATCGAGAAAATTCACTAACTGTTAATTACGCTGTGACAGGAGATCGAATCGCGGAGGTTCCCATGAAGAAACTCAAAACTTCAAGCAACCGGCATGCATAATTTTCATGCACCTTCTTGCCACATGTACTGCGGGCTTTGTCGTCCTGTGTGGGCCACATCCGTGTGGCTGGTAAATTAAGGCATACTTAGGGCATCTTCAACGCTGACCCATAAATTTTCTTCTGCATTCGTCGGCGGACAGGGGAACCAGTCCGCAGACACGAAAGCGGGAGGACGCCTGGCCGCATACATTTTGACAAGAAGTCGAACCAACTGGACAAAATTTGTGCAAATACAACCGGATTTTATATAAACATGACAAATTTTCATATATACATGACGGATTTTATTACATTTAAATCAACTAAGCGGTGCTAGTCCGGCTCTGAAGGTATAATTAATACCTGATCTAAATAGTCGCCGGCGGATCTCTTTGTCTTTCTCATGTCTATCATCTCGATCACTGGACTGCCAGGAGCCCCGGAGGTATATGCTTCAATACAAAGGACGGCTGGCTTCCCCACCGCTCATCGGAGTGGAACCCCCGGTTGATGCTTCAGTCGGAGGGGAAGGGGGCGCCTCCGCTTCCGTGGAGCCCATGCGGGGTCGACGATGGTCCGCGCTGAAGAAGAACCGGGCAAGACATTGGATGGGTACGCCGGCGTCGCCTCAACGGTGGCCTTCATGGGATACAACCAGCGGCGGCCTCCCGTGTTCTACTTCTCGTCGATGATGGTGACAGACGCAAACGCGCTGGCCACCGGCTTGTCGATCTCCGCACACCCATCTGCTCTCTCTGCCTACATGGCACGGCTACACGCGCATCGACGGTGGATGGCGCCATCGCAGGCACGGGAGACGCGGGACGATGCGACATCGTCGATGGCAGCGACGATGCCCGTGCCGCCGTGCTCCCCGCCTTGCAGGCGTTGAGCAACTCGCCACTCCTCCTCGAGCTGGCCTGGAGCAGCAAGTTGCCGAACCACACGCCGGCTTCGGGCGGCAACTGGCTCCGTCGGGCAAGGCGAGGGAGGTGGAGCAGCGAGCTTCCTCGCTCGTTTCCGGCGGGCCACCCTGTCGGCTTTTATGCCGGAGAATTGCTCTTCCTGCTCGTCAGATGTCATGGAAAGAGTGGAGAAAATGGTGGAAGGAGGAGACGGGGAGCAGCAAAGTGGTGCGATTATTGCCTGCTTCTGGACTGGTTTAAACAGAGGACAGACGGGAGGAGCTTGGCCGGCGTAGCATTTAATGCTTGTCCAATCCTAAATGGATGTGTGTCCGGAGTAGGTTTCTCGGCTTCTATGCGAGGTTTAATGGAGCCGTTTGAATGCGGCGATGAGGCGTGTTCAGCAGAGCGTGCACCGGTTGGCGGTCTCGGCCGATGCGCCACTTGAATTGCGGAGGCAGTGAGAAGTCGCGTCCGTCCAGAGACACCTTGAATGTGGAGCGACGCGCTCTACAGTGGCATGAATACGTACAGATGGCGCTGGGCTGGAAGCACACGTGGGAGAGGGAAGGGTTTTTGGTGGGCCAGAGCGATCAAAAGCGAGAGTGACAGCGGTCCGGACTCCCGCAGACATCCCCTACTTTTGTCTTCTGTTTGTGTGAAAAACGTGTCTAGACCATGCTGCGGACCGATACAGGACCGTGTTGAATGCCTCTGGCGGTCCAAACAGCGCGATTCCAGACTGAAGCGGAAGGTTTGAGGGTCCGCGTTGCAATGCCCTAAGCTCGATGCTGCATTACGGTGCTTGGTGCGATCCATAGATGGATCGTTTTCCTGTTTGCTTCGTGGTGGCAGCTACAATGGCATCTCGGGGGAGAGTAATAACGTGTTGCCCGGCCGGCCGGCCCTATCGACGACCTCACAATCACGATCGACACTCCATTTGTGAGCGAGGACAAAACCTACGGTATATACTCGTACGTGTCGGTGGAATGGCAAAGTTAAGGTGACGGGCGGAATTCGTCGATGTGATGATCGATCGGTTGACCGGAGAAGAAAGGAAGGAACGAGGAATATGAATGGCAAAGGTACGGTTCAGAAAATCTGCGGCGTCCACAACAGTGTCCGTAAACGTGTTCAATCAACTCCGGCCTCAGTTTCCAGGCTCGTCGTCCATCAACCGTCGATGGTAGGTACTACAGCTCAATTCATTTCGACCTTATGAGCAACGATTGATTACCGCGTAAATCATGTCGATCAGCGGGTAATTTGCCGTCGCCAGCTATTGTGAAGGCCTGAAACTTACTGCTGAAAAGTGAAGATTACGTTGTGCTTGCTCTGCTTCACGAAAACCAACTAATTAATCGGACCTTCAGTCCTTCACGCGACAACAATGTCGCCGGCGAGGGCCCAGGGTACTGCAAAGCACAAAGCACCTGATCCTTGTACTTGAAGGGAAAAGGATGTTTCTGCGAAAATCCTACACTTACGGGATTCTTGGACGGACTAATTTTACGGGCTCCTTCCTCGCCAACCAACACCCTTGATTTTAGCTAGTGGGACCTCTCCTCCCTAATCTTCTCCAACCACAACTCTTCACTGGAGTCCGTAACTAAAATCCCGCGAGAATATGTCCGTAAGTCTAGCATCTCTCATGTTTCTGTATACAGAGATGGTGTTACACGAGAGCCCTAGACAGTCGAAATAAAAAAAAGGACAGGTAAAACGCATGCTCCATTTGATGAGTTGCCCGTACGGCCACCATATGCAACGCCGTTTGCGTCAAATGTGGTCGATTCTGCAATTATCCACGCACAGTAGTACAAACAATGAGTCCAAATTAAGACCGGCCGGCCACAAGCACCTTTTTTGAAGGGAAATCGTTCCAGCCGGGGCGCCGGCCCAAGGTTAGGCCGGTCGCACGCCAGCCCTGCGATCCACCTGGATCGTGCGTCACACAGGCCACGAGCGCGACTCCTGCAAACCGTTTTTTTCCTTCTTTTGTACTTCTTCTTCCTCACGACGCGGGAGGGCAGTTTTGCAATCGTTCTCGCTGCTGAGTGGTGCGCCGTGGTGCTCATCGTGCTCGTGCTGCTGGGCGCGCTCAGCACAGAGACCGCGGACGGCGATGGAGAAGACGCTGCGATGTGCTTCCGTGGCCACGGCTGCCTACACTATGACCGGGTGCTGCAACCGGCGCTGCTCAAAACGAAAAAAGTTTCAATCATTTACAGAAAAGCTTCCACCGTAGAGGGAAAAAGCTTCAACCATTGAGAGAAAAGCTACAACCGTGTCAATTTTTTGCTACAACGGCATCTACTTTTTTGCTGGACCAACAGATTTTGCTACATCCGGCATCGTTTTTTGCTACAGCCGGCATCGTTTTTTGCTGGAACTAGTCAAGTGTCTAGCTTCCACCAAGGAAGAAAATGCATCAACAGTTTGTGGAAAAGCTTCATCCAGCTAGAGGAAAAGTTTCAAGAGTGGCAGGAGGAAAAATCTTCCACTGCGGAAAAAAGCTTCAAACGGCAATGAAAATGCTTCAACCGCCAGGAGAAAAAGCTTCAAGCGGTAATGACAAAAAAGCTTCAATCAGGGGAGCCGGGTGAACGACGGTGACGGCGAGGACGGCGATCGGCGACCAGGAGCGGCAAGGACGGCGACCGGGGGCGACGAGGACGGCGACCGGGCGGCAACAAGGACGGAGATCGGCAATCGGGGGCAAGGACGGCGACCTGGCGGCAACAAGGACGGCGATCGCGCATCGGGGCGAGGCATGAGCGGGCGACGAGGACGGAGACCGGCGACGAGGACGGCCACCAGAGGGGATTGGAGGCGCGGCGACGAGGGCAGCGAGCAGGAGCTGCAGATCTAACCCGAGGTAGAAGAAGCCCAGGACGAATCGTTTTTCTTTTTTTTGGCTGCATCCAGTGGCCACGCGGGCTCGCATCCAAGGGCTGGGGTTGGACCGGCCGAAACTTTCGGCCGGTGCGCCGGCGCCTAACATCGCCCTTTTTTAAGCCTTCCAGCAGCAGCATTATTGTTACCTAGCTCGCACATGTTTTGCATTTTTGTTACGGTGTTCACTAAGTCATACCCCTCCTAACAATAAAAGCGAGGTAAAAATAGAATAAAAAGGTGAACTCATGTGGACATGAACTCAAGACTTCACAGTTAAGCACACGTGTTGCTAACCAATTCACCCACCACTCCTTGTGGAAATTTGTGGCGCCAAATAAATAAGAAAACACAACAGCATTCATACATATGAAATATTTTCTAAAAAAAGGTTCAAACTTTTACTGAACAAAGCAGGAGGAATTTTGAAATGCCGTATTTTTATTTTTATTTTCGCTTCTCATGTTTTTAATTTTTTTATTTATTTTCTATTTTTTCAAAATTCACAAATTATTTTTAAATCTTGAACATTTTCTTAAATCTGTGAACTTTTCAAATTCGTGAATATTTTCTTAAATTCGTGAACTTTTTTCCAAACTATTTTGTCAAATTTGTGATTTTTTTCAATTTAGTAATTTACCTAACTCTTTTGTCAAATTTGTGAACTTTTTTCAATTTAGTAATTTACCGAACTCTTTACTCGTGTCCAGATCGCTCCCAAGCCTGCTTCTGACCACCCTGGCCCACACAACCCCCTCGTCTCATGCCCGTGTTCTTAGTCCGCGCCAGCTACCCGCATTCATGCCGATGTAGAGCGTGTCGCTCCACATTGAACACGACTCAGGACGGACGCGACCTCTCGTTGCCTCCGCCATTGAAGCGGCGCGTCGGTCGATGGCGCCGCCCGAGAGCGTCTCTGGTGTCTGCGCATGTTCAATGCCGGAGACGCGTGACTGGATGGGACGGATGGATATCTACCACGGTGGTTCTATTGCCTGTTCGTCTGTATGCCGTCATTAAGCAGGCTCGCCATCTGAGAGATGACAGGACGGGCGGACAACCGCCATGACTGCGAGTGGGAACAATCTATGGGACAGTCTGTCACTGGAGATGAAGCATGCGGTGGCCGCCCTTGCCGTCGCGTGGTAGAGCTGCCATGCCAGGCGAAATGAGGCTGGCTTGCCGGCCAGTTCGCCCAAGGTCTCCGACAAGAGGACAACTCCACGATGGAGACGGGCTCTGACGACATCGTCCCGGCTCCCGCGCCTCATGTGCACGTCAGCTACACCATGGAGCAGGCGCAAGCGCAGTACAACGCCACCATGGCAGAGGTGCAGCCTGGGCCAGCGCCTTTGTCAGTGTTCCAACAGGCGTGGGAGGGACATCGATATAACTTGTTCCTCCTTGAGCAGCACCGGCTGGCGCAGGGCTAGTTCTACGACGAGTGTGTGGGCGAGAAGGCCGTGTCGGCCATAGCCGTGATGAACCCTGATTTCGTCGTAGAGCAGTGTGCCATCTATGATGTCGTCCGCGCTCAAGCCACTGCTCGCCAAAAAATAAGGATGGCAGGATATGGGCATAATTTTGTGCCCACGGGTAGTACCCATACCCTACCCGTTAAGTCATGGGTAGGGCACGGGTATAGCATTTCACCCATGAATATACACATACCCTACCCGTTTATACTAAACATGTGAACCTTACCCATGATAAACAAGTGTACCTATTTTAAAGTTGTGTCATGAGATTGTAAACCTATGTTAAAGTTGTCACCAATTATCATTTTGAATTGAGATAATTGTCATGTAGCCATCTATCTACTATTGAGTTGAGATCAATGTTTTTTTTCCTTAAGTGTGCTATAGATGAATATAAAATTGCGAATAACTTGTATACTGTTTGATCTACCCATTGGGTACCCAATGCAAATGAGTACCCATTGGGTATGGGTACGGGTAAAGTTTCGTACCCATGGGTACGGGTATGGGTAAATTTTTGTACCTATTGACTATATAGGTATGGGTATGGTACTGCTCTACCCGCCCCATACTCTACTCATTGTCATCCTTATCAGGAAACGACCGCCGCTGAGGCGCAGCTCTGGGCGATCGCAAAGGAGAACAAGGTCAGTTGCGTCTCCTACGTGTCGCCAATGAACCATCCGGCGGCCCGGCGGGACAACAACAGCCCGGTTAACTGAATAATCCGAGTCAGCGTATATAATTGCCCAACAGGAGGCGCGGGTATCGCGCGCAGCCAACTTCTCCCGGGTATAGTCCCACCTGGTCTGTGAGAGGAGATGACGCAAAGATTTCCAGCTATATAAAAGGTGTTGCTGCTGCATTTGAATCACAACTATTGAAAACTATACCATACTGAATTTTCAGTTATCTATTTTAAATTACAATTTTTGGTTTTTCTTTGTCTAACCGAATTAAAAAAATTAACCAGATGGTAAAAACCAATTTTTTGGTTTATACCGAACACCCACTCCTAGTTGCTGGTTTTTAAAATTTTAAAAAATCATAGTCTAAAGAAAAGTCCACAAGTTTAAATAAGTTTACCGATATGATAGAAGTACACGAATGGAACAAAAAGTGAAATTGAAAAAAAGTTTATCGATTTGAGAAAAGTACATAAATGTGCCAAAAAGTTCGGGAAATTGAAAAAAAAGTAAGCACTTCTGTAGGATTTTTTTTCAAATCGATGAACCTTTTCAGTTTTCTATTTTTTCCAAATTCGTAAACTTTTTTTCAAATCGATGAAATTTTTCAGTTTCACGGACTTTTGTCCTTGGAGCTAAGGGTGGGCATAACAACCGACAAACCAAATACCGAACATAAAGAACTACTTTTTTTGTTTTTTGTGTTGGTGTTGGAAAATTTCTGCCACATGTTCGTGTTATAATATTTATTACTGTACATAAAAATTATTTGCATTTTCAAAAAATTGTTCACTATTTCAGAAATTGTTCTTGTTTTCAAATTTGTTCCTTTTTCATAAATGTTTGAGATTCCCAAAAAAATGTTCACATTTCACAAATGTTTGACATTACAATATTTTGTTCAGAAACTTGAAATGCTCGCGTTAAAAAAAATATTTATTTATTTTCAAAAAGAAAATCATGTTTGGAATTTAAACAAGTTTAATCTGTTTGCGGCTGATGGTTCATATACACTGGGCTGCCTTTTTAGAAACCAAATCTCTGCAATTATAGTGGCTAGCGATGCATTTTACTAGCAAGAGGTCCTTTTTTAGAGAAAAAAAAACTTGCAAGAGGTCATTTGTTCAATTCCCCGCACAGACTTGGGTTTTGGGAATTTCTGCTAACTGCCTTTTAAGTTTTGCTGCCCTCTTCTCTTTGTTTAAGGGTCGCATTGCAAGTTTAATACAATAAACTTGGTGTCGTGGTGGTTAGCAAACTGCGCTTATTCCACTAGGTATTGTGTTCGAATCCCAGCCCCAGCGCACAATTTTTTCTATGTTTTTCACCTTATTATGTGGTTCTACCACTTGCTACTGCAAACGGGCCGGCCCAGGTGAGCTGCCCTGTGCGAAAGGCGGGCTGTACATACGGCTCTGCCACGTACGGAGTTGTGTATACCACTCATCAAAAAATATCTTGATACTCATTTAAAAAAATTCTGAGGACCATGTTTATCTTGGTACTCATACTAAAATGGTCGTATGCATTCCTAGTGTATTTTTATTGAAATCGCGTTCCGACATACGGGGTTCGGGGGCCTGGCTTATGGATGCCCTTTACTAACACAGAGTTCCCCTTAAAATCCCCTAGGGTTTTCTAGGGTTCCAGCGATTTTTTCGGCGGAGTCCACGTAAAACACCATCGTCGATCGGTTCTCCAGCCGGCGACGGGGAGTAACAACTATCTCCACCAAGCGGGCTTGCCTGCATGGCGGAAACACCAATGAGCCAGGGCGTAGATGGGAGTAGGAAAGAGAGGAAGGAAGTAGAGAAGGAAGTAGAGAAGGCGGCTACGCCGAATCAGATACAAGTTGGGGATCAACCAGGGAGGAGTTTGGGACATGGAGGGGAGACGGAGGGGGCGGAAGATCTGGAGGTACGGGAGGACGATGATGTGGCGGCTGATGAGTTGGGAGAAGAAGATCTTCGATATGCAGCAGAGGAAGAAGAGTACGATCTGTTTGGGCCGGAGGCGGAATTAGATGACAAGTTTGCAGGGCTGACACTCCATGGGGAGGAGGAGGACGATCTTGATTTCTCCGAAGAGGTTGACGAGCTGATTAGCGATGTGCGTTGGCTGGCTTTGTTTAGGGTTCACACGACCCGCCCGTTCAGCCATGCCGCTTTGCTCAAACAGATGAGGAACGCGTGGGCGGCAGCGCAAGGCGTTACTTTCAACATAAAGGGACCAAATCTCTTTCTGGTTCAGTGTCATTGTTTGGGGGACTGGAGGAAGATCATGGATGGAGGGCCGTGGCTCTTTCATAGAGCGCCAGTAGTGATACAGGAATACGATGGTTTCTCGGATGTCAACGAGTACATGTTGAACAAGATACCAGTTTGGGCAAGAATCAAAGGGCTACCAGACGGACTGACAAGGAAGAAGGAGTTGGCGGAAAGAGTAGCAGCCAAGGTGGGAGAGCCACCTTTCACAGTTATTGTCAATGAGGGTCGAATCAATCCAGCGAGTACAATTCGGGCTCGGGTGTTTCTGGATGTGACCAAACCCTTGGTGAGGTTTGTACCAATCACGTTGAAGGAAAGCAGGCGATACAGTGTCTACTATGAGAAGCTTCCGGACTTTTGCTTTGTATGTGGATTAATGGGTCATATTGCTGAGGAGTGTGGTGATGGTGTTCATGATCCAAGAGAATTTGAATGGGGCGAATGGCTTTTGTGGGTTCCTGAACCACCAGCTGATCAACCCATAGGAGCGAGGGGAGGCAGGGAGGGAGGAGGAGGACGAGGCGGTGGAGAAGAGGTAATCGGGGTGGAAGGAATGGTCGTGGGACTACAGAAGGTAGAGGAGGCGGGGAGTGGAACGGAGGGTATGGTAGAACAGAAGTACCCACTGATATGGATGTAATGCCTCCTTTAATGATGGAAGGAGGAGGGAGGATGGTCAGGAAGCGTCTAGTATCCCAGGATGGTTCCCTCAACATCATGGGGCAGCCAATGCCAAATCTAGTTGGGAGAGTTGCGGGGACAGTTTTGAGGATTGAAGGAGAAGCATCCAGCAGCGGTGGAGTCCAAAGCACCCCGGGTAAGGTGCAAGTGGTGAAGAGGAGGAGACAAGGGGATGAAGGAATAGAGATGGATTACACAAATGTCGCGACCTCCGAAGAGGGGGGCCGCGGGCAGTGATGCGGACCTTGTGTTGGAACTGCCGTGGGATTGGCGATCCCGCGACGGTTCGAGAGCTCCGCGACCTCGTGGAGGCTAGTGCGCCGGCGATTCTTTGTATCGTTGAAACTCAACTTGCAAAAGATCGAGTGGAAGGTTTGGCGGGTACTTTAGGCTTCTCTAATAGGTTTGCAGTAGCTAGTAGGGGGCGTAGTGGAGGATTAGGTTTGTTTTGGATGAATGATGTAAATCTGGAAATAAAGAATTTTTCACAATATCACATTGATTCAGTTATCACGGGGGCAGATGCGCAGCAATGGCGCCTCTCTTGTTTCTATGGGGAGGCAAACAGGAGCCTTCGATACAAGACCTGGGAGACAATGGTCAGGCTAAGGGGTGAGAGCACTCTCCCGTGGGTCTGCATGGGCGATTTCAATGAAATATTACGATCGGAAGAGCAATGGGGGCCTAATGAACGTGATAGTTCTCAGATTGCAGGATTCCGAGAAGCGGTTGATCTTTGTGGATTAGATGATCTGGGATACAAAGGCCTCGATTGGACCTTTGAAAGGAGAGTTGCGGGCGGTGACTTTTGCAGGGTACGGCTGGACCGTGCCCTTGCGTCACCATCGTGGTCAGCCATGTTCCCATTTGCCTCTTTGGAACACTTGACGGCTGCGAAATCAGATCACAGCCCTATCTTATTATCAAACGATCTTGATCAAAGTGCGGTTCGACATAAAATGAAGAAGCCATTCAGATATGAAGTTGTCTGGGAGACTGATAGAAGTTTTGGTGGAGCGCTTGAGGACATGTGGAGGACAGAAGGGCCGGCAGGGTCGGTCTCAGCTATGGCGGACAAACTGACGGCTATGGCCAGTGCACTACGGAGATGGGGCAGGAACACTTTTGGCTCGATAAGACAAGAGCTAAGGGTACTGCGGCTGCGACTTGCAGCTCTCCGGGCTGATCCAGCACGGGTCGGTCCAGGCCAAGAGGAGAAAGAAGTGCAGGATACAATGATTGAGTTGTCATATAGGGAGGAGATCATGATGCGTCAACGATCCTGGATCCAATGGATGACAGAGGGAGATAGCAACACACAATTTTTTCAGAAAAAAGCAAGTGCGAGGAGGGCAAAGAATAAAATCACACAGCTCCAGAAGGAGGATGGCTCGATGACTAATGATCCGGAAGAGATGGCGCAGATGGCTAGTAGTTTTTATTCGAACCTCTATGCATCTAAGGGTATTATTGGGATGGAAGAGGTTCTTTCTCACATACCTACAAGGGTTGATGGAGCTATGAATGCGGCTCTGAACAAAGCTTATAGCAATGAGGAGGTAAAGGAGGCCTTATTTCAAATGTTTCCCACAAAAGCCCCGGGGCCTGACGGTTTCCCAGTTCATTTTTTTCAGCGTCATTGGGAGCTATGTGGTGATGAGGTAACTAGTATGATTATCCGAGTGCTAAATGGAGAAGACTCACCGGAAGATATCAATAATACGTTCATTCTGATGATTCCCAACATAACAAGTCCAAAACTTTTAGGACAGTTCCGGCCGATAAGTCTTTGTAATGTGATTTTCAAAATTGCTTCAAAGGTCTTAGCAAACAGGCTGAAACTAATTCTTCCCGAGGTCATCTCTGAGGAGCAGTCGGCTTCGTTCCAGGACGGCTCATTACCGACAACTTTATTACTGCATATGAGTGTCTACACTATATGAAAACGAGGAGAATAAAGGGGAACAGATTTTGTGCTTTGAAGCTGGATATGATGAAAGCGTATGATCGCTTGGAATGGTCGTATCTTAGGGCTGTGATGCTCAAACTTGGTATAAGCCCACGCTTCACGGAAATGGTCATGAGGTGCGTCACATCAGTATCATTTTCTGTGCTGTTTAACGATGGAGTTTTAGACTCTTTCAGGCCTTCCCGTGGTGTGAGACAGGGAGACCCGATCAGCCCATATCTGTTTTTGTTGGCGGCCGAGGGATTATCTTGCTTGCTCAAAGGGGTGGAGGGAGTGAGAGGCATCAAAGTTGCTCCTCTAGCCCCGGAAGTTAATCATCTACTTTTCGTGGACGACAGTCTTTTGCTCTTTGAAGCGAACAGCATGGCAGCGGCTCGCGTTCAGGAGTTTTTGCATATATACTGCAACGCATCGGGCCAAAGAATCAACACGGATAAATCCTCAATCTTTTTCAGCCGAGGGGTACCGGAGAATACCCGAGTGGATGTGAAGAATGTTCTGAATGTTCATAATGAATCCCTGACAGAGAAGTATCTTGGCTTGCCTTCGGACGTTGGAAGATCAAAGGAGGGGTGTTTCAAATATCTGAAAGATAGAGTCTAGAAGCATGTCCAGGGGTGGATGGAGAAGTGTTTGTCGGCAGGAGGAAAGGAAGTATTGATCAAGTCGGTTGCTCAAGCCATTCCGACTTACTCCATGTCATGTTTTAAACTACCCCGTGGGCTCTGTGAACACATAAACGATCTGCTGAGGAAGTTCTGGTGGGGTAGTAAGAGGGGGGAGAGGAAGACGGCTTGGGTCTCGTGGAAGACAATGTCAACACCTAAGTACATGGGTGGAATGGGCTTTAGGGACATAGAACTTTTCAATTTGGCACTTCTTGCGAGGCAAGTTTGGAGATTAATGCAAGAGCCAAACTCTCTCAGTGCTCGGATTATCAAAGCAAGGTATCACCCGGATAGTGATATACTAACAGCTAACATTGGTACGAATCCATCTCAAGTGTGGAGAGCCTTGTTGGAAGGAAGAGATGTACTTAACTTGGGTTTGATAAAACGAATCGGCACGGGGCAGGAGACCAGGATTTGGCATGACAATTGGCGGCCAAGAGATTTTAAGCTTCGGCCCCTATGCGCTATCTCACAAAACCCGCCAGTGTTGGTATCTGAATTAATTGACAGTGCGACGAAGACATGGAATGTTCAGAAGCTGAATGCTCATTTTGTTGGTCCTGATGTTGATGTTATAAAAAACATTCCGCTAAGCTCGCGGATACAGAAGGATTTTTGGTCATGGCATTATGACAAACGAGGAGTCTTCTCCGTCCGGTCGGCGTACAAGATGATCACCGGCGTACGGGCGCAACAGGGGGCGTGGCTGGAGGAGAGAACAGGACACTCCAATCATGAGGCGGAGAAGAAATCATGGACGAAGCTGTGGAAGGTTAAAGTTCCAGCAAAGGTGCGAGTTTTTACGTGGAGACTGGCACATACATCGCTACCGACTGGAACAACGAGGCATGAGCGCAAGATGGCGGATATAGATGCATGTTCAATCTGTAACTCGGCCCAGGATACGTGGAGGCATTCACCTTTTGAATGTCGTATGGCGCGGTGCGTCTGGGCCTTGATAGATGAGGACACGCTGGAGCATGTGATATCGACCCGGATGGAGGACGCCCGTCTATGGTTGTTCTGGTTGTTTGAGACTTTGAATCAGCAGGATCTAGCCCGGGTATTGGTAACCATGTGGGCTATTTGGTGGGCGCGAAGACGAGCGATTCATGATGGGGAGTTTCAGAGCCCATTGAGTACCATGAGTTTCATAAACCGCTATCTAGAGGATCTGAATATATCTTACGCTCGTGCAAGGAATACTGTGATGGCCCCAGATCGCGCAAGGAGGACCAACAAATGGCTGAAACCATCAACTGGTAATGTGAAGATGAATGTAGATGGAGGGATCTCGAGGAGCGGCGCTCGAGGAGCTGCGGCTGTCATTTGTAGAGACGAGGCGGGCACCTTTTGGGAGCTTCTGCTATTGTTTTTGATGGCCTAGTTGATCCACCGAGCCTGGAAGCGCAAGCATGCAATGAAGCTTTGGCTCTAGCCAAAGATCTGAACCTACGGAGAGTACAGGTTGCTTCGGACTGTCTTGAGGTGGTGAACAACATCAACAAGGGAGGGGCACCGGTCTACGGTCCGGTCCTTCACAAGATAAAGGATCGCATGGAGGAGCTAGATTTCTGTATTTCTTTTTGAGTGTCGTGAGTCGAACTACGAAGCTCATGCTTTGATTAAGACTGCTACTTCTCTAGCAGTAGGGCATCATGTTTGGCTAGGGATTATGCTTGATATCATTTGTATTCCGCATGTTATTAACAGTGAATAAATCCGTTTTGCCCCTCAAAAAAAAAGTTGTGTATACCTTATGATCAAATGACTATACTGCCCTTATATGATTTGTGAGGGGGTCTACCGAAGCATGACTCGGATCGGATTGGTTCGGTTTAATCTGGACAGAGACTGATTGGTCCCGGACGGTTTCAATCCATAGACGAAAACCAAATCGTAGAACTAGTCCTGCAACACGTTGTAGCAAAACAGCACGTACACGACGGAAGCAGCCCTGGATGCGTGCGTGATGTGCATGTCCAGGCGGAAGCAGCAGCATCAAGTGCCTTGCCTGTAGCTCCACGGTCAAGCACACTCGTCATCGCGGCGCACGAAGGCCTAATGCATTGTCGATGCCCAACTTCAGTGCGACCATAGTCCATAACGACAGTGTCCATGGCGGCCCCAGCACAACACGACATGGCCCTACAGCGTACCATGCCATGTTTCGACGCTCCGACGATCGAGGTGCTCGTGCCACTCCGGCATGCCTCCATGCGCCCCTCACACGCGGACCCTCCGCCGCCGCTGCCGCAGGGCGTACGCCGCGGATTACTATAGCTGTCGCGGTGTCGCCACGTCGGACGGTACGGGCCGCCTTGCTAGCTCGCGATCTGTGTGTATGTGTCCATAGTTTGAAATTTGGACTCAAACCATGTTTGGGGAATGGATTGGTTGGGTTTGACTTCAAAACATAAACAATTTGGTTTGGTTTGGATTCGAGCACTAATAGTTTGGATTGGTTTGGTTTGGCTGGCGGATTTGTACATGTATAGGTTGGTATGGATTTGGTTTGAATTACAAACTATTCCCAGGTTTATGTAGAGGCTTATGTTGACCAGTTTCATCGGTGCAATCAAATCCCTGACGGAAGACAAACATGCATGCACCTCCAGTTGCATCACGAGCTGCATGCTCTGCTTGCGTTGCGGTGCTGGCATCGTACCTACGTGTCAGTTAAAAGTGGGTTTCTGTTTCTGCCAGGCCGGTTGGGTTGGTGCGTCGAGAAGGACACACACAAATCAAAGTTGCACGACATCGATGTATGGGTACTACGCCCTTAGCGAGTCATCACTTGTGTGCAACTATAGTACCGGCCGGATGGATGATCGATAGTGCCATGGCCCATGGGGAAGGAGTGTACGTAGCTTGTGGATTAATGGCCAATGATGGCGTTCTACTCGCAAGCACCGAGAGAAAGAGGGAGAGGTGTCATCAGGTGACTTGCAAACGCCACAAATAACCACCACAGTCCACAAAGAAGGAAGGCAACGGCGGAGAGTGGCCGGTCGTGGTCGCGAGCGTTGCGCGCGGGCCATGCGGGCGCCCGGCCGTTCGTGCCCGACGGACGGCTGGCCGGAGCTCGGTCGATCATCGACGCGCGTACGTACGTACGTACGTACCTACCGGCCAGTCGATCGCCTCACTTCGAGCGTGGTGCAAGCATTGTTAGGTTAGAGCAACTCCAACCGGCGACCCAAATGGACGGTGATTTTGTCCGTTTTTTATCCATTTGAGTCGGCCGCCCGTCCGGCGTCCGCCCAATTTTTAATATGGATCAACAGCGCGTCCAACGCGTCGACTCATATGTGCAGACGTGGACGGCTGGCCGCCCAATTTTACATTCAAACATATTGTGAAATGAAAATGTTTAAACAAGCCAAATAGTCTAGCCGCCTAAATAAATAGTATAGTTTTGCAAGTCAAGTACAAATAAAAATGGTTCACATAGTTTTACAAACGAATAAAAGAAGATAGATCTATTGGTTGCCAACATGAGTCCACATATGCTCAACCAAATTATTTTGCAGTTGCACGTGAGTTTCCCAATCACGCATGTCTTCATGAAACTGAGTGAACTGCTCAAATGTTGCCGCTACTCAATGCTCAGGCACAACATTCTCACCCTGAAACTGAAAGCCTTGATCGTCGTACAGACGTTCCGGGCGTTCGTCATCTACGATCATATTGTGCATGATCACACAAGTAGTCATCACCTCTCATAGTTTCTGCATGCTCCAAGTATTAGCAGGATACCGAACGATGCCCCATCGAGATTGCAAAACACCAAAGGCACGCTCGACATCCTTCCTAGCACTCTCTTGCTCTTGGGCAAATCTTTTCCTTTTCTCTCCAACAGTACCCTTTGTATCAATACGGCCACAACTTTACTTAAATCATTGGTTGACAATAGTGGTCCACTGAGGATAGATACCGTCACCCAAATAGTACCCCTTGTCGTAGTTGTGGCCGTTGACAGTAAAGTTCACCGGTGGGCTGTTGCCTTCGACAAGCTTAGCAAACACCGGCGAGCGCTGAAGCACGTTGATATCGTTGTGTGATCCAGCCATGCCAAAGAAAGAGTGCCAGATCCAGAGAACTTGAGACGCCACGGCCTCTAGTATGACAGTGCAAGCCCTGACATGTCCCTTATACTGCCTTTGCCAAGCAGAAGGGTAGTTCTTCGACTCCCAGTGCATGCAGTCTATGCTGCCAAGCATCCCCGGGAAGCCCCTGCTGGCATTCATCGCCAGCAAACGGGTTATATCTTCAGCTGTCGGCTCTCTCAAGTACTCAGGGCCAAACACAGCAATCACAGCCTTGCAGAACTTATACAGGGACTCTAGGCATGTAGAATCGCTCATACGGACGTACTGGTCAATGAGATCACCGGTTACTCCGTATGCAAGCATTCGGATGGCGGCAGTGCATTTCTGATAAGAGGAGAAACCAATCTTGCCGACGGCATCCTCTTTGCACTCGAAGTAGTCATCATAGCCGACCACTCCCTCTCTAATACGGTTGAAAACATGCCTACTCATACGGAACCGGCATCGGAATTTGTGATGTTTGAACAACGGGTTTATTGTATCAAAGTAGTCCTTCCAGAGAAGGAAATGCCCGCTCTCTCGGTTGCGATTCAACGCCGGAAGGTGGCCCGAAATGGAGCCACGAAACAACGGCCGCTGGCTGTTGAGGTAGTGATGGACCAACACGGCAACCAATATCTCCTCCTCGTCGTCGGACGACGAATCTTCGGAGTCGTAAAGGAAATTGTGGAAAAAGAACTCGTCGGCGGAGTCCATATCGTACATTGTCAAACTCTCGAACAACTTGCAGGCGTCGACGAAGGAGACGGCCGGCGAGGGAAGTCGCGGCGCCCACATACCAGCTAGCTGCCTTGCTGGCGTCCGACGAGTGTGACGGCGTCCGACAAGCGTGCCGGTCGGATGTGGCAGGGGCGGCGAGGCGGCTTCTTGGTCGCGGGCGGCTGTGCGGTGGGGGAAGCGGCGGTTGGAAGCAGTTTGCTCCCCGACGGCAAAACGACGGCGGAGGGCGACGGGGGGCGGCGTTGCTGGGCGGATGTGGATGCGACGGCAGCTGGAAGAGTCGCCGAAAAAAATGGGTGGCGGCGTCAGCGACGGAGGAGGCGGGAGGGTTGCTTTGTTGGCCGCAGGGTGAGACGGGAGGTCAATGTGCCACAGCCAGCGGGCCCGGGGACAAGAGTAGGCGAGCGCGCGCATCCGTCGCGTGTTCACGCTGACGCAAATCAGGCTAAAAAATGGACCGTGAATGGGTCGCCCGTGGACGAAAAACGGACACGCGTCCATTTGGGTCGGCACGTTGGGCCGTCTATTTTGTCCACGCCGACCCAGACAGATGGTCGCGGACGAAATGGGTCGCCCCATTGAAGTTGCTCTTAGCTCCAACGGATTTGCAAGCCTCTGTACTATAATATAAGAAGTTTTTATAATTCAAATTACGGACTACGGAGGGAGTAGCTGCCAACTGTTGTTGTACTCTGCTGAATGGCTGGTGGCTGGCAGATCGATCCTAGTTTACGCCGTCTACGTACGAAAGGGAAGTCCACCCCTTGCATGGGACCCTGATGATCGGTTGATCTGAGTACCATCACGAGTTTTGCTATGGTTGCTTGTGAGTCATCAGCTGTGTGCAACTATAGTACTCTCTTCGTTAGAAAATATTTGTCCTAAAAATGGATAAAATAAATGTATTTATAATTAAAATAAATCTAGATACATCCATTTGTAGGACAAGTATTTCCGGACGGAGGGAGTATGTTCAGTACCTCTCATTAATCTTACGAGTTGAGCAGCCTTCTTACAGGTTAGGATAAGGAGGATTAGTGGCAGCTTAGTGAAGAGATTAGCAGTTTAGCACGTAAGGTGAATATGGAATTTTCGATATCCTCACAAGGAGGGCGTCCGTACGTGTATCAGTGGAGGAGCTACACAACCAAAGCTGGGCAGGCCGGTACGAAGGAAGACCACTATATTTTCCTCATGGCTTAGTTTACTTCAATCCTACATTGAAGTATTAGCTTTCGGATAGGCGGACCATGGCCCATTTTCGTCACACGTAGCTCCGCCAATGCGTGTACGTTCATACCCGATGATTCATTTATGGAAGAAAAAAGGCATTATTTTTTCGTAAACTGGACAAGAAATAATGTTTTCAGTCTTGCTAAGTCTTAGTGGACTGAAATTTGATTATGTCTGTGCTATATTCATGAGATTATATATCGAGATCTAATACTCGTACTCCACTCTGTTAGGTTTTGTACTTAGTACTACTAGTACATTTAGTGTTGCTATATGCTAATGACATTCTTACCGACAGGCTCCACTGCATAAATTAACAACACGAGGCACCGTTGATGTTGGCGTATTTGTATACATGCAGATTCCGTGTAATACGTAGAGCAACCTTTTTTTTTGAGTGGAAGAGCGACCAAATTACTAATCGATCGATTAGCTTTCACAAATGGACGTCCGTGTTGTGAACCAAAAGGGGCCTGCTAGAAACTTTACATAGCCTTCATTTTAACGTGCTTCCTCGAGAAAGTAAAGCAGGAAAAGGCAGAATATGCATCATGTCGTGTGGCTCCTCTGTGAAGTTATGCAATCCCCAACAAAGGCCAGAACTATACTAATCACACACACAAATAGAAGAACATAAGATACTCCATATATCATAATCTCGGTCATAAAATATCAAATTAACAACTAATCCTATACTATAAAAATAAATATATATGTATGTATGAATTTGAGCGGCCACACGTTGGTCGTTAATATGCTATATTTATCGAGAGTTATTTTAATTTTTCTAGACGAATTATGGAGAGGTTTTTCTTTTGCGAGGGTAAAGATTTGTATATTAGTTAACCTAAACCAAGACGATCCAGTTCACATAGGTGTACAACCCTCTCAAGATCCGACCGTAGCTACACGGCCGTCTAGAATTATGGCGAAGTTGTTGCATGCATGTGCAGTGCTCTACGCTGTTGCCATCGCAATAGGTGGCGTGATGTGGACTTGTCTTGCATGAGTAACCATCATGATTAGCTGTGGCCTGAGGAGGGCTAGTTGCTCTAGCCATGCGTGAAATGCTAACTAAAGCAAACCAAGCCGTGCACTGATTAATTAAGCTTGACACCTTAGCTTGCTCAACTAATTTAGGCTGCCTTTTTCATGATGGGGCTAGCTAGTACTGATTCATTAGACTATAGCATATCTCTTGTGCTGGTTCACAGCAAATTGATTAAGTGTTTTGTACTCTTTCATATAGTATCGGTTAATTAAGGTAGGTGATCTGGATTCTTTTTTTTAGGGTAGGAGATTTGGATTTTATGATGTCATATGAAGTTTGACAACAAACTGAAGAACACTATGCAACTCTTATATAAGTGACCACTTTAATTTGTTTTTTTCTGCCTCTAAACTCTCTAAACTAGCTATATATTAACATTTTGGGGATGGAAAGAAGTTGATGTACATGGTGTTTTTACTACAAGCTGGTGGGGTCTCAGGCACTGCTGAGTTTATATAGGGTGGAACTCGGCAGTTTTTCTTTTCTTTTTTTGCCGGGTCCCTTTTCCTTGGCACTAGGAAGACGGTGAAGTTTGCCGAGTACACTTTTCACTGCTGAGTTCAATTTTCAGCAAGCTCGGCAGACGTTGCTGAGCTCCCGATTAATTGAACTTGGCCAGCAGTGAAAGTTGTTAACTTTTGATCGTGCAAGGTTTTAATTCAACAACTACTCATGCGATCTAGAAAGGGAATCATTCGGTGGTGAGTGAGCTAACCGACTAATAATTCAGTGATTGATTTTCGAATGATGCATGCTCCTGTTCTCAAAACCTAACCACAGTGACCGGTCTTAATTAGATATATGCACAGATAGCAATTGCCATAAAGTGTATGTCGTTAGAAATGTAATTACGCCACTAGCTAATCAGTACTCCTTCTGCTAATCTAAATGATTAGTGATCTAAACGATATTATATTTCTTTACAGAGGGAGTACACACTACGGTTCATATCAAACAATTGCTTAATTAATTAGTTTTCTGGTGATCCAATTGGAGCCACCTCAAATCCATGGTCCTTATCATGCATGTCGCACACACCCGTCGCAGCAGCTTCAAAAATCTTGTCAAACTATACGTATTACCTTCATCCTGATTCTAGTTGTTTTAGATTTGTCTAGATAAAGACGTACCTAATGCTAAAAGTATCTGTATCTAGACAATTTACCAGCAACACAAGACGACAAAACCTGCAATATTAACTCTGGCGTACATTGCAGCAAGAAGGTGCATCATGCATGCCGATTGCTTCCCATGGAATCCTTCTTCTCTGATGCTGACCTAGCAGCTTGAAGGTTTGAGTTTCTTCATGGGAACCTCAGTGATTCGGCCGTTGAGGCAGCCTAATTATAGGCCCCTATAGATTCTAGTGTCATGACAGGTGTAGTAGGTACTACGAGATGGCTCATTGGTGCACTAAAAACTGGTGCCGTGGCATCGATCGATCGGCGGAGGAATTGACACTTGACATCATTTGGCGGGTCCACGGGAGCAGTGTCGGCACGAGCAGGCAGGCGTTGTCGCGACACGGCTGGCCGCGGTCGAATTTGTCAAACAGGATATGTGGTAGAGAATCTGAGGGTATGGTATGGAGATACGCTTGTCCCATTTGGGAAAATGGAATCAAGCTCTCCACGAGTGAAGGAACGAAAGGTGGTCTTCCTGTGACATGGAGAGGACAAGCTAGCTAGGAGAAATGGGTAAGCTAGGCAAGATCATCATCATCATCAAATTATCTCTAGTACGAGACGTCTGGATCTAGATCGTGGCCATGCATGTGCCTCTCCGGTCTTTAATGTTGGGTGCTCACCTGTTTCAATAGAAGGAGATGATAATCCTTCGCTCACTACTGGTAGCTGCGGCCGGTAGCTCGTCCGTTCGCCGATCAGTTCCATCTTGATGGACAGCGAGGAAAGGGGTAAGGTTTTGCAGCTCGTGGTCAGGGGCTGTTTGTGCGTCGCATTGACTTAAGTGGCACGCTAGGTGTGTGACTCAAGGTCGTGTCTGTTGAGTACAGTGATTTATTAGGAACTATAGGATAGACTAAAATTTATTTCTACCTTGTCTTATACTCCAAGTTGGTTATTGTATTAGCTTCTGTATATATGCCCACAAGGCTCAAGCAATAAACAATAATTTCATCAATCTCCCCCTCTATTCCCTTTACAGTGTCATCGCATAGGATCAATTAGGAGATGGTACGGGAACACGACTCTCGATCATGGTCTGCTTTAACCAGTCGGCAAACTGAGAAATCTGGACCCAAACGTACGTGTGAATTGTGCCATAGATCGGATATTTCCACACTCTGAGCACGGTAGTGTCAAAAACGCTCCTATACTATGGGACGGAGGGAGTAGTAATCAACAAGAAACTACTGACACTGCTAATCGTACATACAAGCTGTACACATCATCGACATGTACGAGGTCGACACAGAAAACAGTAAAACAAAATAATCATCGCATTCGAATACATGGATTGGAGTTGAAAAATCTGAACTAGGGTGTCTCACTCTCGGCGCCATAACTAGCTAGTGAGAAACTATCGACAGTGTCAATTGACATGTACGTGTAAACTAGTACTACCTCCGTCTTATATTTTGTAGGCTAAACTACTTCTTGTTTCTCGCGTTCGATCTATGTACGTAACGTGTGCACACAAACCTGTTGGGCTCGTTTTGTCAACTTGAGAAAGAACTGACGATGCATGTCGCTGTCATCTTCTCTTCTTTTCCATTCCCCTCGACGTCACCAGCATAGTAGCATGCACCGTGCCGTATCTGAAAACAACGGGACATATCACCTCCTTTTCAGTTTTTGTCCACGAGCATACACCAACTTTTGTGAGTGACATGTAGCTGTTGGTTTTGCAGTTGTACTACGGTGGTACCTCAAAACGAGGACACCGGATGTCGCTGGTGTGAGATGTTCTCATCATTCACTCTTTTTTACATGAAAATAAAAAAAACATCATATCTAAAGATCTGATAAACATATAACTCACGAAGATTAAGACAATTCACTAACTGTTAAAAGTGTTTCACACTATATTACGAGCGTTGATTTTGCCCTCGGTTTCATCAGAGTTCCACAACCTAGGTTGTTTCCACCAGGATACAGCGATTTTGCTCTCTGAGGTTTTTATTCAAGGACGTTATTGTGGGCTTGTGGCCCATATGCTGAGGGGGCGAGATTCTGACGAGGTTAGCTAAGACGAGAGATACACTGGTACCGTGGCACAGAGACCAAGCAACAACCAATAATAAAGTGCTCTCTTGATATTTACTTACTCTACATATTAGCTTTGCCTAAGGGACACTTTATAAATTTTGACCAAACTTATAGAAAAATTATTATCCCCTCCGGTCCAAAGTAAGTGACGTAGTTTTAGTTCAAACTTGAACTAAAATCACAACACTTCTTTTGGATTAGAGATAGTAACATGTACACCAAAAAATAATAACATTAGATTCATCATTGAATATATTTTCACATCATATATATTTGTTACTGTAAATATTTAAAAATATTTAATTCTTTTCTATAAACTTGATCAAACTTTATAAAGTTTGACTTCAATCAAAGCTAATATGCGTATAAATAAAAACAAAGAGTGTATGTTGAAACAATAACAAATAAGAAAATGCTTCGTGTCCATCAATCACCCTATGCGGGAAGGGTAAATAAACATGTGGTATCAAGATCTGGTAACGCACAAAGATCCAGGAAATTCACTAATGGTTAAAGGTATTTTCTGTCTCCTGCGCAATAGTTTTGGTCACTCCTGTTTTGTTGGAATTTTGACACGTAGGTTGTTCTCGCGATGGTAGAGAGATTTTGCACACTAGTTTTACAAGAACGTGTTATTATGAAAAAGTAACTCATTAGGTTATATGTTAATGAAGTGCATAATTCATGGGAGACAAACTATCATGAGTAGAAAAAGAATACAAATGGGCACATAGGAGGAAAAGTAAAGCAAGAAGACCATACTTCTATAAACTCTGTTACCAATTTGTGGGATGGACTATATTGCGGAACTATGCTCTAAAGTTTTGTTGCGGTTTCTCCTCAAAAAATGTTTTATTGTAATGTTGTTGTGTGGTTACAA
Source organism: Aegilops longissima (assembly GCA_021605205.1). Lineage (NCBI taxonomy): Eukaryota > Viridiplantae > Streptophyta > Magnoliopsida > Poales > Poaceae > Aegilops > Aegilops longissima. Next base: position 609,841,654 of record CM038676.1, on the reverse strand, counting down.
AGGAAGGAAAAAAGTTGGTTTATCATATACTTTATGTTTTGACTTGGATATAGAACACTAGCAAGATCATGCCTAAGCAAAAGGATGAGGATTGGACTTGATTCCCGAAACCTAATAAAAACACATCAATAATAGCTAATGCAAATCATGCCTACCCGCAAAGCATACCTTAGATAATTACTTGGATTTGAGAGTGCACATAACACAAAATAACGAAAAACATTTCCACAAGATTTGTGTACTCCCTTTGTTCCACAATATAGTCTGCATATTTTTAGGGAAAGTCAAACTTTATCATTTTTGACCAAGTTGTAGAAAAATATTTACACGTATAATATCAAATTAATATCATTACATCTTGAGATATACTTTTATACTATATCTATTTACTACTATTGTTATTGATTTTTCTCAATAAACTTGATCAAACTTTTGCATTGTTTGATTTTTGAAAATATTATATGCATTATATTATAGCACAGAAGGAGTAGCATACAATGTTCTGTTTGTATTTTATAAACATCAAGTGTCATGAATCAAATGTAAATCACTTTTTTTAGGGGGAAATGTAAATCTTGATAGAACCCAGGCACATGCTGGAAAGTAAACAATAGTCAATATGTTGAACTAAACTAATTCACCCCGGTTGTTCAATTTGATGTGCACCTTTTTACTTGGAAAACTTCCCATGTATTCATTTTCAATCATGGCAGTACAACGTACAATATAAATAATAAAAATTACATCCAGATCCGTAGATCAACTAGCGACGACTACAAGCACTGAAGAGAGGCGAAGGCGTGCCGTCTTTATCGCCCCTTCATCACCGGAGTCGGGCACAACTTGTTATAGTAGACAGTCGGGAAGTCGTCGTGCTAAGGCCGCATAGGATCAGTGCACCAGAACATCAACCGTCGCCGATAAAAAATAACGTAGATAGGAAGGATCCATTCTGAAGAGACACTAACGTAGACGAACAACGACGAGATCCGAGCAAATCCATCAAAGATAAATTTACCCAAGATACACCTCCATACGCCCACCAACGATGCTAGACGCACCGCCGAAACGGGGGCTAGACAGAAAAACCTTTGTTCCATCTTTAGAGAGCCGCCTCCGTCTTGCCTTTCTAAGCAGGACACAAACCTTAACAAAACTGAAAGAAACAACTAAAAACGGAGCCCTCCCACCGGCCCTTGACAGGATCCACCGTGCCCCCGTGGGCCTAAGGCCACAGGAGACGATGCCCAACTGCCCTAAAATTACAATCACGTGAAAGTTTGTATGTTGTGTCCGTTCTTGTAAACTGTTCAGCGTGCTAGATGAAGCAAAGTAATTTGCCTACTAACTTCCGAATTTATGATGTGACACTTATCTCTTAAAAAATGGAGGGGGAAAGAAACAAAAGATCAGAAGTATTGTTCCAAATTGAATTCGAAATTTGCGAGCAGGCTCTGTTCTGGGCAGGGCAGCGAAAACTTGTGCTCCATCTCCGCCTTTGCCCAGTGCAGTACCTCGCCGTCGAGCGCGCTTCCAACCTCGCCGCCGTAGTTCCAGTTGCTGCTGTTGCTCGAGCTCTCCCGGTAGCGCAGGTTCTCCGACACGTCCAGCACACAGCTGTAGTTGCCCGCGCCGAACCCGGCGTCATCGTCCGCCTCCTCCTTGCCGCCGCCGAACTTGCCATAGAATGCCGCAGTGTTTGCCGCGCTGAGGTCCTCGGCGAAGCCGCCGCCGTAGTCGGCGCACACCGGGAATGGGTCAAACACCGCCTGCTGCTTCGGAGCGAGGCTGCCGTCGACCGCCGCGGAAAGGGTCTTACGGTCTTCCTCTTCGGCGTCCGGCAATGCGACGGTAGCGGGGGCACCCATGGGCTTGTGCGTGGCCGGGTCGATGCCCTGCTGCCGGAGCTTCTTCTTGATGCAGCTGTTCCAGAAGTTCTTGATCTCGTTGTCCGTCCGGCCCGGCAGGTGCGACGCGATCTGAGACCACCTGCACGCACACATGCATAGTATGTTCTTCGATAAAGGGCGCATTTTTATTAACTCAAAATAAAACATCAAGTGAATACAAATATAAAACATAATGAGCACGTGCATCAGTATGTATGCCGTCCCAAATCTTTTAGCCCCATCACTCCCGTGCACATTGCAAAACTAATCTGACGGCATTGTACTGTAAATTGCGTAATTGGACGAACCTGTTGCCGAGGATCTGGTGCAGCGCGACGATGTGGTTCTCCTCCTGCTGTGAGAAGCTGCCGCGCCTGAGGTCCGGGCGGAGATAGTTGAGCCACCGGAGGCGGCAGCTCTTGCCGCAGCGGTGCAGCCCGGCCAGCCTGGGGACGGAGCTCCAGCATCCGACGCCGTGCCGGATGATGTGGTTGTAGAGCTTCTCGTCTTCCTCCGGCGACCACAGCCCCTTGCGGAGCTTGGGCTGCCCCACGCCGCCAGAGGACGGATGTTCCATTGATTCGTCTACGGCAGCAGCTGGCCGGCCTTGTAGCTACTTCAACGATCGAGCTTATCTAGGCAACATCGATGCTTGTATATGCGGTCGATCGGTATGATCGATTGACGGTTGCTTCCTCCGGATCAATGGTCGCCTTGTGGGTATATATGGTCTTGTATATATGGGGGAAGTGTGAGTGACAAGAACCGCAAGCTAACTGAGCTCTGCGAGTGAGGTGAGGCCGCGATCAAGTGGGTTAGAAGCGAGGCTCGCACAGGCAAAGACAATGGATTGGAGCAGAAGACACCAGCGGTCTATCGCACACGGCGGGATAAAATAGTGCGCCGGGCGTGTGCGCGCTCTCGGCAAAGGGACCGTGTCAGGGACGGTGTTAGTTTTTTTTTAGGGACAATGTTAGTTTTTTTTTTTTTTTGCGGGTGGGGGACAATGTTAGTTGGAGACATGGATTCCCACACGGCGGGTGATAGTCGCCTGTCAACTGGACCAAATTTGGGCCAGTCGACCCACGGCCGTCCGATTTGGTCTAGTGTAATCGTGCATGCACTTTGTCGACATACGCATATGAAGGATTTCATGCATCTTGTCACTCCCTTTCGTCTCGCCGGCCGCACATGCTCTCTGGTCGCCGCCCTCGCCGGCTGTCCTTGTCCCGGCTCCACCCATGCAACAGTTGCACCCTGCGGTTGCAGCTTCGATGGTGACGATCGCCGCTCGCCGCCACCCCAAGCCCAATGACGTAGCCTGCCGGTCGCACCTCACCGTTGCAACATCTCACTCGCCCCTATTTAACAAATTCAAGCGTCGGTGCCAGCACAAATGGTCCCGTCGTTCAGCCATCACAGCTCCCAAGTTGCCGGTTGCGGTTTTCCATGCTGCCGGTTGTAGCATTTTGTGATGCTGATTGTAGCAGAGCGCATGACGCCGATTGTACCAAAAAATGCGACGGTCGTGCGATATAGCAAAACGCGACACCGGTTGTAGCCGGATGGGACGCCGCTTGTAGCATGTAGCAAGAACGTGATGGCCATGCGATGTAGCAAAACACAACGCTGATTATAGTTAGGTGCGACGTAGGTTGTAGGATGTAACAAAAACCACAACAGCCAGGGTATTTCTTCGAGCATCGCCGCAATACCCACAGCCCACGGTCACCATTCTCGCCATCCATGATGGCAGCTTTCATGGGCACCGGTTGCAGCTCCCTCCATCCATGGTTCCAACAACCGCCGCCACCGGTTGTGCCAACTCTGATGCCGATGATGTAGCTCGACATGCCCCAGTGACCAGCGAGGATACAACACGCTGTCCTGCCAGCCCCAACGTCAATCAATGACCTCCCAACCGCATCAAGCATGGGGCGTGCGGGTGCGAGCAGCACCGTCTCCAGGGGTGAGCATAGCCTTGGCCTGGCGCCGGAGGTAGCAGCCATGACAGTTGCCGGGGGCATGCGTGGTTGGCATTGTTTTCGAAAGAGATAAGAGAAATAGTGTGTGTGAGCCTACGCAAGACACTTCGTGGTCGGTTGGATCAGATTTGATCCCACGACCAGTGTGCGATCGATGGAAGTTACGTCCGGCCAGCCGGATAGATACATTTCCCAAGAAAAGAAACTCTCTTCTTTTTGCACCTTCGGCCTCCACACTGTTCTTGGAAATCTACACTGTTAATTAAGGGTGACTTAATGCTAGTAGACTTCCTGGGTACCTTGAAAGTTATATTTTGATTTCTTTTTGTGATGGTTCATGGTAGTTTCACGCAAACTCACTTGGATTGGTCCCCGGGTAGGGTAGAGGTTGGAGGGGCATTGGGCTTGGTCACCAATGGTGTAGTCATCATCGTAGCGGTGGCGACACCACTAGGGCTTCCCGATGTCAATCTTATCTCCACCGCTCGATCGATCAACAGTTGGAGTTTGGCGATATTCATTTCTAACAATCTCTTAAAATCCATAGAACTGTATATTTCTGCATCTTCAGATGCACCGCCTACCTTTTAGTCACCTAGCTATGAGGAAGTATCGGGAACTACCTTTTCCCCCTTAGTGGGGATCTCGCTCTATGGCAGCTAAGCTACAAAATAGAGATCGAAACTCTTATACCAATCGAAATGATTGATATTGAGTTAGAAGGTAGTGAATAGGTACAATTACAAATTTAATTATTTAATAACAATTTTTGACAAGTGTGGAATATAAATGTGAGCCTAGCGATTGCAAGGCGAGTCAAGTTCTAGCAAAGATGATTACAACAATATGTAGAAGCTCAACAACACAAGATTATATCGAATGCACAGAGAAAGGAACAAGGTAACCATAAGTAAGGATCTATGGTTAGATATAACCAAACTCCAGAGACGAGGATGTATCATGATGTTCACTTCCTTGGAGGGAAGCTAGTCACTGATGGAGGGATGAATGTTACCACGATGCACACCCACACCATGAAGGCTCGCCCTATTCTCCATGAGATATCACAAAGGATGTGATTCTCAACCACTAGTATAAGACCTTCAGGCAACCTCCAAGCCTTTACAAGCTTTCTGAGGGTAATCACAATGATCGATTCCTCATCGAAGAACTCCTACCGTCTAGAAGTCTCCAACCTCCAAAAGTAACAAGATCAAAGGGAAATACTCAAGGCTTGCTCAAATCACAAATTGCTTTGGTCAAAAGGACAAGGACTGGATCTATCACTTGTTGAGATATATCATAAGAATTCTCACACACCTCTCCAGAATATAAGATCTGGTGTACAAGAAAGTGAGAGGGAGCACTTGGGTCTTCTAGGATTCGTATGAATGTAGTGGTCAACCGATCCATGAAGGGATGGAGGGGTATATACACCATGGAACTAGCCCATTTTTGATTGAAAACATACGGTCGGACAATCCGGGTGAAAAGTTCCCAGACAGTCCGGCCGCAGGATATTACAAACCAGCAGCCGAGATAGCAAGTGCAGTGATCATGAGTCGAACAGTCTGACGGGAATTGTGAGGATAGTTCGGCCGACGTAAAAATGAGGCTCTCTGGTACCACAACCCCTCTACCTGGACAATTTCCTGGACATAGACTGGACAGTCTGACCATTGTCCAGCTAGTTTTTTCAACCTTCAGATGGAAAAACATCTACACGGGCAATCTGGGCATATACTGCGCGGATAGTCCTACGAGCTGAAAATGGAGTTCTTTGGCAGGATTGATTACAGTATTTTGGGAGGGTTTTTGTCACTGGATTTTTTCTATGGTGGGTTAAGTAGGATGTGACCCGAGCAGCTCATTTTACGTTTCTACTGACCACCTCTTAATAGTGCGGGATCCCTAAACTCAAAACACAATGGAAAATGTGTCTTTTCTTTAGCATAGCATATGTCGTGAGTTATCATCAATTTAGATGGCCCATGATCCACACATAACTCATCCACGCGGACTAAAGTTGTAGATATTCTTAGCAAATGTATTAGTCCCCTATAACTATGTTGTTATCAATATCAAAATAATATTAAAGGCATGATTACACATCCAATAGGGCTCATTTTAATGGCCATGGGCCTTTTCTGAAAAAAGGGCAAGGGTACACATTCAGGAGCAACTAAAGGGGTTCCCAATCCATGCTTTCCAGAGGGCACTCCCATGCACAACACGGGATCACTCCCCATCCGACCACGTGTCATGTGTGGCGAGTGCGATCGCACAGGAAGTTTTCCCACCTTTTCAGGTATTATATCCCTATTTCCTTTTTTTGGTTTTTCGGATTTTCTCGTTTTCTCACTTTTGGGTTCCGTGCTTCATTTTTTGTTATCTATCAGGGGCACGTTTGTGCATTATCGTGGGATCACAGGTTAGTTCATTTGGGGGGGGGGGGCATAGTTGTGCTTCACTCTATGGGAGCATTTACTAGTTCACTTGGGAGCATAGTTGTGCTTCACGCCTGTGGGAGTGATGTCTACTACACAACCTTCTTCTTGTAGACTCTGTTGGGCCTCCAAGCGCGGGGTTTTGTAGGACAATAGCAAATTTCCCTCAAGTGGATGAACTAAGGTTTATCAATCCGTGGGAGGCGTAGGATGAAGATGATCTCTCTCAAACAACCCTGCAACCAAATAACAAAGAGTCTCTTGTGTCCCCAACACACCCAATACAATGGTAAATTGTATAGGTGCATTAGTTCGGCTAAGAAATGATGATACAAGTGTAATATGGATGGTAGATATAGATTTTTGTAATCTGAAAATATAAAAACAGCAAGGTAACTAGTAGTAAAAGTGAGCGAAAATGGTATTGCAATGCTTGGAAATAAGACCTAGGGTTCATACTTTCACTAGTGCAAGTTCTCTTAACGATGATAACATAATTAGATCATATGGCAATCCCTCAACGTGCGACAAAAGTCACTCCAAAGTTCCTATCATGGAGAACATAAGATGAAACTGCTTGTAGGGTACGAAACCACCTCAAAGTTATTCTTTCCGATCAATCCATTGAGCTATTCATATAAGTGTCACAAACAACCATAGAGTTCGTAGTAAAATAACACCATGTGACACACATCAATCAACCCTAATGTCACCTAGATACTCCAATGTTACCACAAGTATCCGTGGGTCAATTATACGATATGCATCAAACAACTTCAGATTCATAATATTCAATCCAACACAAAGAACCTCAAATAGTGCCCCAAGATTCGTACCGGAGAAACAAGGACGAAAACGTACATCAACCCCTCTGCATAGATTACCCCAATGTCACCTCGGGAATCCGCGAGTTGAGTGCCAAAACATACATCAAGTGAATCAATAGAACACCCCATTGCCACCACGGGTATCCCACGCAAGACATACATTAAGTGTTCTCAAATCCATAACAGTATTCAATCCGATAATTGTGAAACCTCAAAGGTGAAGCTCAATTCATCATAAGAAGGAGGTGGGGGAGAAACACCATATGATTCAACTATAGCAACAAAGCTCGCAGTACATCAAGATCATGTCATATCAAGAACACGAGAGAGAGAGAGAGAGAGAGAGAGAGAGAGAGAGAGAGAGAGAGAGAGAGAGAGAGAGAGAGAGAGAGAGATCAAACACATAGCTACTAGTACATACCCTCAGCCCCGAGGGTGAACTACTCCCTCCTCGTCATGGAGAGCGTCGGGATGATGAAGATGGCCACCGGTGATAGTTTTCCCATCCGGCAGGGTGCCGGAACGGGCTCCCGATTGGTTTTTCGTGGCTACAGAGGCTTGCAGCGGCGGAACTCCCGATCTAGCACTACAAGAAATATGTCAACTAGTGACCTTCTGTCAGTGACCCTGGAAGAATTGGTCATAGATCTACGACCATCTGAGACCAATTGGTCAAAAGCTGCTCGGGGGGCTCCAAACCCTCAACTATATCGACCATTTTGGCCATAAAGGTCATAATTTCCTTACACAAAATGGTCATAAAGCAGACAACACTGATCCGCTGCCTTATTTCTAGCTAATCACGACCAATATAGATGGTCATAACCTTGAAAGTTGTGGTGGATTGCTATGACTAGGCGCCACCTCATTAGTTTTGCCTATGTGTCATGTCCATGTGTCAATTTTTGCCCTAGGTTGTGAAGCAACCTATATTTCTGTTAGTCCCAAATTTTCGAAAAAATTCTCATAAATTCTTTGGGTCATATCTTCGTCAAATATGTCAAAACCCTTCCTCGCCTAGTTAAAATATAATTTAACAATATTCATTTTCCTATTCTGTTCAGAACAACACTTTGTGAAGGAAGTGCTATTTTTATATTCTTGATTGCCCTCAAAATTTTTGGGCACTCTTTCCTATCCAAATCATTGCCTCGTGACAAAATTCAGCTCCATTTGCCTAGTAAATGTTCCTCGGCAAATTTCCAAAGTTTTTGTTCAACTAGAAGCTTTGTGAAGGAAGTACTAGCTATGCACATCCAAATGGCATGAAATTTATACAATGCCTTCATATGCCCAAATTATCACCCTCCTCCAAATTGCAGCTCAATCAAATCATCTATGTGAGCCCAGCTTCAATTTTTATTTTCTGTCCAGATTGGCACATTGCAAAGCAAGTTCTATCTATACCACTCCTATTGCCCTCAAACTTTTTAGTCAATCTTCCACACCCAAATCATTTCCATATGCCAATATTCAGCTATATTTTCCTAGTAAATATTCTCGGCAAATTTTCTAAGTTTCTATTCACCTCTAAGCTTTGTGAAGGAAGTACAAGATAGGAATATCGTAATGAGTTGAATTTTTGCCACACATTCTATATGCCAAAGTCATAGCTCTACGCAAAAGTTTAGCTCTATCTAACATTACTCCACAAAATTTCAGCTCAATACACTTATCCATTTGAGCCCAGCTTCAGCATCCATATTTCTGCCTGATGTGGTACTTTGCAAAGCAAGTGCCATCCAAACTCCTCTATTTGAGCTGAAAATTTGCCAAGACAGTCTCCCTAGTAGATGATCATACTCAGCCAAAACTCGGGCCCATTGGCCTTGTGAATTTCCCGTACCGTTAATCAAACACTTGCCTGCTAATTCATGTTTGAGCATAGTTCGGTCTCCTCGTGAGATTCTTCTATTGTTATTTTCCTTATAGCATCTACATGCGGAGTGCCCAACCTACTATACATGCCTAGGCTGCCCAGAACGCATGGCAACGCCACGGTCACGTGGTGACCATGCGGCGGGCATGCGAGTCTACGCGCTTTAGAGTTGGGACCCTGGGCCACCATCCAAACATCGACGTATCACCACCAAACCATGTATTTCTGATTAAATAGATACTTATGTAACTAGAAATGATTTTTGGAAAAAATAAAGAGCAAACTATAAGGCAGCTGCAGTTCAAATTTGACCCGCTTCCTACTGAATCGGCGAAAATTTGTCTTTTTCACGAGAGGTGGCTCAAAACTTTTGAACCGAACCATTTTTTCAATTTTGCATTAAATATGTCCTCATATTTTATAAAATTGACCCGGTCCAAATTTGCAACAAATATATGGTAGGTCCTTCACAAAAAAAACTCATTTTGGGCACTCGAAAAATGAAAAAATGATTTTTCGTCCAAAGAAAATGAAAAATCCCTTAGGCAACATTGTTTTCCATTCCAATATGCACCCTTGTGCACAATATGAGATCATTTGAACAAACTATGTTATGAATCTGGCCATAAGATTGATCATTTGACTTGAAAGCCATGAATCTTCACACATGATAGCTCATTTCTGAGAATATTTTTTTAAAAGAATTGCCGTATTACAAGTTTATTATTTTTCCTGGTAACTTGGTCACATATAATGACACAATGCGAAGGTTTTCCAATTTGTTGATTTTTTATGAATTTTTTATGCCCGTTTCAAAATGCGGTCAAAACGGCGGGAATGACCGTTCCTAGCTAGTGGTTGAATCTTGGATTTTTTTGATGTTTCTCTGATTAAATAGATACTTTTGTATCTAGAAATGATTTTTGGAATAAATAAATAGCAAACTATGAGGCAACCGCAGTTCAAATTTGACCCGCTTCCAACTGAAACGACGAAAATTTGTCTTTTTCACCAGAGGTGGATCAAAACTTTTTACACCCAACCATTTGGTCAATTTTGCATTAAATATGGCCTAGTATTTTATAAAAATGGTTTGGTCCAATTTTGCAACTATTATTGAGTAGGTTCTTCACAAAAAAACCTCATTTGGGGCACTCGAAAAATGGAAAATGATTTTTTTCGTCCAAATAAAATGAAAAATTCCTTAGCCAACATTGTTTCCCATTCCAATATGCACCCTTGTGCATAATATGAGATCATTTGAGCAAACCATGCCATGAATGTGGCCATAAGATTGATCATTTGGCTTGAAAGCCATTGATCTCCACACATGATAGCTCGTTTCTGAGAACACTTTTTTAAAATAATTGCCTTATTACAAGTTTATTATTTTGCCTGATAACTTGGTCACATATAATGACACAATTCGAAGTTTTTCCAATATTTTGATTTTTTTTTGAATTTTTTATGCCTGTTTCAAAATGCGGTCAAAACGGCGGGCTTGACCGTTCCTAGCTAGTGGTTGAATCTTGGAAACCTTTTGATGTTTCTCTAATTAAATAGATATTTATGTACCTAGAAATGATTTTTGGAAAAAAGTAAAGAGCAAACTATGAGGCATCTACAGTTCAAATTTGACCTGCTTACAATTGAAATGGCGGAAATTTGTCTTTTTCACCAGAGGTGGATCAAGGCTTTTGACACCCAACCATTTGGTCAATTGTGCATTAAACATGGCCTAGTATTTTATAAAATTGATTTGGTATAATTTTGCAACAAATATATGGTAGGTCCTTCACAAAATGAATTTTCCGTGCAAAAAAAATGAGAACTCCCTTAGGCAACATCGTTTGGAATTCCAAGATGCACCATTGTGCACAATATGAGATCATTTGAACAAGCGATGCCATAAATGTGGTCATAAGATTGATCATTTGGCTTGAAAGCCATTAATCTTCACGCATGATAGCTTATTTCTGAGAACACTTTTCTAAAATAATTGTCGTATTACAAGTTTATTATTTTTCCTGAAAACTTGGTCACATATGATGACACAATGCGAATGTTTTCCTTTTTTTATGCCTGTTTCAAAATGCGGTCGAAACGGCGGGCTTGACCGTTCATAGCTAGTTGTTGAATCTTGGAATCCTTTTGATACTTCTCTGATTAAATAGATAGTTATGTACCTAGAAATGATTTTTGGAAAAAATAAAGAGCAAACTATGAGGCAGCTACAGTTCAAATTTGACCCGCTTCCTCCTGAATCGGCGGTATTTTGTCTTTTTCACGAGAGGTGGATAAAAGCTTTTGACTCCAACCATTCGGTAAATTGTTCATTGAATATGGCCTAATATTTTAGAAAATTGATTAGGTTCAATTTTGCAACAAATATATGGTAGGTCCTTCACAAAAAAACTCATTCTAGACACTCGAAAAAAATATGACGGGCATTTCTAAGGATACTTCTTTTAAAGATATTTGTCTTATTACTAGTTTGTTATTTATTTTCTTCTTAAAACTAGGTCACATTTTATGACACGATGAGAAGGATTTTCATTTTTTTTCAATTTGTTCGAATTTCTCAAGTCAAGAAAATAGCTAACATGATTGAACATATTATATTTAAATATACCGCGACCAATTTAAATGGTCATAATATTGTATTGCGTTCTGATTGGTCCAAAGACAACACACGCGGATCATGCGTAAACACTGTTGGATCCTCCCGGATCCAACGGCCGCCCTCACCCCTCGCCGCCCCATCAACCCCACCTTAGCCGAAATCCTAGCATTGTCCTTTGGACACCTTCCATCCACCCCCTGCCTCCTTTCTTTCTTTCTTTCTCTCCCTCCCAAGCTCTCTTCTCGCGACCCCGATCCCGATTCCGATCACGATCCCAACCCTGCCACCGGCGATCTCCTCCTCCCCCCAGCGCCACCGCCCCCACCTTCAATTCCTCTCCCAAGGGAAGGGAAGGGAAGGCCGACCAAGTAGATCGTTCGAGCACCCATATCCACGCCGCCGCTGTCGACCTGATCCACGTCCGTCCTCGAGGGATGTCGGCCATGGTGGTCCGTGCTCGTCGTGCCTTCCACCCCGTTCCTTCCTTTCGCGGTCCACACCACCGCGGGAGTCAGGGAGCGCCGTATCCCCCCTCCCCCCCGCCGCACGCGACCGACCGTCGCCGCCGGAGACTCTCCAACCTAAGGTATACTGATTTTGGATTCCCCGTTGGGTCGGATTGGCCCCCAGTTCGTGCACCTCGGTCTCCCGCACGCAATGATTTAGGGTTTATTTAGGTGTTGGGATCAGGAGCCTCGTAATCTGTGTGCTGCAATTTCACCTCGATCACGTCGCATGCTCGTCTGATTTGGCTGTGGTTTGCTTTGCTCGGTTCCATTCAGTTGGTTGCTGATCAATCAAGTTCCTGGCCTTCCATGGATATCTTTGTTGGGAGTGCTTCTGCACACACGGTTTGGTTAGGTTAGCTGCCACACGTCTAGCATATGTGTCACTAGTATTGCTTTGTCCCAGCATTTTCCCGAGTATGCTTGCAAGGGGCTAGTCCTAGCTAGTATTTCTCCAACTAGGCTAAGTCGATCTGGTTGGCATGCTCTTACACTCTGCTAGCAGCCTGTTCCATTTGACTCATTCTAATTACTACTGCATATATGGAAATTCAGACCTGGCATAAGTTACACTTGACAAGAGTATCTTGCACATTTTCTGTCTTCTGTGTTACATCTGGTCTCAGTCTTAGGCATGCTTTATAGTCTCATATATATTGTATTTGTACATCTCTGTGGAGCTTAATTTGATCCTAAATAAAAGATGCTTGGACATTGGTGGAACTTTATCTAATGCTCTTGTTCTCCTGTTTACCAGCTTCAACTCTAGTTAATTAGGTCTATTATTATCCCAGAAGCTGCAATGACGGAGATGTACAGATACAATATATATGAGACTATATATATTGTTACATCACACTTTCTGTCTTCTGTGTTACATCACACGCTACTTCGACCAGGCGCGGGCAGCCTCCTTCTCCGGTCCCTTTGGCCTCGCCCCCGACCTCGCCCGCTGCTCCTTCAACCACACGCTCTGCCGGGAGGTGAGCTCCCCCGTCCTCTCCGCTCGATCCGCACCAGATCCTGAGTCTAGGTACAAGTGCACTAGATAGGTTATTTCTGGGTACATGGCTGGAGAGTCTAACTTAGCTCTCTCATTCTCGACTGCTCTGGTCTGTGGATCTCGATCGTTCCGCTCCTTTTTTGGCTGTCGCAAGCTGAGCTGAATCTTGTTGGGTTGAGCCGAGCGAGGTCACCGTCGGTTGTGGCTTGTTGGAGTCTTCTCCTGGTAGCAATAGCAGGCTTTTGCTTGAAGGCCCCAACAACCACTGGTTGGTCAGCCACTCAGCTTTAGAGACCTACTTCAGTTAACCTGTAATGTACTTGCGTAGACGTGTAGGAGAAGCCTTTGTGAACCTGGGCTGTGGCTTGGACGGCAGGAGAATATGATGTTCAGTTTTGTATGAAACAAATCAGGTCTTGGTTCAGTTTTGTATGTGTCGATTTGATTAAACCTTGACTGAAACCAAAGCATCACGTTTTCATTAAAAGTTTACATGAGTTGTTATTCTATTCAAGTGGGCGAACTAAGCTATTTTTATTTAGTTTGCTCTTTGCTATGCCAAAGCCATCATTGTGAGCCATCACTGCATTACATTTTCCCAGAATTACAAATTAGTCACGGACTTGATTTGTTATTTCCATCTCTAGCCTTTTGGGGCACCAGATTTATACTATGCTTGCTGCTGCTATTTGTGCCTGCTGATTGATTATACAGTGATCGAGACGCTGCTAATTTTACTGATTGATGTTGTTGCAATCGTATGCAGACTGTTGTGATGGAAAATCATTTGATTTGCTGCATATCATCAATTCAACAGGAAGCACCAATGGTGACAAGATAGATAGTAGGTAGGTTGCATTTCTGTCACTTGGGCAACACATCTGACTGCTGTTAAATAAAAGAATTAGTTTGGTTTTTACTGAGGATTCTGCTGTACGCAGAGTCATATCGTGGTTTACAAACTTGGATGGTGGAACTGTTTTGTGCCTTAAATATGTGTGATTCAGCTGTGATATGCACAAGTTTGTATTGTGATTTCTGGATCCCTGTTGTTTAGATGCGGTTTTGTTGTCCTTTTGAATGGGTGGTACCCCAGATTCGTGTTTCGTTTGCTGAAAACTATAGTTGTGTTTATTGTAGAGTGTAGACTCGTGGCATGTACCCCAGATTCTGACAAAATATTTGAAGGGTTAAATAATGCTGAAATGCCCTGGTGCAGTGTAGCTCTACTGATGATATAGATTGACAGATCTTTTATGCTTGTGTTTGATTTGATGCCATGTCGACTTGCTTGCATAATCATGAAGTAAATTGCTCGGTGCAGTTATTTTCTCTTAAAAAAATTGCAGTGTAAGTCATCTAAATAAAACTGCAGGCAGTGATCTTCTTGTATGAGTATATATGTCTGCATTGCATGTTGTTTTTGTGAAAATATGATGATTACTTCCTAGGTACTGCATATTGTGTTTAGCTTGAGGGTTTGTATGCACTAGTATTACTCTGTTTAGCTTGAGGTTTGAAGCTCTAGTATGCTTAGAGTGATTGGTTTCATTAGTCTCTTAATCGACAAGTTAACTGCACTAGTATTTACTAGTATTACTGTTTTGCTTTTACAAGAATTAATTTGTTCTGTCTCTAATTGATGTTGACGACAACAATTATGTTTTGTCTCTGATTCATGATGATGACATCTCCATTCATTTCATCCAGTGAGCAAACATGGCACCATCCATGAGTCTTGCAGCGAAAGGTTTGCTCCCCTTTGGAGCGCTCCCCTCGAGCGGCGTCGCGCAGAGGCCGGTGTCCGTGACCGCCTCACTGGAGCACAAGACAAGCGATTATAAGAGGAAGCTCCTGAAGCTTGCGCTCGGAGGAGTCGGCCCACCCGCTGATAATCCCCAAGTGTAGGGAATCCTCGTAGCAATTTCCAAAGGTGGAAGTGATAAGTATGGAGTGTCGAACCCACAAGGAACTAAAGGTAAGATCAATATTCTCTCAAGCCCTATCTGCAGCTGATATGACTCTACGTACACCGAACGTTTGCTTCCAACTAGAAACGAGAAATAAAACTACGTTGTGGGTATGAATAGGATAACTTTGCATGATACCGGAGAGCTAAAATATAAAAGTACTTGCTGTTATCATAAAGTTAGAATATACTACTAAATATTATAAATAGCGAGTGTGGAATAATGATGGATCGGTGTGTGGAATTGTCCTAGGCAATTGTTGACAAGACCGATAGTCGTCATTGCAATTTCATATGAGGGAGAGGCATAAGCTAACATACTTTCTCTTCTTGGATCATATGCACTTATGATTGGAACTCTATCAAGCATCCACAACTACTAAAGATAATTAAGGTAAAACCCAACCATAGCATTAAAGCATCAAGTCCTCTTTATTCCCATACGCAACAACCCCCTTACTCGGGTTTGTGTTTCAGTCACTCACCAACCCATATAAGCGAATCATGAACGTATTGCAACACCCTACAACGGGAATCTCTCACGCTTGCGCGACACGGAGGGCACAATAGGACACCACTAAAATAAAACATACAACTCATACCAATCTATATCATCAATCAACCGAAAGACAAAGGATATCTACTCAAAATATCATAGGATGGCAACACATCATTGGATCATAATATGTGGCATAAAGCACCATGTTCAAGTAGGGATTACTGCGGGTGCGGGAAGGTGGACCGCTTAAAATAGATGAGGATGGTGATGATGATGGTGATGTTGATGAAGACGATCACCGCGGCGATGATTCCCCTCCCGATGGCACTCCGGCGCCACTGAGATAGAGGATGAGAATTTCTCCCCCTTGTGCTTCCTCCTCCATGGCCTCCCCCCTAGATGGGGAGAGGTTCTCCCTCTGGTCGTTGGCCTTCATGGCGATGATGGCCCCTCCGGGATCCTCCTCCATGGCCTCCGGTGACGATGGCCCCCCTCCGGCAGGGTGCCAGAGAGGGCCTAGATTGATTTCTCGTGGCTACAGAGGCTTGCGGCGGCGGAACTTCTGATCTAGGTTAATTTCAGGGGGTTTCTGTATTTATAGGAATTTTTGGCGTTGGTTTCACGTCAGGGGGGGTCTCCGACTCGTCCACGAGGCAGGGGCCCACGCCGAGGGGGGTGGGCGCGCCCCCCACCCTCGTGGACAGCCCGGGACTCTTCTGGCCCAACTCTTTTGCTCCAAGGGCTTCTTTTGGTCCATAAAAAATCAACAAAAATTGGCACGTCAATTGGACTCCGTTTGATATTGCTTTTCTGTAAAACTCAAAAATAAGGTAAAACCAGAAACTGGCACTGGGCTCTAGGTTAATAGGTTAGTCCCAAAAATCATATAAAATAGCATATAAATGCATATAAAACATCTAAGATGGATAATATAATAGCATGAATACTTCATAAATTATAGATACGTTGGAGACGTATCAGCATCCCCAAGCTTAATTCCTGCTTGTCCTCGAGTAGGTAAATGATAAAAGAAATAATTTATGAAGTGTGAATGCTAGCAGGTGCACAAGTTTGATCAATGATAATTTCAATCACCTTTTCTAGCATCATTATATGTCATAACAGTAGCTCATCTCATAAAACTTTTCATGATCAAGTAACAAGCTATTCACATGTTAAAGTATAGATCATAA
This sequence comes from Aegilops longissima, assembly GCA_021605205.1. NCBI lineage: Eukaryota > Viridiplantae > Streptophyta > Magnoliopsida > Poales > Poaceae > Aegilops > Aegilops longissima. The sequence goes on along the minus strand of CM038676.1, from coordinate 609,824,834 downwards.
ACTTTCTTGAAAACTAACAAACAGTGCTCTTAGTCATCAAACAATTGCAATTCATCTTATTTTCAGGAAGGGTCTATGTCAGAGCTTTGATTTAGCAAACTCCACATACTCAACTATCATTTAATCTTTCGCAATTGCTAACACTCACGTGATATTTATGGGTTCAAAGTTTTAATCGGACACAGAGAAAGATAGGGGCTTATAGATTCGCCTCCCAACCTTTTGCCTCAAGGGTAATGTCAACAATAATACTTCATGATAACTTACATCCAATGGATAAAATGTGCTTGCCAATGGATAAAATGTTCAGGATCTCTGAAACACAATGTGCTTGCCAAAGGATAAAATGTAAAAAGAAAAGGTGAAGATCACCATGACAATTGCATAAGGTAGAAGATAAAATTAAAAGATAGGCCCTTCGCAGAGGGAAGCAGAGGTTGTCATGTGCTTTTAAGGTTGGATGCACAAAAATCTTAATGCAAAAGAACACCACTTTATATTGCCTCTTGTGATAGAGACCTTTATTATGCAGTCCTTCGCTTTTATTTCTTCCCTATCACAAGTTCGTACAAAGCTTATTTTCTTCGCACTAATAGATCATACATATTTAGAGAGCAATTTTTGTTGCATGCACCGATGACAACTTACTTGAATGATCTTACTCAATCCATAGGTAGGTATGGTGGACTCTCATGGCAAAACTAGTTTAAGGGATATTTGGAAGCACAAGTAGTATCTTTACTTGGTGCAAAGAATTTGGCTAGCATAAGGGGTAAAGGCAAGCTCAGCATGTTGGATGATCCATGACAATATATTTTATTTCAGATATAAGAAAACATAACCCATTACGTTGTCTTCCTTGTACAACATCAACCTTTTAGCATGTCATATTTTAATGAGTGCTCACAATTACAAAAGATGTCCAAGATAGTATATTTATTTGTGAAATCTCTCTTCGTTCAATATTCTTTCATGAATTGTTCAAGTGACCAATTCTGAGTTTGCTAACCTTCAATAAGTTCACTACCTATACTTATTATGTGTGAAGTCATTACTCCCCATGTTATAAGCATATGAAACATATATAAATTCAGATTTATGATATTCAATTCATTCAACCATTTACTCATAGGATATACGTGAAGCACGTGAGTAAATGACAAACTACTCCAAAAAGATATAAGTTAAGAACACTGAGTAGGCAAATAATTAACTAGCCATGGGAGGATTCTATTTCAGTCAAGATTTCAGATCCAATGATTTTATTCAAACAGTAAGTAAAAATGAAAATATTCTCCAAGCAAAACACATATCATGTGACGAATAAAAATATAGCTCCGAGTAAGGTATACCCATAGTTTTAAAGACAAAAGAGGGGATGCCTTCTGGGGCATCCCCAAGCTTAGGCGCTTGTCTTCCTTGAATATTACCTTGGGGTGCCTTGGGCATCCCCAAGCTTAGGGTCTTTCCACTCCTTATTCTCCTCATATCGATATCTCACCCAAAGCTTGAAAACTTCAATCATACAAAACTTAACGAAACTTCGTGAGATAGGTTAGTATGATAAAGAGTAAACCATTCACTTTGGCACTGTCAAAGACAAGGTTCATGATTGTTCCCACACAATTTCTACTGTACCATATCATTTTTACAATTTATATTGAGAAATATAAGCCATAGAAACTAGAAAACAAGCAAACTATGCAATGAAAACAGAAACTGTCCGAAACAGAACAATCTGTAATGATCTGAACAGAAACCATACTTATGCTACTCCAAAAATTATGAAATAAATTGGTGGACGTGAGGAATTTGTCTATTAATCTTCTGCAAAAAGAATCAACTCAAAATCACTCATCTGTAAAAAAAAATGACAGCTAATCTCGTGAGCGCAAAGTTTCTGTTTTTTACAGCAAGATCACATTAACTTTCACCCAAGTCTTCCCAAAGGTCTTGCTTGGAACTTTATTGAAACAAAAGCTATAAAACATGATTACTACAGTAGCTTAATCATGTAAACACACAAAAACAGTAAGGGCAAATATTCGGCAGACTAAGGCATAGCCTAGTGGTGGGAAGGGGCTGATGCCTTCCCACCCACCCAGGTTCAAGGCATGGTACTTGCAATTTGGATTGTTGCACCAATTATACTGTAGGGGGTTCCCTTACAGTCTTTCTGTCAAAAAAAAACAAGCGCTTTTCTTTAATGCCTTTTAGCTAGGCATGATGATTTCAATGATGCTCACATAAAATATAAGAATTGAAACATAAAGAGAGCATCATGAAGAATATGACTAGCACATTTGAATCTAACCAACTTCCTATTCCTAGGGATTTTGTGAACACATAATTTATAGGAACAAGAATCAACTAGCATAGGAAGGCAAAACAAGTATAACTTCAAAACTTTAAGCACATAGAGAGGAAACTTGATATTATTGCAACTCCTACAAGCACATATTCCTCCCTCATAATAATTTTCAGTAGCATCATGAATGAATTCAACAATATAACCATCACATAAAGCATTCTTTTCATGATCTACAAGCATAGAAATTTTTCTACTCTCCACATAAGCAAAATTCTTCTCATTCGGAATAGCGGGATCACTAGTTCCTAAAGTTGACACTCTTCCAAACCCGCATTAGATGATAGTATTATTCATACTCCAAAAGATATAAGTGAAGTTCATGGAGCATTCTAAAATTAATATAGACTAACCAATATCCAAGCTCAAAATATATAAGTGAAGCACACGAAGCATTCTATAAAACCATACTCAAAAGATTTAAGTGAAGCACAAAGAGCAATTCTATAAGATCATACTTAAAATATATAAGTGAAGCACATGAAGTATTCTATAAATGAATGAAGGGCTATCTCATACTATCTTGGTTCTTAAAGGAGAAACAAAAACACAAATGACACAAATCATGTGAACAAAACAAAAACCGAGGTATACCGATATTTGTTGAAGAAGAAAGATGGGATGCCAACCGGGGCATCCCCAAGCTTAGATGCTTGAGTATCCTTTGAAATATTTACTTGAGGTGCCTTGTACATCCCCAAGCTTGAACTCTTGCCTCTCTTTATTCTTCTCATATTGATAGTTCCTCGATCTTCGAACACTTCATCCACACAAAACTTTAACAAAAACTTTGTGAGATCCGTTAGTGTAATAAAGCAAACTACCACTTTAAGGTACTGTAATTAACTCATTCTTTATTTATATTGGTGTTAAACCTACTGTATTCCAACTTCTCTATGGTTCATACCCCATGATACTAGCCATCGATTCATCAAAATAAGCAAACAACACGCGAAAAATAGAATATGTCAAAAACAGGACAGTCTGTAGTAATATGGAAGTTTAGTAAACTTCTGTAACTCCCAAAATTATGAAATAAATTTGACAATTACATAAATTTGTACAGAAGTGATGTGCAAAAAATTTCAGACCCATTCTACCTTCCAGTAAAAATATGTAAATTCATGCACTACAGCCAAACTTTCTGTTTTTGTTCTGCACATAGTAAACAAGCAATCTAATCATCCTAAAATCAAAGCTTGGCACATTATTTTTATAATACAATGGATATACACAAGGGGATAACTATTAACAGAGAAACTTCCATGAAAAATTCTACATTATTTCCGTGAGCATGAACACAAGTGCTCAAGGTTGACCCTCACTTCTTCAATGCATAACTTTCCAACCACTTCTCTTTTTGAAAAACTTTTTAGGCATGAGAGGCAAGTAATATTTTTTTTGTATTTTCATTCTTAAAAAAATGTATGTTTAACCCACAACTAAACAGAAACAAAAAGGAAAAACAAAATATACTTAGTGAATAAAGCAAACAAGCACACACGAGAATATCAACCCCACGCTATTGCGCCCCGGCAACGGCGCCAGAAAAGAGCTTGATAATCCCCAAGTGTAGGGAATCATCGTAGCAATTTCCAAAGGTGGAAGTGATAAGTATGGAGTGTCGAACCCACAAGGAGCTAAAGGTAAGATCAATATTCTCTCAAGCCCTATCTGCCACTGATACGACTCTACGTACACCGAACGTTTGCTTCCAACTAGAAACGAGAAATAAAACTATGCTGTGGGTATGAAGAGGATAATTTGCATGATATCGGAGAGCTAAAATATAAAAGTAGTTGCTGTTATCATAAAGTTAGAATATACTACTAAATATTATAAATAGCGAGTGCGGAATAATGATGGATCGGTGTGCAGAATTGTCCTAGGCAATTGTTAACAAGACCGATAGTCGTCATTGCAATTCCATATGAGGGAGAGGCATAAGCTAACATACTTTCTCTTCTTGGATCATATGCACTTATGAATGGAACTCTAGCAAGCATCCGCAACTACTAAATATCATTAAGGTAAAACCCAACCATAGCATTAAAGCATCAAGTCCTCTTTATTCCCATACGCGACAACCCCCTTACTCGGGTTTGTGTTTCAGTCACCCACCAACCCTCTATAAGCGAATCATGAACGTATTGCAACACACTACAGCAGGAATCCCTCACGCTTGCGCGACACGGAGGGCACAATAGGACAACACCAAAATAAAACATACAACTCATACCAATCTATATCATCAATCAACCCAAAGACAAAGGATATCTAGTCAAAACATCATAGGATGGCAACACATCATTGGATCATAATATGTGGCATAAAGCACCATGTTCAAGTAGGGATTACAGCGGGGTGCGGGAGAGTGGACCGCTTAAAATAGATGAGGATGGTGATGATGATGGTGATGTTGATGAAGACGATCACCGCGGCGATGATTCCCCTCCCGATGGCACTCCGGCGCCACCGAGAGAGAGGAGGAGAGGCTCTCCCCCTTGTGCTTCCTCGTCCATGGCCTCCCCCCTAGATGGGGAGAGGTTCTCCCTCTGGTCCTTGGCCTTCATGGCGATGATGGCCCCTCCAGGATCCTCCTCCATGGCCTCCGGTGATGATGGCCCCCTCCGGCAGGGTGCTAGAGAGGGCCTAGATTGATTTCTCGTGGCTACAGAGGCTTGCGGCGGCGGAACTTTTGATCTAGGTTAATTTCTGGGGGTTTATGTATTTATAGGATTTTTTGGCGTTGGTTTTATGTCAGGGGGGTATCCGAGTCGTCCACGAGGCAGGGGCCCACGCCCAGGGTGGTGGGCGGGCCCCCACCCTCGTGGACAGCCAGGGACTCTTCTGGCCCAACACTTTTGCTCCAGGGGCTTCTTTTGGTCCATAAAAAATCAACAAAAAGTGGCACGTCAATTGGACTCCGTTTGATATTCCTTTTCTGTAGAACTCAAAAACAAGGAAAAAACAGAAACTGGCACTGGGCTCTAGGTTAATAGGTTAGTCCCAGAAACCATATAAATGCATATAAAACATCTAAGATGGATAATATAATAGCATGAATACTTCATAAATTATAGATACGTTGGAGACGTATCACCCGCCTTGTTGAGTGCCAAGAAGGCTTTCGCCGATGACCAGGGCGTCTTTTCCTCCAGGATGTCTTACTTGAGCTGGTTGCCTCCCTGGCCTTAATGCTACTGCTTTTTTCTTCCCTGTCCCCTTTCCCCTACAGTGCTATATTGCATCACTGATCTGCACTGTTTGGTGTGTCTCATTCCTAGTATTGTTATGTTCAACCACATTGCCAGTGTTCAGAAATAACACCTACTTACTATGCAAATGCATGCAACATAACCTGAAATTCATTCAGTTTGACTATGCGTAAACACTATAGTGTACAACTATCAACTTGTTTCACTATTCAGTTTGTCACCCATTCAGCTTACTTACTAGGGCATCTTTCTTGTGAGAGTTTACTTGATAGTACAATATGTCAGAAGAAACTACCATGTCTGCGGAATGAATCATCGATCGCTCTTTATACACTTACAACTCGGTTATTGTCATATAAGTTCTGCTGCCTTTCTTTAGGTTGAGCTACTGCCCTGTTAATTATTGTAACAAACATTATCATTTGCCGGTTTGCTCTGTGTTGAGACTGACCAATAAGTTTTGTTTGCCAATTAGCTTTCTGTGTGCATGCTCTTAATCCCCATAGCACTAAGATACGACCTTACTGAGCCTCATATTTCTAATTTCTGAATCAAACATTATTATTTCTGTCCTCAACAAGTTGCGGCGCTATGTTCTCTTTTTTGTTCAGTTAGCTCTGTCAAATATAATCAACCTGCCTATGTCCCATTTTGCTATTTGTACTTAGTTAGAAAAAGCTAAAATCTGTACATGTAATGCTGAAGCTATATTGGTTGCTTGTTTCTTAATTTTTTCTTCTGTAATGATGATTTGAAATGCCACGCAGGTCATTATTGGTGGTGCTGCTGCTGTTGCTGTGGTTGTTGGAGGTGTTGCTGTTGCATTTGGCGGAGCTGCCGTTGGGGCCCCAAAAGGTAACCTTCATCAGCCACAACCCCACAACAATGGCTCAAGGTTCTGTGCCCCATCACCCCTCTTTCTAAAATACTGAAATGAACCGAGATCTCATATATTTAGGAACGGAGGTAGTAGTAAGGTTAAGATAGAACATGTGACACCCCTGATTCAATCGTACACTAATCATACACGCAAATGTGTACGATCAAGATCAGGGACTCACGGGAAAATATCACAACACAACTCTAAAACATAAATAAGTCATACAAGCATCATTATACAAGCAAGGGGCCTCGAGGGCTCGAATGCAAGTGCTCGATCATAGACGAGTCAGCGGAAGCAACAATAAATGAGTACAGACATAAGTTAAACAAGTTGCCATAAGATGGCTAGCACAAACTGGGATACGGATCGAAAGAGGCCCAGGCCTCCTGCCTGGAAACCTCCTAAACTACTCCTGGTCGTCGTCAGCGGGCTGCACGTAGTAGTAGGCACCTCCGGTGTAGTAGGAGTCGTCGTCGACAGTGGCGTCTGGCTCCTGGGCTCCAGCATCTGGTTGCGACAACCAGGAAGAAATGGAAAGGGGGGAAAGAGGGAGAAAAGCAACCGTGAGTACTCATCCAAAGTACTCGCAAGCAAGGAGCTACACTACATATGCATGGGTATATGTGTAAAGGGCCATATCGGTGGACTGAACTGCAGAATGCCAGAATAAGAGGGGGATAGCTAGTCATGTCGAAGACTACGCTTCTGGCAGCCTCCATCTTGCAGCATGTAGAAGAGAGTAGACTGAAGTCCTCCAACTAGCATCATATAGCATACTCCTACCCGGCGATCCCCTCCTCGTCGCCCTATTAGAGAGCGATCACCGGGTTGTATCTGGCACTTGGAAGAGTGTGTTTTATTAAGTATCCGGTTCTAGTTGTCATAAGGTCAAGGTACAACTCCAAGTCGTCCTGTTACCGAAGATCACGGCTATTCGAATAGATAAACTTCCCTGCAGGGGTGCACCACATAACCCAACACGCTCGATCCCATTTGGCCGGACACACTTTCCTAGGTCATGCCCGGCCTCGTAAGATCAACACGTCGCAGCCCCACCTAGGCCAACAGAGAGGTCAGCACGCTGGTCTAAACCTAAGCGCCGCGGGTGGGCCCATCGCCTTAGCACACACACTGCACGCTACAACGCGCCGAAGTAGACCTAGCCTAGCAGGCGTTCCAGTCCAATCCGGCGCGCGCCGCTCAGTTGCTACCCTGACGAAGGCTTCGGCTAATTCCACGACGCCGAGTGCCCATAACTTTCCCACGTAGTTGGTTAGTGCCTATAGACCAAATGGCCAGACTCAGATCAAATACCAAGAACTCGTTAAGCGTGTTATTTTTAAGTATCCGCGGACGCCGACCAGGGCCAGGCCCACCTCTCTCCTAGGTGGTCTCAACCTGCCCTGTTGCTCCACCACAAAGTAACAGTCGGGGGCCGTCGGGAACCAAGGCCCACCTCTACCGGGATGGAGCCACCTGCCCCTTCAGCCCCCATCTCCGAACAGTATCATAAGTTATGTAGCAGTATAAAGTATATAGCATATGCCCGTGATCACCTCCCAAGCGATCACGACCCAGTAGTATAGCATGGCAGACGGACAAGAGTGTAGGGCCACTGATGAAACACTAGCATCCTATACTAAGCATTAGGATAGCAGGTAAGGGTAACAACTGTAGCAACAATGACATGCTATGCAGCAGAATGGGATTAACCGAAAGCTGTAACATGCTACACTACTCTAATGCAAGCAGTATAGAGAAGAATAGGCGATATCTGGTGATCAAGGGGGGGGCTTGCCTGGTTGCTCAGACAAGAAGGAGGGTCATCGGTGGCGAGTCGACCACAGGGCATCAACAAATCCACTGGGGTCTACCAAGAGAAGAGGGGAGAAACAGTAAATACATAGCAAGGAAGTGCATAACAGGACAACATGCAGAGCTAGACGTATTCTAACGTGGTATGAGGTGATACCGGAGAAGGGGGGAAACATCCGGGAAAGTATCCCCGGTGTTTCGCGTTTTCGGACAGATGAACCGGAGGTGAAATGTTGCAGGTTCACTATGCTAGGGACGCGTGGCGGATGAACGGGCTGCGTATCTGGATTCGTCTCGTCGTTCTGAGCAACTTAAATATTTGAAAACTTTTATTGTTTGCTTAATTTTTAATTTTAATTCAAACCAGTTTCGAACTAACGCGAGATTAGTAACAGTAATCGAGGTGACGTGGCATCATTAGCAGAGGTTCACTGTTGCTTAAATACCCGGGCGTCACAATTCTCCTCCACTACAAGAAATCTCGTCCCGAGATTTAGGAGCGGGAGTAAGGGGGAATGGATTTGGTTACGAAATTTTAACGAATCTTATCGGTCTTGGTTGCTCTTCTCGAAGTGGTAGATCCCTAGGTTGATGTCTTCATTCCTATGCATCAATAGATCATGATGAGGTTGTCGTCCTTCCTTCAGGAACTCCATCGTACTTACGAAAATGATAAGGGGTAACTTCGGAAGAATGGGCCTCTACAAGGTTGCTTAGCCGGTAGATAACAATAGGGAAGGTGGCGGAAAGTAACTCTCGAATTAAAACTTAAGAATATATCGAGAGTAAAGTAAGAAGGTACAACAAGGAGTTCCAAGCGGATAGACAATCGTTCGATGCCTGAAAAAGAGTGTGAAAGGGGTTCAAAGCATCAAGATTAAGTATTGCATATGATACAACAGATCACTAGGAAGGTGGCTCGTGAATACGAAGCCAAGCTCGGGAAAGGGGGGTACAGGAGGGTCAGGTTTCGATCCTGTGGAACTGTGGGTTATGGGCCCACCATGTGGGTTAAAAGTAGGAAAGGGGGTGACGTCTTGTACAATCATGTAAGCAAGGCATGTCAGATGATAGCCTGTAAGTTATGTCGGCAACAACATCGGTACCAAGGGCGAGGGACGAAGAGAACCAATTCCTGCTCGTTGAACGAGGCGGACCAATAGGCAAAGTTCTTATCCATCGGTGGTTACCGAAATGTTTTCAACAATAGTAATAGGGTCTTACTGACAGATTTGGACGTCGAGGTGTTTACATAAGCAGGAGAATATCACTGCTTAGATCATATAGATCACAAGCAACGTTAATCCAACCAATGGAAAGGAAAATATGACTATCAGATTAAACAGATCAATGGAAAGGAAAATTGTGATTACACACGATTATTAGGAGTATATCCTTCCCATGTACAAGAAGAACATGGCATACAGGGTAGGAGAGCAAGTACCCAACCATTCAGTTAAGAGGCAAGGATTAATCAAGATGTTACCCATACAATGGTGTTTGGATAACTGACCAAGAAACATTTAGCATCACGCCTCTAATGTTCTTGTTGAAGAGCGGGGTATCATAGTCATGCTTCAAGGTAGCAATGATATGGTGTTTCAATCAAGGGCCAGGCTTTGGATAAACAAATGATCCATCAGGAGCAACTTATAAAATAAGTCTTACAATTTCCTCCAGGAAGAATGGTTATATTTGCAAAAGAAATTATAATGATAGGTCCTCCAGCCACGGGGGGTGCTAGGCATGACATCATATTACGGGGTCATCAAAGGACCAACATCATAACTACTGGAAAGTTGTCCCAGCCATCATATCTGACCGAGATTCAGATCCGATTGGTGTCATGATACCTCAGACTCGGGATGTCCGAGAAGAAAAGGTGCGACACATATCGATGAAATGACATTGCAAGATTCTCGGGAAATGAACTATGGGAGCGGGTTCCTGAAACAATAGTTCATCATTAAACCAAGGAGATGATGAGGAGGTGGCTGATGGGCTCAACGACAATTCATCGAGAATTCCAAACGGATGGATTTCTACAATAATGTGAACAAGAGATGACACTTGTCAATTCAAATGATATAATGGTGTATGCTCGAGGAAAACATACACCATTAATCATTAGTTTAAAGGTGTGCCCGAAATATGACCTTAGGCAGCAAGATCACTGTTAGAGTGACGATTCAATAACCAACAGTCTAAGAACGAACTGTCGATCGTTAACTTCAAAGCAATAGGGTTGCTAGAAGTACAGAACTCAAGCAGCATCGTCAGCATATTGGTATCCCGGTTAAAAACAACACGGGGACCAAGGAAGAATGGTGATGGTGAGAAGTATCATCATACTGAGAATTTCTAAGAGATGGAGCAATTCTCACAACATTCTTGACATAAGAGATGGTAATACTCCAAGGTGAAGAAGAACAGATGCCGGATAGCAAGGAACCCAAGATTCAATCCAAAACATGAACACGTTTGTGTTGAGGGAAGACAAGGGTGTGGTCGATGATAACACAAATCATCGAGGGGCAAGGATGGTATTTCTCAACATGAATTCGATCGATATCCTTGAAGAGCTCAGAATGTTGATGGTGATCATGACACATTTGTCGAGAGGTTTCATGAAGATATAATCACTCATCGACGACATCAAGCAAAAGGAAGGATGGAGCGAAAAGTTATTGAAACCACGGATATGACACCAACTCGGAATCAAGCTTGTTGTTCGAGCTGGAACGATAAGACAAGGAAATCGACGTAAGCTTAGCTCATCATCGAAAGTTGTGCTCCGGGATTAAGGACCAGGTAGCATAGTTAAAATTAGCACGATGATGATGTAGCCGATCAGGCTAGGAGTGACGTGATGGAGTATTAAACTTCTCAACAACAAAGTATTGGGAGTATTGAATCTCAGTGTTGATTCGATTCACAAATCGGTGTACTCGGTTGACGACAACCCGGAACCCGTGCAGTGACTATGACGGGGAAAGGTACTACTTCATTAGAAATTCATAAGATGAAGTGTAATGGGTTGATATCCTCGAGATACCAGGGGGTAATACTCGAAGGTAGAACAAAATAGAGGTTGGGAAGGCGTACTGATCTACAAAAGGCAAGTACTTTAACTTGTCCGAGAAATAAAATCAAAGGAGAACAATCATGGTCGGAACCACGATTGCAAAGGATCAATTCACAGATACCAGATGATATTTATCAAGGAAATAGTTATTATTACAAGAAATTTCCATGATAGGATCTACATCATGTCCATGGGCATGAACACAAAGTTCAAGGTCGACTCCCACTTCTCTAATGCATAACCTTTTATTCACTTCTCGCCTTCGACGAAGTTGTAGTGTTGAAGTTTTATCTGACATAACAACAGTAGAGTATGACCCGTAGTAGTTTCCGGGTTCACACAGATTAGAAAAGGCATAGGTTCAACCCATCAGGGCCTCTTAGGAACATATACCACAAACTTTGGGAGTAATTTATACAAGCTCGAAGGCAGAGCATGGTTGAGAAAGCAGAGGATACAATTTACCAAAGGCTTTATATATCCGTGGAAAGGCTCACAAGGTTACTTGAATATGAAGGACACTGTCGGATAATAATCCAACAAGATGTCTGGTGGTCTACAACGGAGCTGATGTGAGTATCGGTACTCTACAAAAGGAAGAAGGAATGCATGTGCATCTGATTATAGAAACAACTGACTAACTCAAGGCTCAAATGCAAAGGAATTATGAATTCCAAGACAAGGGATCAGAAGCAATGCTCTGATTAGGGATGGATAAGTTGAATAGACTTAGGGGTACATTCGACGACAACTTGATTGGTCGAGGACCAACTCATGTTCAAAATGACGTCTGAGCCGGAAGGATGAATTCTAGGATCTGATTGAGGATTGCGAGCATTCACAACATATCGAATCAAGTGACCCAAAATGATAGTGACAGAGGATGTCAACGGAGATTACTAGAAGTATGGAGTTAACCATAATGCAGGAAGGCAAGGAAATCAAGAGCAATGGGCTGCTGAGGATTTTAAGAAAATCGAATGGTATTTCGAGGACTTATGTGAAACACATGAACGGGTAGGGATGAGCGGACACTCGGCAAGTGCGAGGAATTATCCGTAGGGGTATTTATGTGGCTAGTAACTGCAAGGCAGTAGGCACAAACTATTCTCGAAATATCCGAAGTATTTCAGGGTATCTTTTAATAACAAGAACAATTGGAAGTGAAGCTATGGACGACAAGTGTATGTAGTTATCCATAAAGATTTATTGGTGGTAGGGATCGCAATGGCCAAGGGCACAAGGGTCTCGGGAAAGCATCAGAGAGTGTCTTCAGAATCTTCTGGTGTAGCAGGCGATCATCTGGCCTGAAGGGGCTCTCCGGGAGGAAGTATTTTCGAGAACCTAAAGTTAGATTTTAGCAAAATCATTTAACCCGAATAGAAGAGATATCAGAGACCCAGAGTAAAGATCGAGGAATAAAAGATCCTAATACCACCCAATAGCAACGTGGGCCCGTAAGCCACACAGCCATGTTAGTAAAAAGGTTTCGCAATGACTAGACTCGACTTTGGACAAGGAGTTTGGAAGGGGGGTTCCTACAGGTAGTCGGCTCTAATACCAACTTGTGACGCCCCCGATTCAATCGTACACTAATCATACACGCAAACGTGTACGATCAAGATCAGGGACTCACGGGAAAATATCACAACACACCTCTAAAACATAAATAAGTCATACAAGCATCATAATACAAGCCAGGGGCCTCGAGGGCTCGAATACAAGTGCTCGATCATAGACGAGTCAGCGGAAGCAACAATATCTGAGTACAGGCATAGGTTAAACAAGTTGCCATAAGATGGCTAGCACAAACTGGGATACAGATGGAAACAGGCGCAGGCCTCCTGCCTGGGATCCTCCTAAACTACTCCTGGTCGTCGTCAGCGGGCTGCACGTAGTAGTAGGCACCTCCGGTGTACTAGGGGTCGTCGTCGACGGTGGCGTCTGGCTCCTGGGCTCCAGCATCTGGTTGCGACAACCAGGAAGAAATGGAAAGGGGGGAAAGAGGGAGAAAAGCAACCGTGAGTACTCATCCAAAGTACTCGCAAGCAAGGAGCTACACTACATATGCATGGGTATATGTGTAAAGGGCCATATCGGTGGACTGAACTGCAGAATGCCAGAATAAGAGGGGGATAGCTAGTCCTGTCAAAAACTACGCTTCTGGCAGCCTCCGTCTTGCAGCATGTAGAAGAGAGTAGACTGAAGTCCTCCAAGTAGCATCGTATAGCATACTCCTACCCGCCGATCCCCTCCTTGTCGCCCTGTTAGAGAGCGATCACCGGGTTGTATCTGGCACTTGGAAGGGTGTGTTTTATTAAGTATCCGGTTCTAGTTGTCATAAGGTCAAGGTACAACTCCAAGTTGTCCTGTTACCGAAGATCACGGCTATTCGAATAGATAAACTTCCCTGCAGGGGTGCACCACATAACCCAACACGCTCGATCCCATTTGGCCGGACACACTTTCCTGGGTCATGCCCGGCCTCATAAGATCAACACGTTGCAGCCCCACCTAGGCCAATAGAGAGGTCAGCACGCCGGTCTAAACCTAAGCGCACAGGGGTCTGGGCCCATCGCCCTTAGCACACCTGCACGTTGTGAACGCGGCTGGAAGCAGACCTAGCCTAGCAGGCGTTCCAGTCCAATCCAGCGCGCGCCTCTCAGTTGCAGACGTCACGAAGGCTTCGGCTGATACCACGACGCCGAGTGCCCATAACTTTCCCACGTAGTTGGTTAGTGCGTATAGACCAAATGGCCAGACTCAGATCAAGTACCAAGAACTCGTTAAGCGTGTTATTTTTAAGTATCCGTGGACGCCAACCAGGGCCAGGCCCACCTCTCTCCTAGGTGGTCTCAACCTGCCCTATCGCTCCGCCACAAAGTAACAGTCGGGGGCCGTAGGGAACCCAGGGCCACCTATACCGTGATGGAGCCACCTGCCCCTTCAGCCCCCATCTCCGAACAGTATCATAAGTAATGTAGTAGTATAATGTATATAGCATATGCCCGTGATCACCTCCCGAGCGATCACGGCCCAGTAGTATAGCATGGCGGACGGACAAGAGTGTAGGGCCACTGATGAAACACTAGCATCCTATAATAGGCATTAGGATAGCAGGTAAGGGTAACAACTGTAGCAACAATGACATGCTATGCAGCAGAATAGGATTAACCGAAAGCAGTAACATGCTACACTACTCTAATGCAAGCAGTATAGAGAAGAATAGGCGATATCTGGTGATCAAGGGGGGTGGCTTGCCTGGTTGCTCAGACAAGAAGGAGGGGTCATCGGTGACGTAGTCGACCACAGGGGCATCAGCATCGTCACGGGGTCTACCGAAGAGAAGAGGGGGGAGAAATAGTAAATACATAGCAAGCAAGTGCATAAGGACAACAGGCAGAGCTAGACGTGTTCTAACGCGGTATGAGGTGATACCGGAAAAGGGGGGAAACATCCGGGAAAGTACCCCCGGTGTTTCGCGTTTTCGGATAGATGAACCAGAGGTGAAATGTTGCAGGTTCGCTATGCTAGGGATGTGTGGCAGATGAACGGGCTGCGTATCTGGATTCGTCTCGTCGTTCTGAGCAACTTTAATGTTTGAAAACTTTTATTGTTTGCTTAATTTTGAATTTTAATTCGAACCAGTTTCGAACTAACGCGAGATTAGTAACAGTAATCGAGGTGACGTGGCATCATTAGCAGAGGTTCACTGTAGCTTAAATACCCGGGCGTCACAATTCTCCTCCACTACAAGAAATCTCGTCCCCGGATTTAGGAGTGGGATTAAGGGGGGATGGATTTGGTTACGAAATTTTAACGAATCTTCTCGGCCTTGGTTGCTCTTCTCGAAGTGGTAGATCCATAGTGTTGATGTCTTCATTCCTATGCATCAATACATCATGATGAGGTTTTCGTCCTTCCTTCAGGAACTCCATCGTACTTACGAAAATGATAAGGGGTAACTTCGAAA
This sequence comes from Aegilops longissima, assembly GCA_021605205.1. NCBI lineage: Eukaryota > Viridiplantae > Streptophyta > Magnoliopsida > Poales > Poaceae > Aegilops > Aegilops longissima. Next base: position 609,809,492 of record CM038676.1, on the reverse strand, counting down.
GAACGAGCCTCTACAAGGTTGCTTAGCCGGTAGATAACAATAGGGAAGTTGGCGGAAAGTAACTCTCGAACTAAAACTTAAGAATATATAGAGAGCAAAGTAAGAAGGTACAACAAGGAGTTCCAAGCAGATAGACAATCGTTCGATGCCTGAAAAAGAGTGTGAAAGGGGTTCAAAGCATCCAGATTAAGTATTGCATCTGATACCGGAACAGTTCACTAGGAAGGTGGCTCGTGAATTACACACGAAGCCAAGCGTGAGTATTGACTTTGGGAAAGGGGGGTACAGGAGGGTCAGGTTTCTATCCTGTGGAACTGTGGGTTATGGGCCCACCATGTGGGTTAAAAGTAGGAAAGGCGGTGACGTCTTGCACAATCTTGTAAGCAAGGCATGTCAGAGGATAGCCTGTCAGTTATGTCGGCAACAACATCGGTACCAAGGGCGAGGGACGAAGAGAACCAATTCCTGCTCGTTGAACGAGGAGGACCAATAGGCAAAGTTCTTATCCATCGGTGGTTACCGAAATGTTTTCAACAATAGTAACAGGGTCTTACTGACAGAGTTGTACGTTGAGGTGTTTACATAAGCAGGAGAATATCACTGCTTAGATCATATAGATCACAAGCAACGTTAATCCAACCAATGGAAAGGAAAATATGACTATCAGATTAAACAGATCAATGAAAGGAAAATTGTGATTACACACGATTATTAGGAGTATATCCTTCCCATGTACAAGCAGAACATGGCATACAGGGTAGGAGAGAAAGTACCCAACCATTCAGTTAAGAGGCAAGGATTAATCAAGATGTTACCCATACAATGGTGTTTGGATAACTGACCAAGAAACATTTATCATCGTGCCTCTAATTTCTTGTTGAAGAACGGGGTATCATAGTCATGCTTCAAGGTAGCAATGATATGGTGTTTCAATCAAGGGCCAGGCTTTGGATACACAAATGATCCATCAGGAGCAACTTATAAAATAAGTCTTACAATTTCCTCCAGGAAGAATGGTTATCCTTGCAAAAGTAATTATAATGATAGGTCCTCCAGCCAGGGGGGGTGCTAGGCATGACATCATATTATGGGGTCATCAAAGGACCAACATCATAACTACTGGAAAGTTGTCCCAACCATCATATCTGACCGAGATTCAGATCCGATTGGTGTCATGATACCTCAGACTCAGGATGTCCGAGAAGAAAAGGTGCGTCACATATCGACGAAATGGCATTGGAAGATTCTCGGGAAATGAACTATGGGAGCGGGTTCCTGAAACAATAGTTCATCATTGATACGTCTCCAACGTATCTATAATTTTTGATTGTTCCATGCTATTATATTACCCCTTTTGGATGTTTATGGGCTTTATTTTACACATTTATATCATTTTTGGGACTAACCTACTAACCGGAGGCCTAGCCCATATTGCTGTTTTTTTGCCTATTTCAGTATTTCGAAGAAAAGGAATATCAAACGGAGTCCAAACGGAATGAAACTTTCGGGAGCGTGATTTTTGGAACGAACGTGGTCTAGAGGACTTGGAGTGCAAGTCAAGAAGCAGCCGAGGCCTCCACGAGATAGGTGGGCGCGCCCCCCTATAGGGCGCGCCCCCTGTCTCGTGGGCCCCTCGGGCAGCCACCGACGTACTTCTTCTTCCTATATATACCTATGTACCCCGAAAACATCCAGGGGCACCACGAAACACAATTTCCACCGCCGTAACCTTCTGTATCCGTGAGATCCCATCTTGGAGCCTTCGTCGGCACTCTGCCGGAGGGGGAATCAACCATGGAGGGCCTCTACATCAACATCCTTGCCCCTCCGATGAGTTGTGAGTAGTTTACCACAGACCTATGGGTCCATAGTTATTAGCTAGATGGCTTCTTCTCTCTTTTTGGATCTCAATACAATGTTCTTCCCCTCTCTTGTGGAGATCTATTCGATGTAAACTCTTTTTGCGGTGTGTTTGTCGAGATCCGATGAATTGTGGGGTTATAATCAAGTTTATCTATGAATAATATTTGAATCTTCTCTGAATTTTCTTTTATGTATGATTAAGCTATCTTTGCAAGTCTCTTCGAATTATCAGTTTAGTTTGGCCTACTAGATTGGTCTTTCTTGCCATGGGAGAAGTGCTTAGCTTTGGGTTCAATCTTGCGGTGTCCTTACCCAGTGACAGAAAGGGTTGCAAGGCACGTATTGTATTGTTGCCATCGAGGACAACAAGATGGGGTTTATATCATATTGCATGAGTTTATCCCTCTACATCATGTCATCTTGCTTAATGCGTTACTCTGTTCTTATGAACTTAATACTCTAGATGCATGCTGGATAACGGTCAATGTGTGGAGTAATAGTAGTAGATGCAGGTAGGAGTCGGTCTACTTGTTATGGACGTGATGCCTATATACATGATCATGCCTAGATAATCTCATAACTATGCGCTTTTCTATCAATTGCTCGACAGTAATTTGTTCACCCACTGTAATACTTATGCTATTTTGAGAGAAGCCACTAGTGAAACCTATGGCCCCCGGGTCTATCTCTTATCATATTTGCTTCCAATATACTTTTATTTGCATCTTTACTTTTTTTGCATCTATATTATAAAATACCAAAAATATATTTATCTTATCATACTATCTTTATTAGATCTCACTTTTGCAAGTGGCCGTGAAGGGATTGACAACCCCTTTATTGCGTTGGTTGCGAGTTCTCAGTTTGTTTGTGTAGGTGCGTGGGACTTTTGAGGAGCCTCCTACTGGATTGATACCTTGGTTCTCAAAACTGAGGGAAATACTTGCGCTACACTTGCTGCATCACCCTCTCCTCTTCGAGGAAAACCAACGCAAGCTCAAGACGTAGCAAGAAGGATTTCTGGCGCCGTTGCTGGGGAGGCTTCCACCAAATCAACTAAAGATTCGACCTCCCACCAATGTGCGATTTCTGGCGCCGTTGCCGGGGAGGTCTTCGCTCAAGTCAAGACATACCAAGTACCCATCACAAACCCATCTCCCTCGCATTTACATTATTTGCCATTTGCCTCTCGTTTTCCTCCCCCCCACTTCACCCTTGCCGTTTTATTTGCCCTCTCTTTCCCAATCTCCTCCTCTCTTTTTCGCTCGCTTTTTGCCGCTATGTCTGAAATTGGGGAGATTATCATCGATATGGACAATAATGATAACACAGAAAATTCTGAGGCTCCGGCCGATGAACCCCCTATCTTGCATACTAAAAAGTTTCGAATCGGTAGTGGTAACATCATTGGCAAAGGTGTTATTCAATATTTCTTTACTTGTGTTGGTACTTTACCTTCCATGGGTTGTTCTATTCTTCATAGAACTAGTAGCCTTGCGGATGCTATCGCTAGGCTTGTAGTTAAACTTGAAAGACAATTTATGCATATGCATCCTTGCATACAAAGAATTTTCCTAGAATTCTCTAATATTGAGCACTCTTCTGTTAAGCGCGCTGTTACTATCTTTTTGGCTCATGAGTTTAGATTTATCATAAGAGAGGCCAAAGAAATCTTTGCGCACTATAGGGTGGACGCCGGTCGTCCTCTCCCATAGAAGCGATCCTCTATGATCAAGAGGAAATTAGACGTTTTCAATCTTCGGACTATGTTGCTTTTAATGAAAACCTTAGAAAAAAGGTTCCTACTAATGTCTTGGTTGATTGCATTAACGAGCTTCATAATGATTTTGCCCTTCGAAACAATGAACTAGGATACTCTCTTGAGTATAGGCTCACAAGATTTTGCCAAAAGAATGCTTTTAGTGATGAAATAGTTGTGCACTATGAAGGACCAAAGGAGGAACCCGTTCCTCCTGTGATTGATCTTGGGGATATTTGTCCCACTAAATTTAGCCCTTTTGATTACTTTTGCTTGCATCAAAGGAAACTTGCTGCCGAACGTAGAGAATATGAAATTAGCTTTCAAGATCTATCATATTATTACGACACTACTTAGATCTACCCTTGCTTTTATGCCTAGCTAGGGGCGTTAAACGATAGCGCTAGTTGGGAGGCAACCCAATTTTCTTTATGTTTTTTGTTTTTGTTTCTGTTTAGGAATAAATAATCCATCTACCTTCTGCTTAGATGTGGTTTTATGTTTTAATTAGTGTTTGTGCCAAGTTAAACCTATAGGATCTTCTTGGATGATAGTTGATTTGATCTTGCTGTAATTTCCAGAAACTTTTGGTCACGAAAACAATTGTTAAAAATCACCAGAAAGGGATAAAATAGTGATTCCAATTGCTGCTGATCAATAAACAAATTTCCTAGGTCGTCCTATTTTGGCTGAATTTTTTGAGTTCCATAAGTTTTCGTTAGTTACAGATTACTACAGACTGTTCTGTTTTTGACAGATTCTGTTTTTCGTGTGTTGTTTGCTTATTTTGATGAATCTATGGCCAATAAAATAGTTTATAATCCATAGAGATGTTGGAATACAGTAGGTTTAACACCAAATTAAATAAATAATGAGTTCATTGCAGTACCTTATGTGGTGGTTTTGTTTTCTTTCACTAACGGAGCTTATAAGATTTTCTGTTGAGTTTTGTGTTCTGAAGTTTTCAAGTTTTGCGTAAAGCTTTAATGGACTATGGAATAAAGGGTGGCAAGAGCCTAAGCTTGGGGATGCCCAAGGCACGCCAAGATATTCAAGAATAGCCAAAAGCCTAAGCTTGGGGATGCCCCGGGAAGGCATCCCCTCTTTCGTCTTCGTTCATTGGTAACTTTACTTGGAGCTATATTTTTATTCACCACATGATAAGTGTTTTGCTTGGAGCGTCGTGTATTATATTAGTATTTGTTTTTTAGTTTGCCACAATCATATTTGCTGTACACACCTTTCTGGAGAAGCCTATTTGATTAGAATTTGCTAGAATACTCTATGTGCTTCACTTATATCTTTTGAGCTTGATAGTTTTTGCTCTAGTGCTTCACTTATATCTTTTAGAGCACGGTGGTGTCTTAATTTTGAAGAAATTGCTAGTCTCTCATGCTTCACTTATATTATTTTGAGAGTCTTTTATAACAGCATCGTATTTGCTATGGTTATAAAGTTGGTCCTAGAATGATGAACATCCAAGTTGTGTATAATAAAAACTATCATAGGAAGTGAATTGGATGCTATGATCAATTTGATACTTGATAATTGTTTTGAGATGTGGATGTAGTAATATTAAAGTCATGCTAGTTGGGTGATTATGAATTTAAACAATGCTTGTGTTGAAGTTAGCAAGTCCCGTAGCATGCACGTATGGTTAAAGTTGTGTAACAAATTTGAAACATGAAGTGTACCTGGCTTGTGTATCCTTATGAGTGGCGGTCGGGGACGAGCGATGGTCTTTTCCTACCAATCTATCCCCCTAGGAGCATGCGCGTAGTACTTGATTTTTGATGACTCCTAAATTTTTGCAATAAGTATATGAGTTCTTTTGACTAATGTTGAGTCCATGGATTATACACACTTTTACCTTTCCGCCTTTGCTAGCCTCTTGATGCTTGTGCATTGCCCTTTCTCACCTTGAGAGTTGGTGCAAACTTAGCGGTGCATCAAACCTCGTGATACGATCGCTCTATCACACATAAACCTCCTATATCTTCCTCAAAACAGCCACCATACCTACCTATTATGGCATTTCCATAGCCATTCCGAGATATATTGCCATGCAACTTTCCACCGTTCCGTTCATCATCATCATGACACACTTTACTTTTGTCATATTGCCTTTGCATGATCATGTAGTTGACATAGTATTTGTGTCAAAGCCACCATGCATTATTTTTCATACATGTCACTCTTGATTCATTGCACCATCCAGGTACATCGCCGGAGGCATTCATATAGAGTCATATCTTGTTCTAGTTTCGAGTTGTAATTGTTGAGTTGTAAGAAAATAAAAGTGTCATGATCATCATTTTTAGAGCATTGTCCCAAGTGAGAAAAGGATGATGGGGACCATGATTCCCCCACAAGTCGGGATGAGACTCCGGACAAAAAAAAAGAGGCCATAAAAAAAGAGAAAAGGCCCAAATAAAAAAATGAGAGAAAAAGAGAGAAGGGACAATGCTACTATCCTCTTACCACACTTGTGGTTCAAATTAGCACTTTGTTCTTCATGTAGTGAGTCTCATATATTGTGCTTCAAAGTAGCACCATGTTTTTCATATAGTGAGTCTCATAAGTTATCTTTTTCATACTAGTTGGAATTTTTCACTATAGAACTTGGCTTGTATATTCCTACGATGGGCTTCCTCAAATGCCCTAGGTCTTCGTGAGCAAGCAAGTTGGATGCACACCCACTAGTTTTCTTTTGTTGAGCATTCATTTATAGCTCTAGTGCATCCGTTGCATGGAAATACCTACTCCTCATGTTGACATCAATTGATAGTAATCTCCATAGCCCGTTGATTATCCTCGTCAATGTGAGACTTTCTCCTTTTTTGTCTTCTCCACACAACCCCCATCATCATATTCTATTCCACCCATAGTGCTATATCCATGGCTCACGCTCATGTATTGCGTGAAGGTTGAAAAAGTTTGAGATTATTTAAGTATGAAACAATTGCTTGGCTTGTCATCGGGGGTATAGAAGTTGGGAACATCTTTGTGTGACGAAAATGAAGCATAGCCTAACTATATGATTATGTAGGGATGAACTTTCTTTTGCCATGCTATTTTGAGAAGACATGATTACTTTGATTAGTATGCTTGAAGTATTACTATTTCCTTTATCAATATGAACTTTTATTTTGTATTCATTTGGATCTGAACATTCATGCCACAATAAAGAAAATTACATTATGAATTATGCTAGGTAGCATTCGACATCAAAAATTCTCTTTTATCATTTACCTACTCGAGGACGAGCTTGAATTAAGCTTGGGGATGCTTGATACGTCTCCAAATTTTTGATTGTTCCATGCTATTATATTACCCCTTTTGGATGTTTATGGGCTTTATTTTACACATTTATATCATTTTTGGGACTAACCTACTAACCGGAGGCCCAGCCCATATTGCTGTTTTTTTTGCCTATTTCAGTATTTCGAAGAAAAGGAATATCAAACGGAGTCCAAACGGAATGAAACCTTCGGGAGCGTGATTTTGCCATGGTGTAACTAATAATATTTCCATTATCTTAAGAATAATTATTTCATGGTACATAACTTGAAATTAGCATCATGCAATTTAAGATATGCCATCCTCTAACTAACAAAATTTCCATGGTACCTAAAATGAAACTACCATGTCCTAAATAGTAAATATGGCATGGTCTAATTAGTAAAATTACCATGGTACCTATAATAAAGTTACAGATGCCAAAACTAGCATGATTCAAAAACATTTTATGATGCCATGATGATTATCTACGAAATTTCCATGAGAAGCAAATTTACATGTGAACATTTCAAACATTCATGCAATTTGCCAATTGAAAATTTCCAAAAAAATTTACTATTTGCACCCCCCCGGCCAAAGGAAGAAAATAAATATAAAAAATTTCATCAATATTCCCATGAGAAAAGGTTGCCATGATCTAAACAATTATATTGACATGTTACAAAAATTTAAATTATCAAGGTCTAATTGAAAAAAGATTGCCATGCACTAACTATAAAAATGCCCTGGTACCTAAAATAAAACTACCATGTTCTCAATAGTTAAAATTCCATGGTCTAACTACTAGATTAAGATGGTGTCTATAATTAATTTTTCCATGGCAAAAATAGCATGAGTCAACATTTGTGTGATGTTGTGGTGATTATCCATAGACTTGCCATGAGAAACTAATTTCCACGTGAACAATTAAAAATGATCATACATACTGTCATGCGAGTGATTCGAAAACATTCATACTATTAGCCAAAGGAAAAGAGATATGCACTTCGCCTTACAAGTTATCATCACAAAATTTATGGACCTACCAGGCAAGAAATTATGGCTTTTTTGTGCCATGGCAATGAAAAAAATAGGATTTAGAGACATTGTAGTGGAAAGTTGAGTTGACATGATAATATATTTAGAGTTTCCATGGCAACATGTTTTTTTTCAAATGCCATGTAGCCAAAACCAAATTTATGTGATAATACCATGATGATGTACGAAACAATTCTACAATTTTCCATGGGAATAAAACTGTTTTACTTGCACACATCACCTGAGCTTAAATCATTTCTACAATTTCCCTACAAACTGCCATACATAATAGTCATTTAAGTTGCCACACACAATCTCAATGAATTTGCCACGTCTGTGAATTTGATGAATTAGACATTTAGAAGGCTTAGCTAAATGTGAAATTCATCTAAACAAAACGGAAAAAGACAGGGGGGTGGGTTCATACCCGCACCATGATCAGACACTGTTGATGCCGTCTTTGTTGCCTAGTCTCTGCCTCGTAGTCCTCCACGAGCGGCCGGTGCGGAAGTAGAGGGCAACACTACGGTACTACGAGATTCGAGAACATGGCCAGCGTCAACACTTTGTCCTTGATGCCGACTGGGCTCAGTGCCTAGCCTCCCCAGCCACGGCCACTGTGCTAGCCAGGATGCACCGCTGCATTGTTTGTTGCAGCTGCACCGCACATGAGGCCATCATCGTGTGCACAGCGCCCACCGTTCTAGCTCCAGTGCCACCCGGACCAGTCGTCTATCAGATGCCTAGCATGACAATCGGGACCCCGCCCCCACACCTCGGCCTCCATCGGCGCGCGCACCACACGGCCAACAACACTCACATCACAGTCACGCGCGCGGTCGCTCTTGCTGGAGCAAGCCATCAATGCCTCCCGCTGCACTTGTCACATGACCACGACCGCCTCCACCCCTCCGGCACCCGCTTTGTCACGACGCACTTCACTAGGGTTCATCCTTATACGGTCCGAGTTACGGAGGGTCAGCGGCGACGGTGACGGAGGATCGAAATGGGGAATGGGAGGGCTCGCTCGAATAGCTTGAAAGATAAGGCATGGATCGAGGAAGACGTTCGCATTAAGTATTACGCCAGCAAAAGGGTTGCTGCCTCTGAAGTATACAGGTCACCTGCATCAAGATTTGCGCATCGAATCTAATGGCTGTGCGGGCGTTCACCGGGGCCTCACCTAGCAAACGTTCGCCAGAAACCATTTCCGATCCTTAATTAAAGACTTCCTACGCATTCCTGACAGGGAAGGGCTGCGCGGCAGAAATCGCCTCGGGGGTTCAAAAAATCAGCAGCTTCGACAATGAGTTCGTAAACGTGTTCAATTCAGCCGTCTACTTACTTTCGCATGGTTGTCATCCACTGACCATCAATCGTGGGTATAGCTGAGTTCATTATGACCAAGAAGTACCACATAAATCGTGTCGATCAGCAGGGTAACCCTTTTGCTGTCACGCTGCTAGCTAGCTTGTACTCCCTTCGTTCCATAATATAAGAGCACTTTTCAGACTACTCTTATATTATGGGATGGAGGGAGTATCTGCTAGCTCCGCAGAAAATGCAGAGATGAAAACAAACAAGGCCTGAAAGCTACTACTGCTGAAAAGTGAACCAGATCACATTATGGTTACTTGAGATAGTCAATAAGACCTACTCTACAACGCTACGACATGTGCACCGGGGAGGGCCCAGGGTACTGCAGTGCAGACCGAGTAAAGCACAAAGCACCTGGTCTTTGGACCTGAAGGGAAAAGGAACGGTTGCGGAGTATGTGATCGCGAGCTCCTGTGAGCTCGGAATCACACCCGTCCAGAAATGTTGTAAGATTCGAAGCATTTAATGAGCGGGCCAGTCAGCGGGTTCACGTGGACCAGTGCGAAAAAGGAGAAATGCTATTATAAGGTCCTGACATGTGAGCCATAGGGAACGGTAGTGCGGACGCCGTCGACGGTGAGACGACCGAGCCGTGGATCGAAATGCGGCCGGCGTCCTGATCCATGGACCAGATCACCGGATTCCGGTAGGTCCGTGAGGTCACGCAGTAAATGCGAGTAGGTGCGCCTCTAGTTGGTACGGCAGCTAAGTTGGGTTAGGTTTTCTTCCCAGGTGGCGGGACAGTGGGGATATCTACTACGCCGATGGCGGCAGCACTATCCAGAAAGCTCGGAAGTTGATAGGCGACCATGGAGTTCCTGATGCAACCTATAAACAGGTCATAATCTGAGCTATGCCCCCTTTTGTTGAAGTGGATCCGTTTGATTCTGCCGGAGTGCATCGCCCCGTACTTATAGTGTGTGTGGATTGTACAGAACACTGCTAGAGGAGGTGAATGACAACAACGGAAGCTTGGAGCCGGTGCGGTTCCCAGTGAGCACGCCGACATGTTTAGATGTTCCGCCTGGTGCAGCTTCTAGTGCGAACGGCAAGATTTGTCCGGAAGAAGGGGCGGCAGAGGCAGGGAGTGCAGAGAAGGCGTAGTGTTCAGAGCAGTCCATAGAGCAATTGGACCCAAAAACGCTAGGATGGACACAAAGGTACGACTGATTCCAGTTGAAATTCATTATTAGTTACAGTTCCAGTAGTAAAAAGATCTGAATGAAATATGTGGATGGTAGCAAAATCTAATAGGTCAGTGGAGATGCAGACATTGTATATCATATATTGGATGGGAACTGGGAGAAACAAAGTGATGTGAAAAGTATAAGCTGTGAACTGGAGAAAACATAAATTGGTTGTCTGCATTTCCTCATGAATTAGATATTTATAAGCCGTTAACTGGAAAAATTAGTGATGCGAGAAGGATTTGAGGGAAAATTAAACAATAAGCTGATTGCTATGTAAGTCATACATGCTTCAGTTTCAGGAAACTGAAGGAAAATCTTAATTAAACTTGTTTGCCATTTGAGCAGTGAGCATGCGGGTGCGAAAAATGTATTTTCAGATGTATCTGCAGTGAATCATGCAGCAGAAATGTATAACATGTGATCTGGACAAACTAGTGATGCATATTAGATTTGATTGGAAAATAGACAGTAACCTGGATGCTATGTCATTCGTGCATATTTCAGTTTCAGAAAACTGAACAAACAGCTTATGTGTACTTGTTTGCCCTTTGAGCAGAGTGCGTGTGGGTGCTGCTGCTCCAGGTAGGGCTCCTTGTGCACATAGAGTAACAGCCTTCGAGAAGACTGTACGACAATTTGCAGAGGATCCAGGTGACATTGTAATTGTTCCAAAGATAGGAACATCGTTCGACACACTAGGTGAAGCATATGACTTTTATAATTTATATTCTTGGGAAAAAGGCTTTGGCATCCGATATGGAAAGAGCGGGCTAAATGTGAACCGGACGAAGTTCATGCAAGAGATAGTCTGCAGGTTGTGCGGTATGACAAGTCATATTAGAAATGTACACACCTGAATATTTATTTTTTACTGGAAAATGATCATGTTGTATGTACTGACTCTGCAATTGGGATCAACAGGGGAAGCCAATTGTTGAAAACACACGGTCTTGTCGCTGTCAATGCCCCGCACTGATAAGGCTGTTGCATTCCAAGGATAATGGATGGTACATAGCTGCGCATAGGGAGGTGCACAACCAAGCATTGACGCGCACATATGGACAGACACTGCATTGGTCATCGCACAAGCATATTGATCAGTATAGCAGGGACCTCGTGAAGTAGCTAAGGCAAAATAATGTCAATCTGGCGAAAGTTTACAGCATCATCGGGAGCTTCTTTGGGAAGATGGAGAATGTACCATTCACGAAGAGAGTGCTACGGAATCTATGTGGAAAGATAAGCCATGAGCAGTCAGAAGATGATGTTAGGAAAACAATAAAGGTATTCCAAGAACTGTGTTCAAAGGACCCCCAATTCACTTATCGAGTTGAAGCAGACAATGAGGGAAGGATAAGCACTTTGATGTGGGCTACCGGGAACAGCAGGCTGCAATACAGTTTCTTTGGTGATGTTGTTACATTTGACACAACTTACCGAACCAACCTCTACGACATGCCATTTGGTTTATTTGTGGGGGTGAACAGTCATTTTCAGAGCATAATCCTAGCTGGAGTTTTGGTGCGAAGTGAAACGGTTGAAACGTTTGAATGGGTCTTCTCATAATTCATTAGGATAATGGGTGGTAAGGCACCGCAAACAATCATGACATGTAAGTAAAGTATCATTTGGTAGGAAACAAATTTCTGTAGAAGTGGGTGACAGGAAACCGGTAATTCTAATGTTGGTCTACTCTTTACCTTTGCAGATCAGGACTGGGCTATGGAGGTGGCCATAAGGAATGTGATGCCCGGCACAGCTCACCGATGGTGCAAGTGGCATGTGCTAAGGAAGGCAAAAGAGTCACTTGGTCCATTGATTCAAAAAATAGTGACTTCCGTCCCGAGTTCCACAAGGTTGTAAATCACATGTTAACCATAGAGGAGTTTGAGGAAGGCTGGAAATACCTTATAGAGAAGTACAACCTGACGAGTCACGACTACATGACAAATTTGTACGAGATAAGGCATAAGTGGGCGATACTTCAAAGGCGTGTTCTGTGCAAAGATGACTAGCACTCAACGGAGTGAAAGTGCAAACCACATGTTAAAGAACTATGTGCCGCCTGGGAGCCCAATGCATATATTTTCTGGAAGTATATGAGCTTAACATTTGACAGGGAGGCAGAGGAGAATTATGAGGAGAAGCGGACAACAATAGTAAGCAATGTCTCCATGATAACAGTAGATAGGGTTTAATTACACACTGATTTAGTGAATGCATGGACTAGCACTAGTTTGATTGCTTCTCCAGGGGAGGCCATTCATGCGAGCAAATTTGGCTACAGAGAGGCATGTTGGAAAAAATATACACTAGGGCTATGTTTGAGCAATTCGGACATATATTGTATGAGTGCGGTGCATACCAGGTTGAGGAGATTGAGAAAGGAAAGGAGTACATTGCGATACATACCGATGCAGCGCGGAGGGAAAAGTGGTGTAAAACGTCATACAAGGTATCAGTTATGGAAGGAGGGGATGAGTTTGACTGCGAGTGTGGCCAGATTACATATATGGGCCTGCTCTGCAGCCACGTCCTAAAGGTGATTTACATGTGCTATTTATCATGATATTTACACAGTTTGAAATTATCAAATAATGAAGATATATCATAGAGCTAACAAGCGGTGTCCTCCGTTCATGTTGACAAATGCAGGTAATGGACTTCATCCGTGTGACGGAGATCCCAAAAAAACACATTCTAAAGCGGTGGACCCAAGATGCAAGAGATATCCTTCCAGCACACCTCACACAGTACCAGAGAGATAATTCTCAAGAAAACCCATTCAGTTTCCGGCATTTCAATGTGTATATGCAAGCCATGGAACTAGTGCGAATGGGAGACTGCAGTGTCGCTGCTTATGAGTAGTTGATTGGATTGTTTAAACACTGTGCAGCAGAGATGAAGCCATTCACAGAAGTGTGGGATGGATTGGTTTTGGAAGACAGGTTAGGAGATAATATGAAGGCCCCATTAACACCGTGTGCAGGAACAGAAGGTGAACATATTACAATTGGGGATGGTGACTGCAACTCGGCAAACGAGTCTGCCAATGTGTTGGCAACCTTGTTGCCACCAGCTAAACGGAAGAAAATGGGAAGGCCAACAACAAGTAGGGAGAAAGCGCCATACGAGGGTTTAAGTAAGAGAACACGATTTTGTGGGATATGCAGGCAGCAAGGACACAAACGCACAACTTGCCCTCAACGAGGGGATGTACCAAAATAGCCTCGTAAGCCGGCGAGATGCAAGAACTATGGCGTTAAAGGGCACCGCCGGAACAATTGCCACAAGGATGCAGAACTAAGGCTTAGCTAATAATGTAAGCTGATGCATCAGCCAGTGCTAGATGAGAGAGATATCCTTTGAGGTTGTAAAATAACTTGTAATATGTTTGAGTTATGACTAAGCGAGAACTACCTGTAACGGATAAGTGGATTGATTCTGTCAGCATTGTGTGTTCTGAATTTTCTGAATGTTGTCCTCAAGATTTTCTGAATTTTGTCCTAAAATTTTACTGAACTAGATTCTGCTGACCATGTATGGATTAACAATGTGTGGCCAATTACGTGAGTTGATTTGCCAACACATGTGCCAGCCTCCCATAGGAGAAGAATGCAGATGACAACTGTTCTGTCAGCTGGTGGAGGGTGGTGGGCGGGATGCTGTTTGAAATTCGTTGAAATTCCAACCTTATGAGTTGGAGATAGCCCATGCGTGTGTGAAAGTGCAACTATCCCTAGGTGGTTTTGGAAATTCATAATAACATATAGCTCATTGAGCTAATGCTATTCCAAGACAAATATTTCAGGAAAGCTCAATGAATGGCATGGCATGGATGATGAAAGTGGATCCCTCAAAATATTAAGGACAAAGGATCGGCTAAAGCTCAAAAGCTCAAGACTCTACATTTTACATTTTAGTGATCCAAGATCACATTGAGTCTATAGGAAAAGCCAATACTATCAAGGAGGGATGAGGTGTTGCTTAATGAGCATCTTGCTTCAAGTGCTTAGTGATATGCTCCAAAAACCCTCAACTACTTTCTCACATCCACATATGACCTTAACCTAAAGTCAAAATCGGTCCTACCGATTCTTTCTATCCGGCGCCACCGAGTTCAAATGTCATAGCCACTGCCACAAACCCTAGGCAAATCGGTCTCACCGATAGGGATCTCGGTCTCACCGAGATGGGATTGTAATCTCTCTATTTTCCTTCGTAACGTTACGGTCTAACCGAAGTGAGCGATCGGTCCCACCGAGATTGCAATGTAAACTCTCTGTTTCCCTTTCGTAACATTTCGGTCTCACCGAAAAGAGCGAATCGGTCCCACCGAGTTTACCTGACCAACTCTCTGGTTAGCTAATTACCAAAATCGGTCTCACCGAGTTTGTGTAATCGGTCTCACCGAGTTTGTGTAATCGGTCTCACCGAGATTATGTTATGCCCTAACCCTAACCATATTGGTCCTACCAAGTTGCATGTCGGTCCCACCGAAATCACTAACGGTCACTAGGTTTACTAAATCGGTCGTTTGTTGATTCGGTCCTACCGAGTTTGGTAAATTGCCCTCCACCTCCTCTTCATTCGTGGAGAGAGCCATCAGAACAAACCTACACTTCCAACTTACCAGTTCTGAGAGAGAACCACCTACTCATGTGTTGAGGCCAAGATATTCCATTTCTACCATATGAATCTTGATCTCTAGCCTTCCCCAAGTTGCTTTCCACTCAAATCTTCTTTCCACCAGATCCAAATCCTATGAGAGAGAGTTGAGTGTTGGGGAGACTATCATTTGAAGCACAAGAGCAAGGAGTTCATCATCAACACACCAATTGTTACTTCTTGAAGAGTGGTGTCTCCTAGATTGGCTAGGTGTCACTTGGGAGCCTCCGACAAGATTGTGGAGTTGAACCAAGGAGTTTGTAAGGGCAAGGAGATCGCCTACTTCGTGAAGATCTACCGCTAGTGAGGCAAGTCCTTCATGGGCGACGGTCTTGGTGGGATAGACAAGGTTGCTTCTTCGTGGACCCTTCGTGGGTGGAGCCCTCCGTGGACTCGCGCAACCGTTACCCTTCATGGGTTGAAGTCTCCATCAACGTGGATGTACGATAGCACCACCTATCGGAACCACGACAAAAACATCTGTGTCTCCAATTGCGTTTGAATCCTCCAAACCCTTCCCTTTACATTCTTGCAAGTTGCATGCTTTAAATTCCGCTGCTCATATACTCTTTGCATGCTTGCTTGAATTGTGTGAAGATTGCTTGACTTGTGCAAAGATAGCTAAAATCTGCCAGTCTAAAATTGGGAAAAGGTTAAGTTTTTAATTGGTCAAGTAGTCTAATCACCCCCCCCTTTAGACATACTTCAAGGTCCTACAGTGTGTACAAATGGGGGCTACGCTCAAGTGCCCGGAGGAGCTCACAGCCATTCTAAGTTGAGAGGGTCCTAATGGCAGATTCAGAAGACTCAGGGACTGCATCTTCTTTGACCTTAGGAGAAGAATGCTCAAAGGGATGGAGTGGTCGCAATCAGGTACGCTAACTCAGCTAATTGATCACTGCATGCATGACTTGTTCAGCCTAGTCAGTCAACACTTCCTCGTTCGTTTCAGGCAAACGCTCATTCGGAAGGGTCAGTTAACCAGGGGGGTGAACGTGTGCATGGAAGAAGTGGTAGCTTAGTTGTGTCCTCGCTGTCACTGCAGGTGCTTTCAGGAACTAGTGGTTGTTATTCTTAATACTATATCAACGAGTGCTAAAGAAGGACTGCATTGTTTTTCAGGGTAGCGGTGTTGGCGAAGATGGTGATGGAGAGGGAGTACAAGAACTGCATGTTGCACAAGAGGAACAAGCATTCGGCGTGGAAGACGAAGAAGACATGCTCTCCGGATGGATTGGCCTAGTGTGCTCGCACTGGATCGAACCACGAAACTACCAAAGGCTGTACTGGATCCGCAGCTATAAAGATGAAGAGAAGGAGTGTGGGAGAAGATTGGTAGTTGGCAACCGTGTTGCCATAAATGAGTACAACGGCTCAGTGGGAACAGGAGCGATGACGGAACGGTCCAATCCGTCCTCCCTCCGTCTGATCCGCCGTGTTGCTAACTCACGGAGTTAACTGAGCTGTGAGACATTCCCTATTTCGGTAAATAGCAAATAGGAGCATACAGCTCAGCACAGCACAGATCGCGAGATATATAAAAGGTCCTGATTCCAGGAGCCTGTGAGCTCGGGCTCACATCAGCACTTTCGAAAAGGAACTTTCTATACACAGAGTTGTTGCAGTACGAGCCCTAGACCCACAAATCCAGTTGCAAAAAGACAGAAAAAGCTCCGTTGCTTGAGTCGCCCGGACGGTACCATTTAGAGCACCTACAGCCACGTATGGCAAATCCAGCCCATCAAACACCCACGGACGCGTCCGGGCGCGTCCGTGGACAGTGACCGGGCACACCTCAAATTTCATTTGTTGCATTCGGACATCTCATACTCGATTCTTATATTCATACAAAGACATGCAAAGGGAAATAGAACCTACGTATTACGTCGATCCTAGCTACTCCTCGTCGGAGATCACGACGATCTCCGTGCCCAGCTCTGGCAGCATGGGCGGCAGCTGTAGCTCCGGCACCTCCGGCTGCTCCGCTCCGGCCTCCTCCGCCTCTATCTCCGCATCGAGCTCGGCGAAGAGCGATCAGTCTTCGCCGGCTCCCGCTGGCGAAACGCCCGGTTGGCCTTCACATAGGCCTCATCCTGGATGGACTGCAGGATGGCCTGCTACTCGGCCATCTTGTCGGACAGGACGACGGTGAACTCCGCCTCCGCCTGCTCCATGTTGAAGGATGGCACCTGCGGGTCCGCCTCCTCCACCTCCATCGGAGCCATGTCCTCCTCCTCCTCCCCCTGCCCCTCCTCCTCCTCCGGCTCAGGCGAGTCCGGAGGCAGCCCGACAGCGATGCGGGCGGCGCGCGCGGCTTCCCTCGCCTGGATCTGCTGCTGGATCTTGTAGCGGCGCTCCGGCGTCAGCATGGCATAGTAGATGATCTTGCTCCAGACCATGGTGGAGTGGCGGAGCCTGGGCAGAGCGCCGGAGTGGGAGAGGGAGGAGGTGGAAGGGCTCGGACTGGCGGCACGGAGAGGGGGAGGGGGTTGGTTAGGGTTGCGGGACGCCGGCCGGCTTAAATAGCCGGATGCCGTCTTGGGTGGTGAGCCGAAGCGGGGCCATGCGGCGTTCCCACCGCGGCGCCGGATGCGGCATCCGTTAGACCACCCGGTTTCTGGACGTTTCCGTGTGGGGCCACGCCGTCAGGCCGACGTGGCGGGCGTGCCCGGGCACCCACATATCCGCCCCATATTTGGGTTGGATATGGGGGGTGCCGGCCAGCCTGGGCGTTTCAGGGCCGTTTGAGGGGCCCGTCTGGGTCAAATAATTGTGACCGGGCAGTGACCGGGCGGCCTGCTCGGGCGTATGAGACGGGTTTGAGTGGTCCGGTTATAGATGCTCCTACTCCCTCCATTTATAAATATAAGTCTTTTTAGAGATTTTAATATGGGCTACATACATATATATAGACACAGTTTAAAGTATAGATTTCCTCATTTTGTTTCGTATGTAGCTCGTATTGAAATCTCTAACTTATATTTAGGAACGGAGTGAGTATGTGGCTGATTGTCAAATCATCTGCCACTCGAGTTTCACGATGATCCACGCACGTAACAAAAATGAGACCAAATCAAGGCCACTTTGAGGCTTTCCTGCAACATTGTTTGTTACCTTGCACATGTTGTGCATTTTTCTTTCGGTGGTGAGAGGACACACGTAAACAAAGTTGACCGGCGTCGATGCTTGGTGAGTCATCAGTTCAGTTGTGTGCAACTATAGTACTGGCCGGATAGTGCCATGGGAGGAAAGGAATGTGTACGTAGCTTGCGGAGTAATACATACGCCACATGAATTGCAAACGCCACAATTAACCGCCAATGGAACCGCCACAACCCACACAGGAAGGGAACGGCGGAGAGTGGAGGAGGGAAAGCTTGCGTGCGCCGCGGAAAGCTCGGCGACCACACGGACACGGGCGCGGTCGCCGGTCGCTGTCGTGAGCGTTGCGTTGCATGCGGGACCATGCCTGACGGGCGGCTCGATGGACGCGCGCACGTCCGTACGTACCGGCCGGTCGACGATCGCTTCAAGCGTGGTGCAAGCAAGGCTAGGCTACGGCTAGCTCCAACAGATTTGCAGGTAGCTGGCCGTGACAAGTGTTGCTGCAGTCTGCTGCATGGCGGGTGACCACCTACGTACCTGGTATACGCCGTTTACGTATACGTAAGGAACGTCCATTCATGCATGTGCTCCCGCTGGACCGTTCTCAATCCTCACGAGGCGTCCGCACGTAATTTTTTTTAACACGTTCCAGACGCAAGAGTTTATATATATACGCATACACTCACTCACACACACACACATACAAGCACATTCAATCCCTATGAGCACCTCCAAAAGACTGAGCCGGCATATCATCTTGAGATTTACGAAGTCACCGTATGCGCCTCGCATTCGATGGGACCTTCTCTTCCCACTGAACGGCCATCGCCGAAAATTATGAAAATAAATTTAGAATAAATGCGAGCATCAGGACCTGAACCCTGGTGGGCTAAGGATATCACTGTCTACCTAACCATCCAACCACAGGTTGGTTCGTTCATACATACATCCTAATGCCTTACTTTTCATTTCTGATCATAAAAAATAACTTATTTATGTCTCAGCCAATGCCATATTCATAAAATCTTAGGGCATCTGCAATGCCGACCCTCAAGCCGTCCATAACTGTTCGGACTGCGCAGTCCGGACGTGTTTTGCTTTGCGGGCGTCCTGACCAATGCCACGCCCGTTTTTTACTACCATACCCCACCCAAAAACTCCTCCTTCGCCCGCGCACGTTCCCGCTCGAAGCCAGCTACACGTATTAGCGGCCGCCCCGCATTGACGTCGGTCCAGCGCGGACATGACGTCTCACTGGGCCAACATTGCAGCGGCTCACGGGCCGAGGGCGCCACCCATGCCTGTTCAATGCCGAAGCGATGTTTATTGCACGACACGGGACAGATAAATATCACGCACGTTCAATGCCCGTCCCTCCATCTGCCGTCATTAAACACTAGTGCAGAACCGGGCAATAGCACCGGTTCGTAAGGCCCTTTAGTGCCGGTTCCATAACCGGCACTAAAGTGTGAGCACTAAAGCCCCCACCCCTTTAGTACCGGTTCAGCACGAACCGGTGCTAAAGGGAAACCACGCAGCACGAGCCAGCTCGAGGGCACTGAGCCCTTTAATACCGGTTGGTAAGACCAACCGGTACTATAAGGTTTAGTTTTTTTAGTTTTATGATTTCTTTTTCATTTAATTTTGTGTTTCCATTTTAATTCTTTTTCGTTTGCTGGTATTTTACGATACTACACATTGTACAATATATATATATATATATATATATATATATATATATATATATATATATATATATATATATATATATATATATATATATATATATATCATCAATGTCTCACAAACCATCATATTAATTAATTCACACATACACACATGTATAGCTATATACAATTTCTCCTACATATGCATGTTGCCTTGAGCCAGTGGCATTAGCCTAATTGGTGCCTTGAACACGATGACAATTGGAAGTGGTTTTCATGGGGCGGTGGCGGGTAATAGTATTCTCCTTCAGATTTATGACCTGGTCGAGCAAAAATCCGCTATTTCCTCTTGAAGTGCTTCTCGCGCTCCGTTTCTAGGAGCTTCTCCCGCACCTCTGTGAACTGTTAAGAAGGAGATCAATATGCATGTGTATTAGTTGTGTGACTAGATATCGATAATGGTGTAAAAATTGTGAATACTGTTTTGACAAGCGTACCCATTCCTGTCTTTGAGATCTGCTCCTTTGGACGCCATCATGCGAATGTTCTCGCAAGCGCAGAATGCACACAGATCAGTCCCCCGCTACCGCTTCAGGGCCTTTACGAGAATGGAATTTGATCAGATAATAATTAATCAAGCATGATAATTAAAGAGATGGCAGCTAGCTAGCTAGCTAGTACTATAATTACTTACCTTGGGTGAAACCATTTAAGCTTTTGTTTCTATTCTCCTGGGGTCACGCTGATGAACCTTGCCCAAGCCCTGCCCGCCGACAAAGAAAATGAATAAAGGGGTTATTAAATAGTTTATATCATGAAAAATGACGAACTAAATAGGCCGAGATATATAGTTAATAATGATTGAAATTACCTGTTGACTATCCCAAACAAGATGTTATAGTCAGTTTTTTCTTTGAGTAGTGAGTCCAGTATTTCAACTGTTCCGGCGTCAACTTTAATGATACACAAGACCCAGTGAAATCTGCATGCACACACGTTTGCATGTCTTAATTAAGCGGGCATATGTAAGCAAAAACATGTAGCTAGCTAGTAGGCAAAAACAGAGAATTTGTAGTACAAGACAGTGTGACTCACTGGAAGTTGTAAGGAAGTAGTATATCTTCATTGTATTTGAGGCGCTTCAAGAACTCTAGCATGTTGTCCTCTACGACCTTTTGATGACGTGCATTTATTTTCCATGTGTATTCATTAACGGTGTTTGGGTCAATGAACCCAATGCCAAAGCGTCCACCTTTTCTCATTTCATACATCTTCATCCTCCATATAATACCACAGAAAAGAATATAGTGAGGATAATTACAGGTAATGATTGATCAAAAGGATCACTACAGCTAGCTTGAGACTTAAATTACAGAAAGAAATCACTTACGCACAATAGCAATCGACGATAGATTTGTCGAAAAGGCGTCTTGATTGTATAACTGAAACATTTCAGAATACTCAACGGACACAGCTTTCTCATGGAAGTAATGCTCCTCCTTGACATTCACCATGAGGGACAATCGATCGAAATCTTGGTAATGTTCATGTACCATTGATGCAATTCATACATTCTCGTTGGGAGGTTCTTGACCTTGTGCAGCTCGACCAAAGGTTGGCCCGGACATATTTCCGTTTTATTTCATCCTCTCTAAGCACAAGCATGGGCTCGATCTCGAGGAGTTGTCCAACAGTGATTTTGAGAACTTCAGCCTGCATTATATGATCCTCCGTTATTACCACATTGCCCACCTCAGGAGCGTAAACTGTTTGCCCACAATAATATTGGGCGCCACAGCGTCTTTGTCACGTGTTGTTGGCACAACAAGCGAGGGATCGATTCGCTACTGTTCTCCCGGTGGGAATGGTTTTCCGCATTTTTGACAGCTGCTTCTTGTTTGCTCGATCCCGAGCTCGCCTCCTTACGAGGGCGTGCTCGATTTAACTTCCGATGTGGCGCTCATAGTCTGTGTCAACAGGCTTGGGAGCTGGTGGTTGAGCCATACGAATGAAGTGGTCAATCGTTTGCTCAGGCACTTTCTCCCTTGGCGGCGGTGGCGGTTTCGGTGCAAAATGGGCTTCCACCTCGGACTTTGATATGGCTGTGATTTCCTCCTCGGACCTGTCATAAGACCTCTGCGGAAGAGGCGTGAGGCTTGGACCATATTTATATCGCTTGCCTCCGCCTGTACTTCCTGTACTACCTCGACTCGTACCGCTACGCACCATAGCTGAAAGACATTAGTGTTGATAAAGGCATTAGTGTTGAAAGTTTTACCTGGTGAAATACCAGATGAGTATGACTCGTGAAAACTTCCGAGTTCACACATATAAAGGAAGGCATAGGTTCAACCCGTCAGGGTATCATGGAAACATATACCACAAGCTTCAGTAGTAAATGCCACCAGCTCGAAAGCGGAGCAGGGTTGGCAAAAGGGAAGGATACAATTTACCAAAGGCATTATGTATCGGAGAAGGAACTCACAAAGTGATTACTTATGAAGGACACTGTCAGATAATAATCCAACAGTGGATATGGCGGTCCACAAGGGGTCTGACGTGAGCATCAGTACTCAACTAGAGGAAGAAGAATGCAGGGAGATCAAACTATAGAAACGACTGACTAACTCAATTGTCAAATGCAAAGGAATTATGATTCCCAAATCAAGGGGTCAGAAGCAATGCTCTGATTAGGGATGGATAAGTTGAATAGCCTTAGGGTACAATCAACGACAATTGGATTGGTCGAGAACCAATTCCAGTTAAAAGAATGGCATCTCAGCCAGAAAGGTAATTTATAAGGATCAATGATGATTATGGTATTCGCAAACATATTGAGTCAACAGACCCAAAATGACAATGACAAGGAACGTCAATATGACTACGTGACTTATGGGATTAACCATAATGCAAGCGAGCAAGAATTTCAAGAGCCAAAGGCTCCAGAGGATTTTCGGAAGATCGAATAGTATTTTGAAGACTTTTGTGAAACACATGAACAAGCTGGGGATGGCGGATACTCGAAAAGTGCGAGGATTTATTTGAAGGGGTATTCATGTGGTAAAGAACTGCTAGGCAGTAGGCACAAGGTATTCTCGGAACAATAAAGAAACTTCGGGGTATCTTGTAATAACAAGATCAATGGGGGATGATCGTATGAATGGCAAGTGTAAGTAGTTTTCCATACGAATTTATCGGTGGTCAGGGATAGAAAAAGTGATGGGCACAAAGTCTCGAGAGAACATCGGAGAGTATCTTCGGAATCTTCTGATTAGCAGACGATCATCTGAAGTGAGGGGCTCTCCGGGAGAAAGTACTCGCGAGAACCTAAAGTTAGTTTTGTTTTTAGCAAAATCGTTTAACCCGAATAGAAGAGAGTTCAGAATCCCAGAGTAAAGATCGAGGAGTAAAAGATCCTAATACCACCCAATGGCGACGTGGGCCCGTAAGGCACACAACCAAGTTAGTAAAAGTTTTTGCAATGTCTAGACTCGACTTCGGCCAAAGAGTGTGGAAGGGGGATTCCTACAGGAAGTCGGCTCTGATACCAACTTGTGACGCCCCCGATTTAATCGTACACTAATCATGCACGCAAATGTGTACGATCAAGATCAGGGCTCACGGGAAGATATCACAACACAACTCTACAAATAAAATAAGTCATACAAGCATCATAATACAAGACAGGGGCCTCGAGGGCTCGAATACAAGTGCTCGATCATAGACGAGTCAGCGGAAGCAACAATATCTGAGTACTGAGACATAAGTTAGACAAGGTGCCATAAGATGGCTAGCACAAAGCGGGATCAGATCGAAGAGGAGCAGGCCTCTGCACGGGATCCTCCTAGCTACTCTGGTCGCCGTCGTCGGGCTGCTGCGTAGTAGTAGGCACCTCGCAGTAGTAGTCGTCATCGAGGGTGGCGTCTGCCCCGGCTCCATCGTCAGTTGCAGCAATCGAGTAGAGATAGGGAAAAGGGGAACAAGGCAACCGTGAGTACTCATCCAAAGTACTCGCAAGCAAGGAGCTACACTACATATGCATGGATATATGTGTGAAGGCCATATCGATGGACTGAACTGCAGAATGCCGAATAAGAGGGGATAGCTGGTCTTAACGAAGACTACGCACGGACACTGTCTTGCAACAGTAGAAGAGGACGATCTGAACTCCTCCAAGTAACAACATATAGCAATAATCCTACCGGCGATCCCTGCTCATATCCCTGAGCGAGAGCGACCACGGTTGTATCGGCACTTGGAAGGGTGTGTTTTATCAAGTATCCGGTTCTAGTTGTCATAAGCTCAAGGTACAACTCCAAGTCGTCCCATTATCGAAGATCACGGCTATCCGAATAGATTAACTTCCCTGCAGGGTGCACCATCTTACCCAAAGACGCTTGATCCCATTTGGCGGACACACTTTCTGGGTCATGCCCGCCGCGGAAGATCAACACGTCGCAGCCCCACCTAGGCACAACAGAGAGGCCAACACGCGGTCTAAACCTAAGCGCGCAGTGCAGGCCCATCGCCTGAGCACACACTGACGTTGCGTCTGTGGCCGGAAGCAGACCTAGCCAATGAGCGTTCAGTCCAATCCGGCGCGCCGCTCGTCGCCGACGTCTGAAGTGCTTGGTGATACCACGACGCGGGATACCCATAACTACTCCGCGTAGATGGTTAGTGCGTATAAGCTCGTAGCCAACTCAGATCAAATACCAAGACCTCGTTAAGCGTGTTAAGTAACCATGAACGCCGAACAGGCCAGGCCCACCTCTCACCCAGGTAGTCTCAACCTGCCTGTCGCTCGCCACAGCGTAACGATCGGGGCCGTCGGGAACCTAGGCCCACCTCTACCGGGATGGAACCACCTGTCCTTTCAGCCCCCATCTCCGAACAGTATCACAGGTAATGTAATAGTTTAAAGTATATAGTATATGCCCGTGATCACCTCCCGAAGTGATCACGGCCCAGTAGTATAGCATGGCAGACGGACAAGAATGTAGGGCCACTGATGGAACACTAGCATCCTATACTAAGCAGTAGGATAGCAGATAAAGGTAACAACAGTAGTAACAAGGACAGGCTATGCAGCAGTATAGGATATCTGAAAGCAGTAACATGTTACACTACTCTAATGCAAGCAGTGTAGATAAGAGTAGGCGATATCTGGTGATCAAGGGGGGGGGCTTGCCTGGTTGCTCAGACAAGAAGGAGGGTCGTCGATGACGTAGTCGATCACAGGGACATCAGCATCGGTCTCGGGGTCTACCGGAGGGAAGAGGGGGAAGAAACAGTAAATACATAGCAGGCAAGTGCATAACAGGACAACAGACAGAGCTAGTCGTGTTCTAACACAGCGCTAGGAGATACTGGCGAAGGGGGGAAACATCCGGGAAAGTTTTCCCGGTTCCGGACGTCTGTCAGATAGATGAACCGGAGAGGAAAGTTTGCAGGTTCGATAGGTTAGGGGTGCGTGGCGGACGAACTGACTGCATATCCGGATTCGTCTCGTCGTTCTGAGCAACTTTCATGTACAAAGTTTTTCCATCCGAGTTACGGTTTATTTAATACTAATTTATAAAGATTTAATCATTTTCTAGATTTTCTGAATTTAATTTAATTCGAAATTAAATAGCTAAATGCTAGGTGCACCCAGCTCTGCGTACGTAAGTGTCTGGGAGGCTGACAGTGGGTCGGGGTCCTGTTGACCGATCAACGTTTGGTAGTCAGCAGAGGTGAAACCTGTCATTGGATGTTACATTAACTAACTAGTTAATTTGGTCTAATTAGGCATTTAAGCTAATTAACTTTAATTAGTTTAATTAACCAAATTAATTAAGTATTTAATTAATTATATTGATTAATTATTTATATATATATTTTAATTTTTTTTTAAATGTTTCAGGGGCGTGGGGCCCCTTTGTCATAGGCCCCTGGGGGGGCTTAACGGGGTGGGTTAACGGGCGCGGGCGAGGCTGCCCGTTTGGGCGCCCGCCCAGACCAGTGGAGGCGCCGGCGCCGTGGCCGACAGGCGAGTCGTCGGGCCGCAGAAGCGGCCTTGGTGTGGTGCGACACGCACGTAGGGAGAGAGGCGCGAGCGAGGGCACGGCCAGTCGTCGTGTGCGCGAGCGGGGCACCGGGCGCGCAACGGGAGGACGGACAGACGTCGATTCTGACGACGAGATGGAGGGGAATGGGGTTTCGTCGGAGAGGCTCACAAGGAGCGTGGGGCGAGCTCGGGCGTGTCGAGCGCTTCGGGGGAGGCGGCGGCTGTGGTCCGCGAGGTGGCTCGGCGGCAGCGCCGGCGATGGTGGGAAGCGATGGCGCGAGCGGGTCTCGGGCGGGGTCGGCAGACCTTGCCGAGCGAGTCCGGTGGAACGAGGCGGCGACGGTGTCTTGGCGGTCGTGGGGAGGACAGCGGCGTTAGGAGCACTGAGGTCGAGCCCCGATCTGGATCGATGGGGAGGGAGAGCGGCGGCGTGGGGAGCGGGAAGCGAGGGGGAGCGGGGTTCACGAATGAGGGAAGAGGGGAGGGGGTTTGGCCGACGGGGGCGGCAGCGGACGCCGGGCATCGCGGTCGCTGCCCCGATCCAGAGGGGATCGGGGAGTGGGGCGGCGGTGGTGGTTCGGGAAGGGCGTGGGGGCGAGAGGAGTGGGGGGGAGTGAGTTAGGGTTTCCCCCCTCCTGGGGATAAGGCTGGGTGGGTCGGCCGGCTGGGCCGGTGGGCCGGCCTGGTAGGCCGCTGGCTGGGCCGGGTGGCCCAGTGGGGGGGGGGTGTTCTCTTTTCTTTGTATTTTGTTTTTCTTAATTTTTCTTTTACCGTTTTACTTTTAGTTTCTCTTTTATTTTAGTTTTAGTAAATTACTAAAGTGGCACCTAAATAGGTTTTACAAATTATGCCACTGCCACAATAGTTTATTACTTATAACAAATTAGTTTTGAAAATGTTTATTAATTTTAAAGCACTTAAATAATTGTATTTGCTACTGTTTTATTCATTTTAGAGTATTTAAACATTTTATAAAAGTGTGGTTTCACCACCATAATTACCTATGCAATATCTGGCTCCTCCGAACATTTTAGTTTTAATATTTGAAAACTTTTATTGTTTGCTTGATTTTGAATTTGAATTGAACAGGTTTGAACTAGCGAGTTTATCCACAAGAATCGAGGTGGCGTGGCATCATTAGCGGGATTCTTGTAGCGTAATTACCCAGGCGTCACAATTCTCCTCCACTACAAGAAATCTCGTCCGAGATTTAAGAGGGAGTAAGGGAAAGTTAAGTTACGATATTCTAACGGATCTCCTCGAAGAAGTTAGTTCCTTTCATCGATGTCTTCAATCCTTTATTCCGATGCATCATGATAAACTTGGCACCATTTCTTCGTGAACTCCATCGTACTTACGAATAGGTAAGGGGTAGCTCTACAATGAAAGGATGTTATAAGGAAAAATCATCTCGGGGTATCCCAAGAATGAACTTATGAGTATCTCTCGAGTTGAACATCGACACATCGAGAGCAAAGTAAGACAGTGCGATAAGGAGTTTCAAGTGGATAGGCAATCGTTCATTGCACGAAGCAGGTGCGAAAGGGTTGAGCAACGGAATAAGTATTGCGTCCGATACAGAATAGATCAACAGGCAAGTGGCCCGTGAATTACATACAAGCCAAGCGTGAGGAATAACCCGAAGCGAGGGTGTGTACAGGAGAGTCAGGTTTCAATCTTGTGAAACTGTGGGTTATGGGCCCACCAGGTGGTTAAAAGTAGAAGGTTGGTGACATCTTGCACGATCATGTAAGCAAGGCATGTCAGAGGAGACTCTGAGGGTCAACAGTAACCAAGGGCGAGGGACGAAGAGAACCATTTTCCTGCTCGTTGAATGAGGCGGACCAATAGGCAAGGTTCTCGTCCACCGGTGGTTACCGGAATGTCATCAACAATAGTAATAGGGTCTTACTTACAGAGTGGTACAACGAGGTGCTTACCTAAGCAGGGAATTATCACTGCTTAGATTATATAGATCACAAGAAGGTTTAAACAAACCAATGGAAAGTAAAATATGATTATCATATTAAACAGAACAATGGAAAGGAAAATGTGTTTAAACACATATTTCAGGGATATATCCTTACCAAGGACAAGCAGAGCATGATATCCGTGGCAGGATTTAATGTAGAAAACCCTTTAGGTAAGGGGAGAGAAATTTCATGACATTACCCATACAATGGTGTTCGGATAATTGAGCAAGAAACATTTAGCATTGGGCTTTGAAGGTTCTTGTTGAAAATCAGAGTATCACAGACATGCTTCGAGATAGCATTGACATGGCCTTCAGGTGAAGATCAGACTTTGGAATCACGAAGGATCCATCTGGAATAACTTGTAGAATCAGTATTACAATTCCCTCATGGATGAATGAATAACCTGCTGAAAAGGAATCTATAATGATAGGTCCTCCGGCCGGAAGTGCTAGGCATGACATCATGCTACCGGGTCATCAAAGGATCAACATCATAACTCTTGGAAAGTTGTCCCAACCATCATATCTGACCGAGATTCAGATCCGATTGGTGTCGAGTTACCTCGGACTTAGGATACCTGAGAAGGAAAGGTGCAACGCAAATTGGCGAGATGACATTGTAAGATTCTCGGGAAATGCACTATGAAGCGATTTCCGTTAACAAGAGTCCATCATTAACCCAAAGAGAGGACAAGGAGGTGTCTGGTGAACTCAACGGCAATTCACCGAGATTCCCAAAAGGTGGACTTCCACAATTAAGTGATCAAGGAGATAACATTTGCCAGTTCAAATGATATAAGGAAGTATGCTCGAGGAAAACATACACAAGTAAACATTGGTTGAAAGGTGCGCCCGATGGGTTGGGTTGCACGACCAATGTCAGAATGGTGATTCAATAATCGATAGCCTAAGAATGAACCTTCGACCATTAACTTCAAAGCAATAGGGTTGCTAGAAGGAAAGAATCCAAACAACACCGTCCACTTGTTGGAATTAACACGGGGACCAAGAAAGAATTGGTGATGGTGAGAAGTATTTCTATGTCAAGAATTCTCAAGAGATGGAACAAATCTCAGAACATTCTTGACATAAAGGATGGTAATACTCCAAGGTAAAGAAGAGTAATTGCTGGATAGCAAGGAACTCAAGGTATAACACCAAACATGAACAAGCTTGTGTTGGTGGGAAGGCAATAAAGTGGTCGGTGACAATACAATTCATCGAGGGCAAGGATGGTTTTTCTCATCGTAAATTCAATTGATATCCTGGATGAGCTCAGAATGCTGATGATCACGACACCTTTGTCGCGAGAGTTCATGAAGATGTAATCGATCGGCGACGACATCAAATCAAAGTAATGATGAAGTGAAAGGTTATTAGAACCAAGGGTACGACACAAACTCGAAACCAGGCTTGTTGTTCAAGGCGAAATGATATGACGATGATGATCGACGTAAGGTTAGTTCATCGTCGAAAATTGTGCTCCGAGAAGAAGGACCGGGTAGCACAGTTAAAATCATCACGACAATGATATAGCCAAACAGGCTAGGAATGGCGTGGTCGGGTACAAACTCGTACTTATAGAAGCTTACTGAAGAGTTGTTGAACTGTAGTGCGGACTCGGTTCAGTTATCGGTGTCTTTGAGTGTTTAATAACTCAGAGCCCGCGAAAAATTGGAATCAGTGGAAAGGTAGTACTTGATGAAGAACTCATAAGAAGTTATGCAGTTCCATGATAATCTCGAGATACCAGGGGGTAACACTCAACGACAGATCAAAGTAGAGGTTGGACTGGGGTAATGCTCTGCTGAAGACAAGTACTCTACTTGTCTGAGAAATAGAATCAAGGGAGAACAACATGGTCGGAACCACGGTTGCGTACGATCAATTCACAGATACCAGATGATATTTACCAAGAAAATAGTTATTATTACAAGAAGTTTCCATGTTAGGATCTACATCGTGTCCATGGGCATGAACACAAAGTTCAAGGTCGACTCCCACTTCTTCAATGTATAACCTTCCATTCACTTCTCGCTTTGATAAAGGCATTAGTGTTGAAAGTTTTACCTGGTGAAATACCAGATGAGTATGACTCGTGAAAACTTCCGAGTTCACACATATAAAGGAAGGCATAGGTTCAACCCGTCGGGCTATCATGGAAACATATACCACAAGCTTGATAGTAAATGCCACCAGCTCGAAAGCGAGCAGGGTTGGCAAAAGGAAGGATACAATTTACCAAAGGCATTATGTATCGGAGAAGGAACTCACAAAGTGATTACTTATGAAGGACCTTTGTCGGATAATAATCCAACAGTGGATATGGCGGTCCACAAGGGGTCTGACGTGAGCATCAGTACTCAACTAGAGGAAGAAGAATGCAGGGAGATCAAACTATAGAAACGACTGACTAACTCAATTGTCAAATGCAAATGAATTATGATTCCCAAATCAAGGGGTCAGAAGCAATGCTCTGATTAGGTATGGATAAGTTGAATAGCCTTAGGGTACAATCAACGACAATTGGATTGGTCGAGAACCAATTCCAGTTAAAAGAATGGCAGCTCAGCCAGAAAGGTAATTTATAAGGATCAATGATGATTGCGGGTATTCGCAAACATATTGAGTCAACAGACCCAAAATGACAATGACAAGGAACGTCAATATGACTACGAGACTTATGGGATTAACCATAATGCAAGCGAGCAAGAATTTCAAGAGCCAAAGGCTCCAGAGGATTTTCGGAAGATCGAATAGTATTTTGAAGACTTTTGTGAAACACATGAACAACTGGGGATGAGCGGATACTCGACAAGTGCGAGGATTTATTTGAAGGGGTATTCATGTGGTAAAGAACTGCTAGGCAGTAGGCACAAGGTATTCTCGGAACAATAAAGAAACTTCGGGGTATCTTGTAATAACAAGATCAATGGGGGATGATCGTATGAATGGCAAGTGTAAGTAGTTTTCCATACGAATTTATCGGTGGTCAGGGATAGCAAAAGTGATGGGCACAAAGTCTCGAGAGAACATCAGAGAGTATCTTCGGAATCTTCTGATTAGCGGGCGATCATCTGAAGTGAGGGCTCTCCGGAGAAAGTACTCGCGAGAACCTAAAGTTAGTTTTGTTTTAGCAAAATCGTTTAACCCGAATAGAAGAGAGTTCGAATCCAAGAGTAAAGATCGAGGAGTAAAAGATCCTAATACCACCCAATGGCGGCGTGGGCCGTAAGGCACACAACCAAGTTAGTAAAAGTTTTTGCAATGTCTAGACTCGACTTCGCCAAGGAGTGTGGAAGGGGATTCCTACAGCGATCGGCTCGATACCAACTTGTGACACCCCCGATTTAATCGTACACTAATCATGCACGCAAATGTGTACGATCAAGATCGAGGACTCACGGAAGATATCACAACACAACTCTACAAATAAAATAAGTCATACAAGCATCATAATACAAGCCGGGGGCCTCGAGGGCTCGAATACAAGTGCTCGATCATAGGCGAGTCGTGAAGCAACAATATCTGATCTGAGACATAAGTTAGACAAGGTGCCATAAGATGGCTAGCACAAAGCGGGATCTGGATCGAAGAGGAGCAGGCCTCCCGCTGGGATCCTCCTAGCTACTCTGGTCATCGTCGTGGGCTGCACGTAGTAGTAGGCACCTCGCAGTAGTAGTCGTCATCGAGGGTGGCGTCGGCTCCCCGGCTCCATCGTCAGTTGCAGCAATCGAGTAGAGATAGGGAAAAGGGGAACAAGGCAACCGTGAGTACTCATCCAAAGTACTGCAAGCAAGGAGCTACACTACATATGCATGGATATATGTGTGAAGGCCATATCGGTGGACTGAACTGCAGAATGCCGAGAATAAGAGGGGATAGCTGGTCTTAACGAAGACTACGCACGGACACCTGTCTTGCAGCAGTAGAAGAGGACGATCTGAACTCCTCCAAGTAACAACATATAGCAATAATCCTACCCGCGATCCCTGCTCATATCCACGAGCGAGAGCGACCACCGTTGTATCGGCACTTGGAAGGTGTGTTTTATCAAGTATCCGGTTCTAGTTGTCATAAGCTCAAGGTACAACTCCAAGTCGTCCTGTTATCGAAGATCACGGCTATCCGAATAGATTAACTTCCTGCAGGGTGCACCATCTTACCCAAAGACGCTTGATCCCATTTGGCGGACACACTTTCTGGGTCATGCCCGCCGCGGAAGATCAACACGTCGCAGCCCCACCTAGGCACAACAGAGAGGCCAACACGCGGTCTAAACCTAAGCGCACAGGGTGCAGGCCCATCGCCTCGAGCACACACACAAGCGTTCGCTGTGACGCTGCCGAAGCAGACCTAGCCCAATGAGCGTTCCAGTCCAATCCGGTAGCGCGCCCGCTCGTCCGACGTCTGAAGTGCTTCGGTGATACCACGGCGGGATACCCAAAACTACTCCCGCATAGATGGTTAGTGCGTATAAGCTGTAGCCAACTCAGATCAAATACCAAGACCTCGTTAAGCGTGTTAAGTAACATGAACGCCGAACAGGGCAGCCCACCTCTCACCAGGTAGTCTCAACCTGCCTGCCGCTCCACCACAACGTAACGATCGGGGCCGTCGGGAACCTAGGCCCACCTCTACCGGATGGAACCACCGTCCTTTCAAGCCCCATCTCCGAACGATATCACGAGTAATGTAATAGTTTAAAGTATATAGTATATGCCCGTGATCACCTCCCAAGTGATCACGGCCCGATAGTATATCATGGCGAGGCGGACAAGAATGTAGGGCCACCGATGGAACACTAGCATCCTATACTAAGCGATAGGATAGCAGATAAAGGTAACTGTGATAGTAACAAGGACGAGCTATGCAGCAATATAGGATATCCGAAAGCAAGTAACATGTTACACTACTCTAATGCAAGCGGTGTAGATAAGAGTAGGCGATATCCGGTGATCAAGGGGGGGGGCTTGCCTGGTTGCTCGAGACAAGAAGGAGGGTCGTCGATGATGTAGTCGATCACGAGGACATCGAGATCGGTCTCGGGGTCTACCGGAGGAAGAGGGGAAGAAACAGTAAATACATAGCGAGCAAGTACATAACAGGACAATGCATGAGCTAGTCGTGTTCTAACGCAGCGCTAAGCGATCTTGGCGAAGGGGGGAAACATCCGGAAAGTTTTCCGGTTCGAGACGTCTGTCGACAGATGAACCGAGAGGAAAGTTTGCAGGTTCGATAGGTTAGGGTGCGTGGCAGACGAACCGACTGCGTATCCGGATTCGTCTCGTCGTTCTGAGCAACTTTCATGTACAAAGTTTTTCCATCCGAGTTACGGTTTATTTAATACTAATTTATAAAGATTTAATCATTTTCTAGATTTTCTGAATTTAATTTAATTCGAAATTAAATAGCTAAATGCTAGGTGCACCCAGCTCTGCGTACGTAAGTGTACCGAGGGTGACAGTGGGTCGGGGGTCCCCATTGACGATCAACGTTTCTTGGTCAACGGGGGGAACCTATCATTGGTCGTTACATTAACTAACTAGTTAATTTGGTCTAATTAGGCATTTAAGCTAATTAACTTTAATTAGTTTAATTAACCAAATTAATTAAGTATTTAATTAATTATATTGATTAATTATTTATATATATTTTTAATTTTTTTAATGTTTCAGGGGCGGGGCCCTTTGTCATAGGCCCTCAGGGGCTTAACGGTGGGGTTAGCAGGCGTGGCGAGGCTGCCCGTTTGGGCGCCGCTTGAGACCGATGGAGGCGCCGGCGCCGAGCCGACGGCGAGAGTCGTCGGGCGCATAAGAAAGAAGGCTGTGGTGCGACACGCACGTAGGGACAGAGAGGGCGCGCGAGGCATGGCAGGTCGTGCACGGAGCGGGGCACCGGGCGCGCAACAGGAGGACGCGGACGCAGACGTCGATTCTGACAGCGAGATGGAGGGGAATGCGGGGTTCGTCGGAGGCTCACGGTGGGCGTGGGGCGAGCTAGGGGCGTGTCGAGGAAGCTTCGGGAGGCGGCGGTGCGATGGTCAGCGAGGTGGGCTCCGGGCGACGGCGTCGGAAGTGGTGGGGCGATGGCGCGAGACGGCTCTCGGGCGGGGTCGGCGGGACCTTGCCGGCGAGTCCGGTGGAACGAGGCGGCGGTGTCGGCGGCGGGTCGCGTGGAGGACAAAGCGGCGTCGGGAGCACAGCGGTCGAGCCCGATCTGGATCGATGGGGAGGAGAAGCGGCGGCGTGGGGAGCGCGGGAGCGAGGGAGGCGGGGTTCACGAGCGAGGGAAGAGGGAGGGTTTGGCCGACGGGCGGCGGCGGACGCCAGGCGTCATGTCATGATCGCTGCCCGATCCGAGGGGATCGGGGAGTGGCGGCGGTGGTGGATCGGGAAGGGCGTGGGGGCGAGAGGTGGGGGAGTGAGTTAGGGTTTCCCCCTCCGGGATAAGGCTGGGTGGGTCGGCCATTTGGGCGTGGGCGGGCTGGTGGCAGTCTGGCTGGGCGGGTGGCCCAGTCAGGGGGTGTTCTCTTTTCTTTGTATTTTGTTTTTCTTAATTTTTCTTTTAACGTTTTACTTTTAGTTTCTCTTCTATTTTAGTTTTAGTAAATTACTAAAGTGGCACCTAAATAGGTTTTACAAATTATGCCACTGCCACAATAGTTTATTACTTATAACAAATTAGTTTTGAAAATGTTTATTAATTTTAAAGCACTTAAATAATTGTATTTGCTACTGTTTTATTCATTTTAGAGTATTTAAACATTTTATAAAAGTGTGGTTTCACCACCATAATTACCTATGCAATATCTGGCTCACTCCGAACATTTTAGTTTTAATATTTGAAAACTTTTATTGTTTGCTTGATTTTGAATTTGAATTCGAACAGGTTTCGAACTAGCGCGAGTTTATCCACAGTAACCGAGGTGACGTGGCATCATTAGCGGGGATTACTGTAGCGTAATTACCCGGGGATAAACTAGGCATGGATTTCATCACAGGTTTGCCAAAGACCCGTTCAGGATATGACTCGATTTGGGTCATAGTCGACCGTTTGACCAAGGTAGCTCATTTCATTCCAGTCAAGACTACCTATAGCAGTGCTAAGTTGGCAAAGATATACATGACCAGAATTGTATGCTTACGGAGTTCGAGGAGCATTGTGTCGAACATGAGGAACCCAGTTTACTTGAAATTTTGGAACCGGTTACACGAAACATTGGGAACCCGCTTGGAATTGAAGATGACTTTCCACCCACGAGACCGATGGATGACCGAGAGAGTCAATCAGATTTTGGAAGATATTTGAGAGCTTGTGCACTAGATTATGGATCTAGTTGGGGCGATAATTTGCCGTATGCAGAATTTTCCTACAATAACAATTACCAAACCAGCTTAAAGATGGCACCTTCGAGGCTTTGTATGGAAGAAGGTGCAGGACACCGTTGTCATGGGACTAAACGGAGATCGTCGGTTGTTTGGGCCAGATTTGATTAAGGAGTGCGAACAGAAAGTTAAGTTGATTCGAGGCAGGCTCAAGGTAGCCCGTCCGCATGGAAGAGCTATGCCGATTCAAAGCGCAGCGATTGAGTATGAAGTTGGAGCAGTATATCTCGAGTATCCCGCCGAGGAGTTAAGCGTTTTGGAGTTAAAGGAAAGTTAGCACCCCGTTTCGTTGGACCATATAAGATTTTGCAACGCATGGGAGAAGTTGCGTATAAGTTGGAATTGCCAGAAGGACTGTCAGGAGTTCATGATGTATTCCATGTTTCTCAGTTGAAGAAATGTCACCCCGAGATAGCAGAGGTACCGTTAAGAGACACAGTACCATTGGAAGCAATTCAGTTGAAGGATGACTTGACATATGAGGAAAAGCCAGTTAAGATTCTCGATTATGCCAGTGAGTTACCCATGACAAGGTTATCAAGTTTTGCAAAGTTCGGTGGAGCCACCACATCGAGGATGAAGCCACCAGGAAAGAGAGGAAGTTTTGCTTAAGGACCACCTCACCTATTTTCTAGCCAACCCGAATCTCGAGGGCGAGATTCATCTTAAGAGGTAGGTTTGTAACATCCCAAATTTTCAATTTGGAATGTTATACATTAGGTCATCATGCATATCATATTTTCTCGCATTTTCCGATCCTAGAAATTTCACGCAACTCAAGGACCCTCGAGAGAAGTTGGAAGTTTCATTATTTTCATATTTGGGGTTTTCAAATTTTGAAAATAGGATCATTGATTTATTTAAATTATCTTCATAAAGTTTTTCCTACAAAAATATTTTGAGAGGAATAATATGACTTTCCCAAACAATTAGGAAAAATGAAGGTATTATAAATAAACCAAATTTGGTTTTGGAAGATTTATGTTGCTTAGGCAAAAATGAGCATTTAAAAAAAAATTATGCATGTTTGCTGTTTTTAAAGTTCATTTTGTTCGACTCATTTTTAGGAGTCGGGGAAAATTTGTTTTATTTAAATCCGAGTTCGTTTGATATTTTTTTAATTTGTTTTGGTTAATTTTATTTTAAAAAAATTCTGCGCCCCACTGGAGAGGCCAGCCGGCCCAAGCCAGCCGGGCCCAGGCCCAGCGCCCTGCCCACCTCCGCCTCCTCCCTCCTCGCCGCCGCCCGAGCGGAGAGTCCCGCCGCCCGACGAGCACCCGCCGCCCGAGTCCCGGGACCCGGCTCCCTGCCCCTCCCAAGCCGGCCACCACCCCCTCCCTTTATAACCCGGCCCCCTCTCTCTCACCCCCAACCCGGAGCCCTGCCTCCCGCCTCAACCTCGCGGGCTGCCCGCCCGCCGTGGGCCGCGCGCCCCCGCCGTGGGCCTTGCCGACGCCGGACCCGCCGCCCCTCGGCCTTGAACCCGCCGCCCTCTCCCGAGCCCCGGGCGCCCCGGCGATCACCGGAGGTAGCCGAGCCCAGCGCCCGATTCGGTTTTCCCGTGAACCGGTCCGGTTATTTAAAAAAAATATATGTTCGGTTTTTAAAAAAACCTAGATTAGTTTTTTTGTTTTTTAGTTTTCTTAACTACGAGCGTTCACGAACCGTTCGTTTCAATGAACGCGTTCGTTAGATTCGCTTACATTATCGAGCGTTCGCTATTTAACCCGTTAAATCTTTTTCTTTTAATCGGATTTAATCCGTTATTTTTCGATTTGATTTCGATCCGATTTTCAAAACTGTTTTATTTCTCGCTCGTTTATCGAATCGGGTGATTCAAGCGCTCGAGTTTAAAGAACGAAACCGCCGTTCGACTACCCTACTTTCACAGAGTTCTGCCACTGTGAAATTTTGACCTAATTTCAGATCGCTAAATCGAGGCGTTCTCTCTCGAGTTTCGACTTTCGGAGTTTATTTTGATTCGATTCTTACGCAACGAGTTCTTAAGTTGAACTTTCTGGTTAGATCTTTTATTCGAGATTTCCTGTGCATTAGATGAGTACTTATTGTATGCTTGTTGTTTGTCTGCGTTAGATCACCTTGAGTCGCCGCTTGTTACTTGAATCTCTAGGACTCATGGATCATCGGCAAGGCAAGTAACACTTTGATCATACCCTTCTCATACCCAGTTTTATGCATTAGATCTATTCCTCAAACACTTGCATGATTAGGATCTAATTAAATTGTGGGTTTTGGGAAGTAGATTGAGGTAGTACCTATTACTGTTTTACTTATGAAACCTTGGGAGTTACTTCTCGTTTGCTTGTTCATGCCATGCTATGCTAGTAGGCGTGGATTGGGTGAGTGAATATCCATGACAGATGTGGGATTGTTTAATTAATGGTTTATCTAAGGTGGCAACCTAAACACACATCCGGGTGGATTGAGGCACTGGTTTCTATCAGACTTGCCTGTATTTCTTGGACCGCCACCCGGGCTCTAAGGGATCATAAGATTATTCAAACTGAAACTTCCGTGTGCAGCCACAAGCCAATTATGGGCTCTGGCGTAGTTGACTAAGTCGTGCGAACTCTTACGGGTAGGCTAGCTGATGTAGGGGATGTAGGTTGGTACGGTCTACCCACATGTAAGGTGCTAGCACTTCTGAAAGACTATGTCTCGGTCATCCGTTTCTCAAACACCATGTAGTGTGAGAACCAAGCGGAGGCGATCGAGTCTTGTGGGGAAAAGTGCGCAAACCTCTGCAGAGTGTATAAACTAATCATGATTAGCCGTGTCCCCGGTTATGGACAATTTGAGTATCCGGTACTTGATTATCGTGTGAATCTCAACATGTTACTTCTAAATAAAAGTTATTGGGTTTTGATGAGTACTTTTTAATTGGGATTGAGGATGCTGTCAACCATTCTCAATGTTTAACAACCACCATGATAGTTAAATAAAATTATTCCTTTGATGTAGGGAAAAATCAGCTTTATGCAAATGTAACCGTAGAGCCTTTCCACCAGCCAAATATGCATGTAGTATAGGCTTATTCATTCATTGCTCTTATGTGTTACATTGCCAGCATATTCCATGTGCTAACCCGTTTTCGGGCTGCAACTTTTCACGTCGCAGACTTTTAGACTGACGAGTAAGGTGTTAGGTCGTGGTTCTATACTCGATGATGCCGTTGGAGTTGATGGACTCGCTTATCTTCCAAGCCTTCCGCTGTTATTATTAGATGGCCTTAAGCCATATTATTGTATTCAGTTCCCTTGTGGACAACGATGTAATAAGTGTGTGATTGCTACTCGCTCTAAATCCTTGAAATCTTGTGTGGTGTCGGCATTCGATCCAGGATGACACCGAGCACGAGACTTGATCCATTTGGGTCTGGTCGCTCACAGCAGCCTCTTGGGCCTACGTGTTCTTTGCTGCCTCAGGCCCACTTGGCCTTTTGGCCTGCATCTGGCCCAACAACAGGTTGGGTTTCTAGTCGTATGCAGGCCGCTCTGGCCTAGTAAGTGAGCTTTTTTTTTTTTTATATTTATTTTTGTGTTGTTTTTTTGTGTATTTAGAGTTTCTTTGTGAATATTTTTGCTTTAGGTACAAAAATTACAAACTTTCTGTTAGTGCCCGTAGTTTTCAAATTTGAATAGTTTAAATTTTGAATTATTTGAAATTAGTGTGAATAACTAGTTTGTGAATAATTTAACTTTAAAAATCAGTAAAGGCATGAAAGAATTTGTTTGCACATAAAATTTCTTCGTTTCAAATGCCAAAACACATAACTACCCTAACTATTACAGAGATTCCCCTCGGGTGTGAAACACGGAAGAAAGTGATGATAGTGAAGCCGATCACATCCAGATCTTTGGATGTGAAACTTTTCTTCGCGTGTGTCCCTTTGCGCCGTAACCATGGAAAATCTTCATCATTTAACGGGATGCTCGGGTCAATATTCACTTTGTGAATGGAGAAATTTCATCAAACTTTTCATAATCTTCGACTTGTCATCTTGTCATCCACTCCCACGATGTTTCTCTTCCCGAGAAAGAACTATGTGCCGCTTTGGCTCATCGTACGATGCATTCGCTTCCTTATCTTTTCTTTTCTTGGCTTGGTAGACATGTCCTTCACATAGAAAACCTGTGCCACATCATTGGCTGGGACGAATGGTTCGTCGCATACGCAAGATTGTTGAGATCCTTGTTGTCATTCCGTCATCGCGGGTCTTCCGTTACCCGCCTCGTGTCATATTGACCCATTTGCACGAAACAAAGGGACCTTTAAACCACGTCGATAGTCAAGTTCTCATATGTCATGTATATAACCATAATATGTTTCCTTTCCGTCTTGGTTTACGCATCAAAGCGGACACCACTGTTTTGGTTGGTGCTCTTCTTATCTTGGGCGATCGTGTAAAATGTATTACCATTTATCTCGTACCCTTTGAAAGTCATTATATTCGAAGATGGTAGCTGGGACAACAAGTACAGGTCATCTTCAATAGAGGTGTCATGCATGGTGCGGTATACGCAACCAGTGGCGAAACTCCTGGTTTGTTCACGTGTAATCCAGTCATCGACCGCTCCGGTGTTTGGAGCGTAGAAAATTCTTGTGTTCATCCATATCTGAAGCCACCAAGGCGAATTTTGTAGAACGTGTAGTGTGCTTCGGTGAGAGAATGTCCGTCCATACATATTATTTGTTCCCCTCCTAGCGTGCCTTTTCCATCGATGCGCCCTTATGCCGCGATTCAGAACACCAATCGGCTTAAGCTCAGGAATAAAGTCAATACAAAACTCAATGACCTCCTCATTTTGATGGCCCTTGGAGATGCTTCCTTCGGCCTAGCACGGTTATGAACATATTTCTTTAAGACTCCATGAACCTCTCAAAGGGAAACATATTGTGTAGAAATACAGGACCCAAAGCGTTAATCTCTTCAAGATAGGTGAACTAGGGCGTGCGTCATGATGTTGAAGAAGGATGGTGGGAACACCAACTCGAAACCGACAAGACATTGCACCAAATCATTCTCGTAACCTTGGTATGATTTCTGGATCGATTACCTTCCGAGAGATTGCATTGAGAAATGCACATAGCTTCACAATGGCTAATCGAGCGTTTTCCGGTAGAAGCCCCTCAATGCAACCGGAAGCGATTGCGTCATAATCACGTGGCGATCATGAGACTTTAGGTTCGGAACTTTTCTCTGCCATGTTTATTATTGCCTTTATATTGACGAAGCCGACGGTACCTTAATACTGAGCAGGCATTCAAAGAAGATTTCCTTCTCTTCTTTGGTAAGAGCGTAGCTTGCATGACCCTGATGTATGTCGTCTTCTCCGTGCATACGTTGCTGGTCCTCCCATGCCTCACGTGTATCTTTTGTCTTCCCATACATGCCCAAGAAGCCAAGCAGGGTCACGCAAAGATTCTTCGTCACATGCATCACGTCGATTGCGGAGCGGACCTCTAGGTCTTTCCAATATGGCAAGTCCCAAAATATAGATTTCTTCTTCCACATGGGTGCGCGTCCGTCAGCGTCCTTTGGAACAGGTTGTCCGCCAGGACCCTTTCCAAATATCACCTTCAAATCTTTGACCATATCATGTACATCAGCACCGATGACGGTGGCGAGGCTTCGTCCGTGATCCGCCTCACCTTTGAAATGCTTGCCTTTCTTTCTTACGGATGCCTGCTCGGAAGAAATCGACGATGTCCAGTACACATTCTTCTTACAACTATTCAAATATATCTGTCGGTATCATCCAAACAGGCGTGCATCCGCGGTATCCCTTGTTTGTCTGTCACGAAGGTTCTTGAGAGCAGGCCAATCATTGATGGTCACAAACAGCAACGCCTTTAGGTCAAATTCTTCCCCATGTGCTCATCCCACGACGTACACCTGTTCCATTCCACAGTTGTAAGAGTTCTTCAACTAATGGCCTTAGGTACACATCAATGTCGTTGCGGGTTGCTTAGGGCCTTGGATGAGCACCGGCATCATAATGAACTTCCGCTTCATGCACAACCAAGGAGGAAGGTATACAAACATAGAGTCACAGGCCAGGTGCTATGGTTGCTGCTCGCTCCCCAAAAGGATTAATGCCATCTGCGCTTAGACCAAACCATACGCTCCTTGCGTCATCCGCAAACTCCTTCCCGTACTTTCTTTCGATTTTTCTCCACTGCGACCCGTCATTGGTACTCTCAACTTTCCGTCTTTCTTACGGTCTTCTTCGTGCCATCGCATCGCCTTGGCATGCTCTTTGTTTTGGAACAACGTTTCAACCGTGGTATTATAGGAGAATACCACATCACCTTGGCAGGAATCTTCTTCTGGGGCGCCCTCGACATCACCATGCTCATCGCGGCTGATCTTATAGCGCAATGCACCACATACCGGCAAGCGTTCAAATCCTCGTACTCACCGCGGTAGAGGATGAAATCATTAGGGCATGCATGTATCTTACGCACCTCTAACCCTAGAGGGCGACAGCCTTCTTTTGCTTCAGACGTACTCTCGGGCAATTCGTTGTCCTTTGGAAGCATATCCTTTATCATTACCAAGAACTTTCCAAATCCCTTGTCGGATACACCATTCTCGCCTTCCATTGCAGCAATTCCGATTGTGGTGCCCAGCTTTTTCTTGTCACCTCACGCAATTCGAGTACAACAATTTTTGTGATCCTCTAACATGCGCTGCAACTTCTTCTTCTCCAAATCACTTGCGCAGTTTCTCTTTGCATCGGCAATGGCCCGACCTAGATCATCAACGGGCTCATCGATGCCTCTTCTTCACTTCTTCCGCATTGCCGCCCAGCTTCTTCCCGCATTACCGGCTCAGCTTCTTCCCCATTGTTGTATCGTCGTATTCAGGGAACCCATGGCGGGATAGCTGTCGTCGTCCTCTTCTTCTTCATTGTCTTCCATCATAACCCCTCTTTCTCCATGCTTGGTCCAAACATTATAGTGGGGCATGAAACCGGACTCAAACAGGTGGGCGTGAATGGTTCTTGACGAGAGTAATTGCGACCATTCTTACAGCCAGACACATGGACAAGGCATAAAACCATCCGCCCGCTTGTTTGCCTCAGCCGCAAGCGAAAAGTATGCGCCCTCAACGAATCGGGAGAGCATCGGTCATCGTACATCCATTGCGGCTCATCTTCATTACACAACACGAATTGACCAAATTAATACAAGTTCATACATAAAGTTCATACAACACTTAAATGCAACAAACACATAACTCTCTAGCTAAAGCATTTAAATGCAACAACAAATGCGATCAAGATCGCAACTAAGGTAACAATTGATCCAACAGCATAATGATACCAAGCCTCACTATCGATGGCATATTTTCTAATCTTTCTAATCTTCAAGCGCATTTTCTCCATCTTGATCTTGTGATCATCGACGACATCGGCAACATGCAACTC
This sequence comes from Aegilops longissima, assembly GCA_021605205.1. Lineage (NCBI taxonomy): Eukaryota > Viridiplantae > Streptophyta > Magnoliopsida > Poales > Poaceae > Aegilops > Aegilops longissima. The sequence goes on along the minus strand of CM038676.1, from coordinate 609,766,680 downwards.
CAATTCCATCTTCTCCCCCTCAATTCTTTTCAATTTTTCTTTCAAGTACTCGTTTTCTCTTTCAACTAAATTTAACCTCTCGACAATAGGGTCGGTTGGAATTTCCAGTTCACATACCTCCTAGATAAAAATATCTATGTCAACTTGATGGGCATAATTTGTCATAAACACGAAATGCAACAAATAGTTTTAAAAGAGAATATACCACATCCGAATCATAACAAGGACGAGGGCCGACGGGGACGGATATCAAAACCATGGCACTATGTATAACAAACAACGTACGGGTAAGATAATTATTATACGAGTAACTATATATCCAAATCACACAAACATCAATTTTTATATAAAATTCATGAACAAGAGACTCACCACAAGGTGGTGCCATGACAGGACGGTGCAGGCGATCGACGGTGAATTCTGACGAGAGATTTAGCAGGCACTAAGTAAACCACACCTACATATGCAAACTAAGTGTTATTTTGACCTCAAATTGCATATAAATCAAATACTACCACATATAATTCCTCCCAAATTACTAAAACCCACAATTAATCACTATATAAACCAATGCAAGAGCTAATCTAGCAATGAGAGATGAAAGGACAAAGTTGCTAACCTTGGTGATCATTTGAATGGATGAGGGCCTGCAAATCTTGACAAATTTGGGGCAAATTTTGTGATGAACTCGAGAGGAAGAAGGGAAGAACAGAGGAGAGGGAGAGGGGAAAGGGGAAGAACAGAGTGCGGGTGGACGAAGGATTTATATAGGGCGACATTTAGTACGGTTCGTGCCACGAACCGGTACTAAAGGTTGGAAGGGCCCCATTCGACAACATCCTGCCACCACTCTCATTAGTACCGGTTCGTGGCACGAACCGGTGCTAAAGGTTTGCCACGAACCGGTACTAAAGAGCTCCTCCCGGCTAGCCGTTGGAACCGGCACTAATGGCCACATTAGTGCCGGTTCTGTTATAAACCGGGACTAATGTGTCTCACATTTGACCTTTTTTCTACTAGTGAAACGGGCTCGCCGGCCAAGAAACCAACTCCCACGCCCCCCACATTGACGCAGTCGGATGCTCGGTCTCACCGGCATCCACTACTTAAAGGCGGACACACCCGGCTCACATCACACCAAAACCCATCCGCTCTGCATCATCCTCTCGTACACCACATCCGCCATGACCGCAAACAGTAATGCTCTGTGGGAGAGCCTCTCAACCCAACGGAAGCATGAGATGGCCGCCCTTGTGGCCGTCTGGCGGTGCCGCTGTGCCAGGTGGATAGAGGCCGGAATGCCGGGAGGTCTCCAACGACGACCCCGCGATGGAGACCAGCTCCGATGACGACTCCGCGCCGAAGCGTTGGAGATGCCCTTACGTTGAGATCCGTGCAAAAGAAGGTTATTCTTCTTTTTTTTCTTACATGTTATTTTTAGACCTAGCCACACCCTTAGTAAATTGGAACGAGAAATGATTCAGACCGACGGATAGTTTTGACCACATCATGCAGTCGGGGAGATCGATGATCATCAGCAATTCAGCATGCATGCGTGGTCATTATGTGCCATTCTTTACCCATCCATCCATGCATGTATATCCTTTGGCGCGATGCATGCTTGCAGAGTTGCAGTTGCAGTTATCGATGTACATGTCTGTCGTCCTGTTCCTTTGGGAAAGTTGGAAGCTACTTCACCGAAGGTAGGCGGCCTCTCTTTTTCCCATCAAGTTTGTGAGCGAGAGCGGTTACGACGCTAGCTAGAGCACCGCTACACTACTGCCATTTTTAAAGCAAACAAAATAAAAGGGCAGGGGATCATATTCATATCATAGCCGCGATGAGTTTCATCTGGTAAATCATGTCGCCCGGATGACGTGCAAGTTTGTCGGTTACGACCGATGCGTGCTTGCATGCGTAGTCCATCGACCATCAGTATACATCATGTACTCGGGAGTGGATTTGTGGCACACAAGTGCGGGGGCACGCATATGTACATGGTGCCTGCTTTTTATTTTCGCTTTTGATTTCAAAGTTTTATATCTTTTACACAAAAAATTTAAACTAAACTCTATTTTTATATTTGTGTTTCTCATGACCATCGCTTTCAAATAAGGTCCATTTTTAATATTTTTTAATGATTTTAAAAATATATGATAGGTTTCAGTGTTGAAACGTACTACGAGCGATCGATAAAAATTAATTATTTTATGTCTACGAGTGACAGAAAAAAAAACTCTTGAAATTATACCACTGAAATTGGTTGAAACTTGGCAGTTATAGATGCAAAAAATGTAAGTTTCATCGTTGAAACTTAAAGGGGTTTTCATTGTTACTGTTTCCTTGTGCGGGATTGAACTACCGCGCGAATCGCGAGGAAAAACGAGCGGGTGGCAGGACTTGGCAGGTGAGTGCCCCTGCACTCACGTGGCCCTGCGCATTTTGGATATGTACTCCATCAGTATATCAATTTTTGCACAACTACCAGCCTCTACGTATACTAGCTAGCTAGCGCTCGACCTAATTTGCAAGATGGAGACTGAACATGCATGTGAATAGTTCATCTCAACCAAGTTGAGTTTCATTCCATATGCACAACATCGACCTCTCCAAGATTTGTCATTATCTAGTCATATTAGGTGTACTACTGCCTGTACAGGTACTCCTGCACTACCGACAGGCTCGAGTGCATAAATTAACAACACGAGGCAGAGGTAGAGGCAGCTTATTAATTATTTCACAATAGCTATTTGTAAGTTACCTGAATTTGAAATTTAGGTCTGTCGATTTTCACGTGAAGGAAGGAAGCAGCTCGCCGGAGAAGACCCTGGTATCTATCTTAGGGTGGCAGGCCACCCCATTACCTATCTTAGGGCTGTGGAAGTGATCCAAGTTCGTCGGAAGAAATCAGTCATCGCCGAGGTTAGAGGGATGGCCAAGGGCGGCGATAGCACGGCGGTGCGGTGCAGTTGAGGGGTGGGCGGGCGGCGAGGTGGCCGCAGGCGGTGGAGGCTGGCGGTTAGGTCAGTTGTAACTGGCGGCTCGGAGAGATAAAAGATTAACAGGGAAATGGTTGAGAGGTAGAAGAAGGCATCTACATCGTTGGTTCAGCATCTGAAGGCTGAAAACGATCGCCTAACCCTAATATCTTTTTCAATCGACTTGCCCCAAGCCTCTCCCTAATTATTTCTGGAGAGTGAGACTAGATCGTGTACTAGTATATACTCCCTCCGTTCCTAATTATTTATCTTTCTAGAGATTTCAACAAGTGACTACATATGGAGCAAAATGAGTGAAACTACACTCTAAAATATGTATATATACATCCGTATGTGGTAGTCCATTTAAAATCTCTAAAACAACAAATATTTAGGAACGAAGGGAGCATACGCTGATTCTGTGTAACACGCACGTCCAAGGACCAGATTTAATCGATTAGCTTCGACACAAGTGGACATCCCTGGACCAAAAAGATCCTGCCAGAAACTTTTACGTGAGCCCTCGTCTTGACTTGCCTCCTCAGAAAGGAAAACAGAACAGAAGAAAGGGCACAATATGCATCATGTCGTCCGACTCTGGCTCTGCCCCCCTTTGAAGTTATGCAAGCATCAAGGCCAGAGCTAGACTAATCACACACACAGATATAAGGATACAATACTCCATGGATCATAGTCTCGATTAGGACATATCAAATTAACAGTTAATCATGAATCCCGTCAAAAAAAACAGTTAATCATGAATTCGAGTTATTTTTAAGGAGAATTATCGAGAGGTTCACGCATGTGCAGTGCACTAAGCCGTTCGCCTCGCAACAGATGGCGTGATGTGCACTTGTCGTGCATGAGTAACGCGCATGATTGATTCGTTTGGTACATAGGCCGGAGGAGAGCTTGTTGTTCAAGTCATGCATGCATGAAAATTAATAAATTAAACCAAGCCGTGCACTAATTAATTAAGCTGAGAGCCTAGCTAGCCCACCTGATCTCGGCTGCCATTTTCATGGTAGTACCAGCTAGCTTGCACAGTACTATTTCTTTAGGCTGTCTCTTGCTTGTTCACAGAAAACTGATTCGGTGTATTGTACTGGTTGATTAAGGTAGGTGATTAAGGTAGGTGATTTGATTTGATTTCTATGATGTCATATAGAAGAACACTGTGCAACTGTTATGAGATCCTTTAATTTGTTTTCTTCTACCTCTGATGTTCTCTCGCTATTGACATGTTCGAATGGAAATAATTGCACATTTTTCACAACAGGGTTGTTAGCTTTTGCTGGCGGTTTTATTCAACAACCATGCATGCAATCTACTAACACAGAGTAGAGAGGGGATCATTTTGGTGGTGAATGAGCTTACCGACTAATAATTCAGTGATTGATTTCTCAACGGTTCGAGCTCATGTTCTCCGAACCTAACCAGTAACAGGTCTTGATGTGATATATGAACAGATCGAGAATATTGCCATAAAGTGTACCTCGTATAAAATGTTACGGTGTTACTAGTTCATCACACAGTACCGTTCGATTGTATGAAACGATTAGTTGATTAATCTCCTGGTGAACCAAATGGTGGCACCTCAAATCCAAGGTCCCCATCATGCATGCATCACTCGGAGCCATGCATCATTACTTCAGTGAAAAAGGAGCGCACCTAAAAAATCTTGTCAAATCTGTGAGCTACACACGACAAATCCAACAATATTCTGGGGTTGCATCGAAATCATGCATGTCTTTTTTTTAGGGGTGAAATCATGCATATCGGTTGCGGTGGTGGCGCAGCTAAAACAAATTGTTGGGCGGGCCATGATAAAGAAGAACACACAAAAAAACAATTTTGGGGGCATCAGCAAACAATACCTATCCCGCAAAAAAAAAGCATTAATCCATAACGTCTGTTCCATTTTTTACAAGATCAAATGAGCAGATATATAGAAAGTTATTACCAAAATACAGCTTCACTATTAGCCATTACAGGAACTTGGAGACATCAGATATCGAGTCACATACTGCGAATCGTTTCTCAATCCTTTATCCTTTTTAAAATCTGTAAGAATGCCTTTGCATTCTAATTTTTTAAACAAAGGCAAAAGATTTGCCTCATCCATTAATTAAGAAAAAGAGAGTTGCCAGTGAAATCTGGAAAAGTGGGCAAAAATCGATACATACAGCCCAACAAAAATGTACTACTCATACAACACGAAACACTGCGACCGCACATGCACCCTTCCCAATGCACCACAACCGCAACCCTCAACACTTGTACAACACAATGGAGCTCCAGACAAGAACATCGCCCACGGTGAAAACGTAGCACCCTCCAGGGCCTCCATCATGAAACCGCGGGCGCCTTGCGAATGGTGCCACCCTTCTTGCTTTTGTTTGTCTTTGCTTTCTCCCTATTGGGATTCTCCTTCGGGAGGCAACCACTTTCCACCCATTTGACAAGGAAGTCGTAGAACTCATTATACTTCTTGATGTAGTTGTTGTCAACCAAGGGGCTCCCAGGAGCAGGCACCAAACAACCAGCCGCAACATCATCGACCCGAGGAACCACTGACACGATACCCTCCACCACACGGACCATTGACACAATGGACTTCGACGTCTCGAGTTGCTCACGTGACAGAGGCGAATACCTTTGCAATATTGCATATAATGTAAACGACAGATCTTCTGTGAATTATTTATGCCACCACACGAATAGATGATGATCTCAGTGGAATTTAGGGGATGATTCGAAGAAATTGTTTACCTGTGAGCTAGCTTATAGAGATTCAGACTGGTAGCTGCGTGGGCCGTGGCCTCGTGGATCGGCCGACTGGCTGAGGCCTGGGAGGTAGCTGATGTGCATGGTGTGTCGATGGGTGGCGGTTGTTGTGACTTATGCGGGGTGATGGGGCGGCTGCTCCCGTGCTGCTGACTGTTGCATGTCCTTTTTTTTAGAAACGAGTGGCCAGTTCCGTTGGGCTGATGTGTGATGTTTTGTTTTCTACTGCATTGTGGGGTAGCCTAGGCATAAATATTCTTTTTACCTCAATGATGGGCGGGCCACGGCCCATTTGGCCTTAACGTGGAATCCTCTTCTCTGATGCCAACAATTTTCATTCCGTTGATATATCGAGATAATACAACTCATTGAGCGGATGTATGATTGCTGCATAACTCGATGCATACAACCAACACGTCCAAACAGAAACAAGAAGAAAATATATTAGCAAAAATAAGAAAGTTAAGCCTAAGATTAGATTTTTTTTGAAAAATAGAATATAATAATATCGCGGAGATACCAATTACACCCAGTCTCTAGAACAATGAATGTCCTAAAGACATTTTTTTTGAAACGGAGGCAAAAGCTTTACCTCATCCATTAATTAAGATAGAGAAGAGTTTGTTACAAAACACCCAACAAACACGGCATGCGGATTACTCGCGTGAAATAAAGGACCCTAGCTTTTTTGCACCGGCGATGACCCAAAGGTTGGCCTCGGTAGAGATGAAGGAGAGCAAGATTGGCGGTGGAGCACTCTTATGCTTAAACACTCTTGTTGTACGCTCGTTCCAAATCGTCCATAAGACGAGCATAGTGAGGGAGGCCTTGGCTTGGCGGTTCGGCGTACCATCGGCACAGGTGCTTACAAATGCACACAACCCAAAAACGAAAGATCCCGCTGCAGTGCTCAATTCCTTGTAGCTGCAGCACGAACCACCACCAAGAGAACACCTGAAGTCCTAATTCTTCAAAAGCGATGCCTTCAAGAAGAAAAGAGTGCACAAGCGCCGTTGCCGCCCGATCATAGATTTTAGATTTTCACCTTGAAGAAAATCAATACTCTCAAAACAATGCCTTCAACAAGACCACTGCCAGGCACAATCAATTAAGGCTAGACCTTGGGTTTATACCCTGAAAGATCAGACTCTGTACTCCTCCTGTGCTGCCGCCCCCACTTGCCGATGATGCTGCTACGAGTCACGAATCACGAAGCAAAATCCTCATTGCCTCGAGACTCGATCTAGCATTATTAGGCCTCAGACATCAGCCACCATGACGATCTCCGCCACTGTCTTAACCATGAAAATCAAAGTACCAACATATCTCATAATATCAACAGACAACGAAGCTTCGCGTCACGCCCTACTGAAACCTAAGATTAGATAGAGATCCTATTCGAATATTACACATCTGATGCCGACCTAACTTGAAGTGATGAGCTTCCTCATGAGAACCTCTCCCTGATTCGACCCCTGTCACGGGCTACTTGATCCCTTCTAGTCTAGACTTTGTCACGACAGATACCACCGGACCACTCATCGGTGCAGAAGACAAGTGCCCGAGCATCGATCCGCTACGCACGCGTCAGTTACATGTCGTAGAGGAGTTGGCAACACTGTAGCTCCTCCGTCAAGTCAGACAGATTTTCACCGTGGCGAGCTGCGGATTGCTTGACTGACACGCGAAGTGTCGGCACGAGCAGGCAGCCGTTGTTGCCGCGGAGGGAGTTTGTCAAACGGGATTGACAGGATGCAGATACGCCTGTCCGCTTGCCCCCCTTTTGGGATAAAATAAAACGTGCAGGAACTGTGCACGAACGACCGGATGACAGGTGATACAAAAGAAAGCATGGAAATCCCGTCAGATAATTAAGTTCACCGTCCGCAACAGTTTCCGACGGAATAATCTAGCTAGCCGCCGTGTTCGTGTGTCCTGCGGGAGGAATCTGGGAACAACAAACTGATCAAAATCATACTATGTACGTCTGGCTCTCGATCCTGCATGAATGTCATGCATATTTAACCGATCCCTTATAATTTTGACAAGGATAGGGCCGAGTATATTTAGCGGAAGACTTCCGACAAAATCTTCACCCTCATCCTCCATTATCATAATATGCATCATCACGCAAAATTTCATCACCTCCCACCTAGGCCTTCGGATCCCATTGTTTTAGCAGATTCATGAACAACCACAAAACGGGTGCAATCTCCACATCGTTTCCAATTCATTCTTGCTTATGGGCAAAGTGTGTTCTTTTCTGACCAACAGGCTCAGAGATGGTCTTGACAAAATTAGACCATGGAGGATAAATATCGTCAATCAGACAGTATCCCATGTTGTATTGATGCCCATTGACAGTACAGTTGTAAGGCGTAGCTTGCCCTTCAGTCAACCTACCAAACAATGGAGAACGTTGTAGCATATTGATGTCATTGTGAGACCTGGGCATGCCAAAAAAAGTGTGGCAAATCCAAAGGTCATGTGATGCTACTGCTTCAAAAATGATGGCGGGCTTCTTAACGTTGCCCTAATATTGCCCTAGTAGAGTGTTGCATACAAAGTCAATTGAGATAGCCTCTCATGGAAAAGTGTCCAATATGAAAAATTTATGGTCAGAATGAACAACTTTGATGTTAAGGTCATTGTCATCTAATCTCATCTTGGGGGTCGAATATGTGTCGGGGTGCTAAGATTTGGCATTTGGAGTACTGTTCGCCAATTATGCCACCATGACGACCTCAGATGAAAAAGTGTTCTACACATAATGTTTTCGTCTTGTCGAGACAATCAATTTTCATATTTGAATCATCTCAATCTAAGGTATTATGCAAAACTTGCAGCCAAAATAGTGCAATGTTGTAGAAATAATGGAGATGGCCGAACGCCCAAAACCTCCTGTTGCGACTGGACTGTTCGAAAATTGGGACCAGGCTATCTAGTATGGTCGCGAAAATCGTCCAAACCTTCTGTTCTGATTGGACAGTCCAGTCCGGATTGAAACTGCTTGCTTTTAGGAATTTGATTGTTGCAGGACGATTACACCCTCAAGATGACCTCGAATTAAAAAAGGCTCAACACGAAAGTTATTCGTATCGTCAAAACGAATAATTTTGATTTGGAGCACATCTCCAGCTGAGATAGTATGCGACCTATGGATCCCAAAAACCAAACCGCTGTCTTAGGCCTACCTAAATCCGAATTCGATTAATTTTGGAAGGATTTGGACGAGATTTGGAATCCTTTTCTTGAATGGAAAGTCTAGCCTTCCCAGATATTTGAGAGGTGATGTTCGATTGAACAACACACAATTGGTAAACCTGTCTACCACTTTTTACCTTTACTTTATCCTTCTCCCTTGTTCTTCTTCTTCCTCGTTCTTTGTTTGTTGTTCATGTTGGAACACACTTTGATGAACCCCATCAGCGTCATCAAATGGATAGTGAATAGGGCATCGGGGGCAAAGTAGTCTTCCTTCAATGTCAAATGCCCCTTGTCCCATTCCATTTCAGCACTCGATGACTCTTGATCGATCCTTGAAATTGAGAACATGATCTTTCGCATGCTCTGCGTTTGCAAGGAACATGCGCGGCAAATGGCGAGAGGTGTGGACCAGCCACTTAGGACAAGTGGGTTGGAAACTGGGTGTGGCGGTGGAGGTCGCGGAGGTCTAGGAAGGGCTTAGCGGACGGCCGGGGTGGTAGAGCAACGTCGGCGGCGTGGGAGGAAGTGGATACAGAGAAAGAGGGAATGAATGGAGACGCGGGGTTCGAGAGAAGTTTTGGGTGGGCCGAGGGTGCCAGAGTCCTATGTGGCGGCGGTCCAGACTTCCGCAAAGCCCCTCTAGTTTCATTCTGGATTGCAGGAAAATGGACAAATGGACTAGTGCGGGACCGTGTTGGATGACAAACTATGCTCGGACATCGTGGTCCGGACATTTGTGTGCGATTTGGTCCGCTTTGAAGATGCCCTTAACTCCTTATTTTTGCTTCTCTAAAGCTTTGGTTGGAAATGCTCTAAAATGTTGGGTGCTCATGGCAGCGGCTGTTCTAATCCTGAGCTCGGTGAACAATAGAATAAAGAAAATCAAAATATATTGTTCCTTTTTTTGTGTTAAACATTGAAAAAATGTTTGTTATCTTGCAGAATTTCATGACCATATGACATTCGTGGAAACCATGGCAAAAAGAGAGAAAATTGATGCTCCAAAATGTTATTTTCAAACGCACTTTGAAGCATCGATTTTATTTTGTTCTCACATTTTCCACGAATATTATTTCATGATGAAATTTTGCAAGCTACAGGCCAATGTTCCACGGACATTTTTTTATTTTTAAAGTTTTTTCTATTTTTTGTGATTTTACTATGAGCTCGGGCCAAGGACAACATTTTCAGGGTGCTCACCTATTTCAACAACAGAACGACTTTTTGATCATTCATTCACTGCTACGGCTAGCGAAATTGTGCGTGTGCCGATCGATCAATCAGCTCCATCATGATGGACGCAGGGTAAGATTTTCCGGAAGACTTGACATGTCGGTTTGCAATTGGTGGTGAGGGCCTCAGTGCCGTGCGCGCGTCTCATTGACTTAAGTGGCACTCTAGCATCAATTCGGATATCGTACAGGAACACGACGGCTACTGATCAACTCTAGTCTCGTCGAGATCACGGTCTATAGCTGGACATTAACTAATCGGGTCGGGGAATTAATCGGAGCCAGGAAAATCTAAACCCAAGCGTACGTGTGAATGATGTGATACACAGATATTCCCACACTCCCAGTGTGGTGGTAACCAATGAGGAAACTACCGACAGTGCCAAGCGTACGTCCGTACAAGCTGTGCGTATCGCCGACCTTGTGCCGTCTCACTCTGGGTGCCGACACTTCCAGGTGCATGCCAAGTAGGTGTACATGCCGTACGTACGTCGTGCTTGTACTACATTGCTTGTAACTTGCGCGCACAAGCTAACTGGGCTCGTTTTGTCACTGTGAGAATGAACGGACCATGTCGTCATCCTCCTGGTTTCTTTCCACCGTCGACGTCGCTGGCATGCACCGTGCCGTTTTCTGAGAAGGACCGGCCATGTCACCTCATTATCAGCTTTTGTGACATGTACAGTAGAAGTTAGTTTCTCTTGTAATTACGGCACCTCAGGCTCACAACCGGCGCGCCAGACCGCCCGACTCGTGAGGTTGTGGCGCGTGTCCGTACGTCGCTGGCCGTGAGAGGTTTCCGTCGGGGAATTGAAGGCGCAGGCCACGTCCGTCTGAGCAGACGTGCTTGTCGCGTGGCCAAAACATGTGCAATTTTCTTCAGTGGTTTTCTATTTCACATCTAGATGTAAAATAGTTATCTCACATCTAATTTTCTAACCACATAATTTAAACATCAAGATTCGTATTCTTTTGTCCTTTTTCTTTTTGTTTCTTTAGCATTTTTTCTTTTCTTTTGGTGTTGTTTCCACACGCGTTGCCCACGTGAGGAGACCCCGTAGTGGCATGTAGGCCGTTCTTTTTGTTTTTTCACTGCCTCGTGGTCGTGGGTTGCCTCGGCGTGGGCTGCAGCCACGAGTAGTTTTTTATTTTCTTTTTTGTTTCTTTTTCTCTTTCCCTTTTTCTGTTTTAATTTTTTATTTATTTTGTTTCAAATTTGTAAACACTTCAATTCTGCAATTTTGTTATTTTCCTTTTTCACTTCAATTTTTCTTTTCTATTTTTTTTAAATTCATGAATTTTTTTCATTGATGTTAGTTGACTGTCCACCACCAAACAGGGGTCTTGTCAATTTTCTTGTCTCAGTTGCAAGACCATACTTGACTCGCTACTGTGGTTCGAGCTTTTTTTGTCCCTGTTGCAGTATCACCCTTGACTTGCAACTAGCCTGCCTTGACATTTTTTGTCTCAGTTGCAAGTTCACCCTCAATTCGCAACTGGAGCGCGGCCGTTTTTTGTTCTAGTTGCTAGTCCATCATCGACTCGCAACTAGGGCCCGGTCTTTATTTAGTTGATAGTCCAACCTCGACTCACTAGGGTTAACCTTTTTTGTCCTAGTTGCAAGTCTATCATCGACCCGCAACTGGTCCCAACCTTTTTTGTACCAGTTGCAAGTCCACCCTTGAATCGCAATTGGGGCCTGACCTTTTTTTGTGTCTGTTGCAACTCCACTCTCTGACTCGCAACGGGGTCCAACACTTATTTTGTCCTAGTTGCAGGTCCACCCTTGACTCGCAACCGGGCTCCGACCTTTTTTTGTCCCAGTTGCAAGTCCACCCTCAACTCGCAACTAGGCCCATAGTTTGTTGTTGTCCCAGTTGCAAATCCGCTCGTATCTCGCAATTGAGAATTCTTTTATTTTCCATCTCAGTTGCAAGTTCACCCTCAACTTGCAACTCGTATCATTGTTTTATATACTTCTCTTAGTTGCAAGTCCACCCTCGACTCGCAACTAGGGCGCGACATTATTTTTGTTCCAGTTACAAGTCCACCCTTGACTCGCAGCTGGGCTCTGACTCTTTTTTTTTGTCCCAGTTGCAAGTCCACCGTCAACTCGCAACTGGGCTCTGATTTTTTTTTGTCCCAGTTGCAAGTCCACTGTCAACTCGCAACTAGGCCCATAGTTTGTTGTTGTCCCAGTTATAATTCCATCCTCGACTCGTAATTAGGCACGTAATTTGTTTTATCCCAATTGTAATTAGGCACATAATTTCTGTTCAAAAAATATTCGACAATTCAAAATTATTCATACTTTGCAAAAAGGGTTTCAATTAATTTAAAAATGTCTTCTAATCTCCACCCTGTACTGTGTTCTTACACATTTCCCGTTTCATTAAATTGGCAGCATGTAATGGTTGGAGTGGTAGAAGACGTTGTTCCCAAGATTAAGGTCTCCAGTTCGATTCATGTGTCGGTTAGTGCGTCAATTGTAGTTTTTTTGGGAGCGCTCCAATCGGCCAGATTCCTGTGTTAGGTAGCGTGTCACTTGTAGTTCTTTTTAGCGCTCCAATCGGCCAGCCCGATGAAAGAAAAAAAAAACAAATAAAAGAACAAAGCGGTGGGCTGAACCAGAACTTAGATGTGAGATAATATCTCACATATAGATGTAATATAAACAGACTCTTTACATTAATGTGCCTTTTCACAACCTGATAGTTTTCTTTTTCATAGATTCATTTATTTAAAATGGTTTATCTCTTAAACCATACATTTAATCTTGAACCGTTTTTCACATTGGATTCATTGGGTGGAGACCTTCAAAACTAAATCTCATGCTAATAGCTAGATTTCGAGAAACATTTATTTTAGGGAAAAACCTGACAAAAAATATCGGATTAAAAAACCGAACCGGAGGCACAATTTTCTTGCCGCGGCCCGCAAACCGCATGCCCCGACCGCTATATCCGCGGTTCTGCAACTCGTTTGCGGGTCCATATCCTATCCCCTCGCCGAGCCACGCGACTCCCCTTCCCCCTCTCCACATTTCTCGCCACCGGCGACCACCCGCCCCGCCTCCAGCCGCCATGTGGGGCCGAATGTGGAGCTCCGGACGCGGCTCTGGCAGCAGATCCGACGGCGGAAGGGACCCGGAGCGCGAGCGGCGCGTCAGGTCGGACGGCGCGAGGAAGCGCAGGGCCCGGAAGTGGACCAACCGCGGCCTGTCGCCGCCGGCGAGCATCCAGCGGAGCGAGATCGAGGAGTACGACCGCCGGCGCGCGTCCTTCTCCTCCACGAGGTCTTCGTACACCGGGAGCTCCTCCTCCTCCGGCGCGGGCCTTCTCCCCGTGGAGAGGGAGTGGTCGGAGGACGAGGAGGAGCCGGAGGAGCCGGACGCGTTCGCCTTCGTCCCCGTGAAGGAGGAGCCCAAGGTGTTGGGGAACGTAGCAGAAATTCAAAATTTTCCTACGTGTCACCAAGATCTATCTATGGAGAAACCAGCAACGAGGGGAAGGAGAGTGCATCTACATACCCTTGTAGATCGCTAAGCGGAAGCGTTCAAGAGAACGGGGTTGAAGGAGTCGTACTGTCGTGATCCAAATCACCGGAGATCCTAGTGCGAGCGGACGGCACCTCCGCGCTCAACACACACGACAGCCGGTGACGTCTCCCATGCCTTGATCCAGCAAGGAGAGAGGAGAGGTTGAGGAAGACTCCATCCAGCAGCAGCACTGGCAGGCGTGGTGGTGGTGGAGGAGCATGGCAATCCCGCAGGCTTCGCCAAGCATCACAAGAGAGGAGGAGGAGGAAGAAGAGACGCAGGCTGCACCAACGAGATCGAATCGCGTGTTATGGGCAGCCCCTAGGCCTCATATATATAGGGAAGGGAGGGCTGCGCCTCTAGGGTTTCCACCCCTAGGGGTGGCGGCCAGCCCTAGATGGGTTTTGGGGCGGCCAAGAGGGGAGAGTGGAGGCGCCACTAGGTGGGCCTTAAGGCCCATCTCGAACTAGGGTTTGCCTCCCACTCTCCCTTGCGCTTGGGCCCCTTGTGGGCGCACCAGCCCTCCTAGGGGCTGGTCCCTCCCACACTTGGCCCACGCAACCTTCAGGGCAGGTGGCCCCACTTGGTGGACCCGGGACCCTCCCGGTGGTCCCAGACATTACCGATATCGCCTCAAACTTTTCGGTGACCAAACAGACTTCCCATATATAAATCTTTACCTCCGGACCATTCCGAACTCCTCGTGACGCCCCGGATCTCATCCGGACTCGAACAACATTCGGTAACCACATACAAACTTCCTTTATAACCCTAGCGCCATCGGACCTTAAGTGTAGACCCTACGGGTTCGGGAGACATGTAGACATGACCGAGACGTTCTCCGATCAATAACCAACAGCGGATCTGGATACCCATGTTGGCTCCCACATGTTCCACGATGATCTCATCGGATGAACCACGATGTCAAGGACTCAATCAATCCCGTATTCAATTCCCTTTGTCTAGCGGTATTGTACTTGCCCGAGATTCGATCGTCGGTATACCGATACCTTGTTCAATCTCGTTACCGCAAGTCTCTTTACTCGTTCCGTAACACATCATCCGTGATCAACCCCTTGGTCACATTGTGCACATTATGATGATGTCCTACCGAGTGGGCCCAGAGATACCTCTCCGCTTTCACGGAGTAACAAATCCAGATCTCGATTTGTGCCAACCCAATGAACACTTTCGGAGATACCGTGGTGCACCTTTATAGTCACCCGATTACGTTGTGACGTTTGGTACACCCAAAGCATTCCTACGGTATCCGGAGTTGCACAATCTCATGGTCTAAGGAAAAGATACTTGACATTAGAAAAGCTTTAGCATACGAACTACGATCTTTGTGCTAGGCTTAGGATTGGGTCTTGTCCATCACATCATTCTCCTAATGATGTGATCCCGTTATCAATGACATCAAATGTCCATGGTCGGAAACCGTAACCATCTATTGATTAACGAGCTAGTCATCTAGAGGCTTACTAGGGACTTGGTGTTGTCTATGTACCCACACATGTATCTGAGTTTCCTATCAATACAATTATAGCATGGATAATAAACGATTATCATGAACAAGGAAATATAATAATAATAACTAATTTATTATTGCCTCTAGGGCATATTTCCAACAGTCTCCCACTTGCACTGGAGTCAATAATCTAGTTCACATCGTCATGTGATTAACGCTGATAGGTCACATCGCCATGTGATCAACATCCAAAGAGTTTACTAGTGTCTGTAAACTAGTTCACATCATCATGTGATTAAGACTCAATGAGTTCTGAGGTTTGATCATGTTTTGCTTGTGAGAGAGGTTTTAGTCAACGGGTCTGAACCTTTCAGATCCGTGTGTACTTTGCAATTCTCTATGTCATATTGTAAATGCTGCTTCCACGCTCCACTTGGATCTATTCCAAATGGTTGCTCCACTATACGTATCCGGTTTGTTACTCAGAGTCACTCGGATAGATGTTAAAGCTTGCATCGACGTAACCCTTTACGCCGAACTCTTTATCACCTCCATAATCGAGAAACATGTCCTTATTTACTCCAAGGACAATTTTGACCGATGTCCAATGATCCATTCCTGGATCATTCTTGTACCCCTTGACTTACTCATGGCAAGGCACACTTCCGGTGCGGTACACAGCATAGCATACTATAGAGCCTATGTCTAAAGCATAGGGGACGACCTTCGTCCTTTCTCTCTTTTCTGCCGTGGTCGAGCTTTAAGTCTTAACTTCATACCTTACATCTCAGGCAAGAACTCCTTCTTTGACTGATCCATCTTGAACACCTTCAAGATCATGTTAAGGTATGTGCTCATTTGAAAGTACCATTAAGCGTTTTTGATCTATCCTCATAGATCTTGATGCTCAATGTTCAAGTAGCCTAATCCAGGTTTTCTATTGAAAAACACTTTTCAAACAACCCTATATGCTTTCCAGAAATTCTACATCATTTCTGATCAACAATATGTCAACAACATATACTTATCGAAATTCTATAGTGCTCCCACTCACTTCTTTGGAAATACAAGTTTCTCATAAACTTTGTATAAACCCAAAATCTTTGATCATCCTATCAAAGTGCATATTCCAACTCCGAGATGCTTACTCCGGTCCTTAGAAGGATCATGGAGCTAGCATACCTTTTAGCATCCTTAGGATCGACAAAACTTTCTCGATTGTATCACATACAATCTTTCCTTACGAAAACCGGTAAGGAAACTCATTTTGACATCCATCCGCCAGATTTCATAAATGCAGCTTATGCTAACATGATTCCGATGGACTTAAGCATCGCTACGGATGAGAAAATCTCATCGTAGTCAACTCCTTGAACTTGTGAAAAACTCTTCGCCACAAGTCAAGCTTCATAGACGGTGATGTTACCGCCCACGTCAATCTTCTTCTTAAAGATCCATTCATCTCAATGTCTTGCCGATCATCGGGCAAGTCCACCAAAGTCCATGCTTTGTTACGATACATGGATCCTATCTCGGATTTCATGGCTTCTAACCATTTGTCGGAATTTGGGCCCACCATTGCTTCTCCATAGCTCGAGGTTCATTGTTTTCTAGCAACATGACCTTCAAGACAGGATTGCGCACCACTCAAGTAGCACGCATCCTTGTCACCCCACGAGGTACGTCGGTGACTTGATCCGAAACTTCATGATCACTATCATAAGCTTCTACTTCAATTGGTGTAGGTGCCACGGGAACAACTTCCTGTGCCCTGCTACACACTAGTTGAAGTGATGGTTCAATAACCTCATCAAGTCTCCACCATCCTCCCACTCAACTTTTCAAGACGAACTTTCCTCGAGAAAGGACCCGATTCAAGAAACAATCCCTATTGCTTCCGGATCTGAATTAGGAGGTATACCCAACTGTTTTGGGTGTCCTATGAAGATGCATTTTGTCCGCTTTGGGTTCGAGCTTATCAATCCTGAAACTTTTCCACATAAGCGTCGCAGCCCCAAACTTTTAAGAAATGACAACTTAAGTTTCTCCAAATGGTGTCGTCTCAACGGAATTACGTGGTGCCCCATTAAAGTGAGTGCGGTTGTCTCTAATGCCTAACCCATGAACGATAGTGGTAATTCGATAAGAGACATCATGGTACGCACCATATCCAATAGGGTGCAACTATGATGTTCGGTCACACCATCACACTATGGTGTTCCAGGCGGTATTAATTGTGAAACAATTTCCATGGTGTCTTAATTGCGTGCCAAAGCTCGTAACTCAGATACTCATCTCTATGATCATATCATAGACATTCTATCCTCTTATCACGAAGATCTTAAACTTCACTCTGAAATTACTTGAACCATTCAATAATTCAGACTTGTGTTTCATCAAGTAAATATACTCAACATCTACTCGAATCATCGTGAAGTAAGAACATAACGATATTCATCGCATCCTCAAAGACTCATTGGACTGCACATATCAAAATGTGTTACTTCCAACAAGTTGCTATCTTGTTCCATCTTATCAAACCGAGGCTCTTAGGTCATCTTGCCCATGTGGTATGTTTTGCATATCTCAAGTGATTCAAAATCAAGTGAGTCCAAACGGTCCATCTGCATGGAGTTTCATCATTCGTATACACCAATAGACATGGTTTGCATGTCTCAAATCTTTTTAAAAACGAGTGAGTCCAAAGATCCATCAACATGGAGCTTCTTCATGCGTTTTACACCAATATGACTTACATGGTAGTGCCACAAGTAAGTGGTACTATCATTACTATCTTATACCTTTGGCATGAAAATGTGTATCACTACGATCGAGATTCAATAAACCATTCATTCAGGTGCAAGACCATCGAAGGTATTATTCAAATAAATAGAGTAACCATTATTCTCCTTAAATGAATAATCAGACAAGTAGAGACATAATCCAATCATGTCTATGCTCAACGCAAACACCAAATGATAATTATTCTGGTTTAATACTAATCTTGATGGTAGAGGGAGCGTGCGATGTTTGATCACATCAAAATTGGAAACACTTCCAACACATATCGTCACTCTCCTTTAGCTAGTCTCCGCTTATTCCGTAGCCTTTTATTTCGAAAGTTACTAACACTTAGCAACCGAACCGGTATCTAATACCCTGGTGCTACTAGGAGTACTAGTAAAATACACAATAACTAAATGTATATCCAATATACTTCTATGACCTTGCCAGCCTTCTTATCTACCAAGTATCTAGGGTAATTCTACTCCGGTGGCTGTTCCCCTTATTGCGTAGCACTTAGTCTCGGGTTTGGGTTCAACCTTGGGTTTCTTCATCGAGCAAGAACTGATTTGCCGCTTCATGAAGTGTCCCTTCTTGCCCTTGCCCTTCTTGAAACTAGTGGTTTCACCAACCATCAACAATTGATGCTCCTTCTTGATTTTTACTTTCGCGATGTCAAACAATGCGAATACCTCAAGGATCATCATCTCTATCCTTGATATGTTATAGTTCATCATGAAGCTCTAGCAGCTTGATGGCAATGACTTTGGAGAAACATCACTATCTCATCTGGAAGATCAACTCCCACTCGATTCAAGTGATTGTTGTACTCAGACAATCTGAGCACCAGCTCAACGATTGAGCTTTTCTCCCTTAGTTTGTAGGCTAAGAAAATCGTCAGAGGTCTCATACCTCTTGACGTGGGCACGAGCCTGAAATCCTAATTTCAGCCCTCGAAACATCTCATATGTTCCGCAACATTTCGAAAACGTCTTTCGTGCCTCAACTCTAAACCGCTTAACCGAACTATCACGTAGTTATCAAAAGCGTATGTCCGATGTTCGCAACATCCACAAACGACGCTTGGGGTTCAGCACACCGAGCGGTGCATTAAGGACATAAGCTTTCTCCGTCCGCATAATCGCTACTTTCAACTTTCAACTATATTTTCTCTAGGAACATATCTAAACAGTGGAACTAAAGCGCGAGCTTACGACATAATTTGCAAAGGGGTTTTGACTATGTTCAGGATAATTAAGTTCATCTTATGAACTCCCACTCAGATAGACATCCCTCTAGTCATCTAAGTGATTACACGATCCGAGTCAACTAGGCCGTGTCCGATCATCACGTGAGACGGACTAGTCATCATCGGTGAACATCTTCATGTTGATCGTATCTACTATACGACTCATGCTCGACCTTTCGGTCTCGTGTTCCGAGGCCATGTCCGTACATGCTAGGCTCGTCAAGTTAACCCTAAGTGTTTCGCGTGTGTAAATCTGTCTTACACCGTTGTATGTGAACGTAAGAATCCATCACACCCGATCATCACGTGGTGCTTAGAAGACTTATTTAACTTTAGCAACGGTGCACAGTTAGGGAAGAACACTTCTTGAAATTTTAATGAGGATCATCTTATTTACTACCGTCGTTCTAAGTAAACAAGATGCATAAACATAATAAACATCACATGCAATTATTGTTAGGGAACGTAGTAATTTCAAAAATTTTCCTACGAACACGCAAGACCATGGTGATGGCATAGCAACGAGAGGGGAGAGTGTCCGTCCACGTACCCTCATAGACCGAAAGCGGAAGCGTTATAACAACGCTGTTGATGTAGTCGACGCCTTCACGATCCGACCGATCCAAGCACCGAACGCACGACACCTCCGAAGTTACGCACACGCTCAGCTCGATGACGATCCCGGACCGATCCAGCAAAGTGTCGGGATGAGTTCCACAAGACGACGGTGTGGTGACAATGTTGATGCTCCACCGACGCAGGGCTTCGCTTAAGCTCATGACGATATGACTTCTCGGCAGCAGGCTTCGCCTAAGCTCTCTGACGATATGACCAAGTGGAATATGGTGGAGGGGGCACCACACAGCTAAGGAACGATCCGTAGATCAACTTGTGTGTCATGGGTGCCCCCTGCCCCTCAGATATAAAGGAGCAAAGGGGGTGCGGCGGCCCTAGGGAGGCGGCCGAGGAGTCCTACTCCCACCGGAGTAGGACTCCCCTCTCCTAGTTGGAGTAGGATTGGGGAGGGAAGAGGGAAGGCGCCGCCCCTCTCCTTGTCCTATTCGGACTAGAGGGGAGGGGGCGCGCCTGCCCTGGCCGGCCCTTCCTCTTCTCCCTTGTGGCCCATTAAGGCCCATATACCCTCGGGGTTCCGTAACCCCGGTGTTCCAGTAACTTCCTGCTTTCATTCGAACCCTTCCAAGTCCAAACATAGGCTTCCAATATATCAATCTTTATGTCTCGACCATTTCGAGACTCCTCGTCATGTCCGTGATCATATCCGGGACTCCGAACAACCTTCGGTACATCAATACTTATAAACTCATAATGAACTGTCATCGAAACGTTAAGCGTGCGGACCCTACGGGTTCGAGAACTATGTAGACATGACCTAGAACCATTCTCGGTCAATAACCAATAGCGGAACCTGGATGCTCATATTGGTTCCTACATATTCTACAAAGATCTTTATCGGTCAAACTGCATAACGACATACGTTGTTCCCTTTGTCATCGGTATGTTACTTACCCGAGATTCGATCGTCGGTATCCAATACCTAGTTCAATCTCGTTACCGGTAAGTCTCTTTACTCGTTCCGTAATACATCATCTCACAACTAACTCATTAGTTGTAATGCTTGCAAGGCTTAAGTGATGTGTATTACCGAGAAGGCCCAGAGATACCTCTCCGACAATCGGAGTGACAAAACCTAATCTCAAATACGCCAACCCAACAAGTACCTTTGGAGACACCTGTAGTACTCCTTTATAATCACCCGTTACGTTGTGACGCTTGGTAGTACCCAAAGTGTTCCTCCGTAAACGGAGTTGCATAATCTCATAGTTACAGGAACATGTATAGGTCATGAAGAAAGCATTAGCAATATACTAAACGATCAAGTGCTAAGTTAACGGAATGGGTCATGTCAATCACATCATTCTCCTAATGAGGTGATCCCATTAATCAAATGACAACACATGTCTATGGTTAGGAAACACAACCATCTTTGATTAATGAGCTAGTCCAAGAGAGGCATACTAGTGACTATCTGCTTGTCTATGTATTCACACATGTATTATGTTTCCGGTTAATACAATTCTAGCATGAATAATAAACATTTATCATGGTATAAGGAAATAAATAATAACTTTATTATTGCCTCTAGGGCATATTTCCTTCAGCCTCCCACTTGCACTAGAGTCAATAATCTAGATTACATAGTAATGATTCTAACACCCATGGAGTTTTGGTGCTGATCATGTTTTGCTCGTGGAAGAGGCTTAGTCAACGGTCTCGCAACATTCAGATCCGTATGTATTTTGCAAATCTCTATGTCTCCCACTTGGACTTGGTCCCGAATGGAATTGTAGCGTCTCTTGATATGTTTGGTCCTCTTGTGAAATCTGGATTCCTTTGCCAAGGCAATTGCACCAAGATTGTCACAGAAGATCTTCATCGGTCCCGATGCACTAGGTATGACACCTAGATCGGAAATGAACTCTTTCATCCAGACTCCTTCATTTGCTGCTTCAAGCAGCTATGTACTCCGCTTCACATGTAGATCCCGCCACGACGCTTTGTTTAGAACTGCACCAACCGACAGCTCCACCGCTTAATAAAAACACGATCCGGTTTGCGATTTAGAATCGTCCGGATCGCTGTCAAAGCTTGCATCGACGTAACCATTTACGACTAGCTCTTTGTCACCTCCATATCGAGAAACATATCCTTAGTCCTTTTTCGTATTTCAGATGTTCTTGACCGCTGTCCAAATGATCCACTCTGGATTACTTTGGTACCTTCCCGCCAAGCTTACAGCTAAGCATACGTCAGTCCGGTACACAGCATTGCATACATGATAGAGCCTATGGCTGAAGCATAGGAACATCTTTCATTTTCTCTCTATCTTCTGCTGTGGTCGGGCATTGAGTCCGACTCAATCTTACACCTTGTAATGGTAAAAACCTTTCTTTGCTCGATCCATTTTGAACTTCTTCAAAACTTTATCAAGGTATGTGCTTTGTGAAAGTCCAATTAAGCGCCTTGATCTATCTCTATAGATCTTGATGCCCAATATGTAAGCAGCTTCACCGAGGTCTTTCATTGAAAAACTTTTATTCAAGTATCCTTTATGCTATCCAGAAATTCTATATCATTTCCAATCAATAATATGTCGCCCACATATAATATTAGAAATGCTACAGAGCTCCCACTCACTTTCTTGTAAATACAAAGCTTCTCCAAAAGTCTCAGATAAACCCATATGCTTTGATCACACTATCAAAGCGCTTATTCCAACTCCCGAGAGGCTTGCACTGCACCATAAATTGATCGCTGGAGCTTGCACACCTTGTTAGTACCCTTTGGATCGACAAAACCTTCTGGTTGCATCATATACAACTCTTCTTCTAGAAATCCATTCAAGAATGCAGTTTTACATCCATTTGCCAAATTTCATAATCATAAAATGCGCAATTGCTAACATGATTCGGACAGACTTAAGCATCGCTACGGGTGAGAAAGTCTCATCGTAGTCAACCCTTGAACTTGTCGAAAACCTTTCGCAACAAGTCGAGCTTTGTAGACAGTTATATTACCATCGCGCGGTCTTCTTCTTAAAGATCCATTTATTCTCAATGGCTTGCCGATCATCGGCAAGTCAACCAAAGTCCATACTTTGTTCTCATACATGGATCCCATCTCAGATTTCATGGCTTCCAGCCATTTTGCGGAATCTGGGCTCACCATCGCTTCTTCATAGTTTGTAGGTTCGCCATGGTCAAGTAACATGACTTCGTAATAGGATTACCGTACCACTCGTGCGATTTTACTCTGGTTGACCCACGAAGTTCAAGAGTAACTTGATCCAAGCTTCATGATCATCATCATTAGTTTCTCACTAATTGGTGTAGTTGTCACAGAACCATTTCTTGTGATGAACTACTTTCCAATAAGGGAGCAGATCTGCTTATCTCATCAAGTTCTACTTTCCTCCCACTCACTTCTTTCGAGAGAAACTCCTTCTCTAGAAAGGATCCGAATTTAGCAACGAAAATCTTGCCTTCAGATCTGTGATAGAAGGTGTACCCAACAGATCTCCTTTGGGTATCCTATGAAGGCACATTTTCCGATTTGGGTTCGAGCTTATCGGTTGAAGTTTCTTCACATAAGCATCGCAGCCCCAAACTTTAAGAAACGACAACTTTGGTTTCTTGCCAAACCACAGTTCATACGGTGTCGCCTCAACGGATTTAGATGGTGCCCTATTTAACGTGAATGCGGCCGCCTCTAAAGCATATCCCCAAAACGATAGCGGTAAATCAAGAAGAGGCATCATAGATCGCACCATATCAAGTAAAGTACGACACGACGCTCGGACACACCATTTCTCCGTGGTGTTCCGGTGGCGTGAGTTTAAACTATTCCACATTGTTTCAAATGTAAACCAAACTCGAACTCAAATATTCTCCTCCACGATCAGATCGTAGAAACTTTATTTTCTTGTTACGATGATTTTCCACTTCACTCTGAAATTCTTTGAACTTTTCAAATGTTTCAGATTTGTGTTTCATTAAGTAGATATACCCATATCTACTCAAATCATCTGTGAAGGTGAGAAAATAACGATACCCGCCAAGGCCTCAACATTCATTGGACCACAAACATCGGTATGTATGATTTCCAACAAATCAGTTGCTCGCCCATAGTTCCGGAGAACGGCGTTTTGGTCATCTTGCCCATGAGGCACGGTTCGCAAGTACCAAGTGATTCATAATCAAGTGATTCCGAAGCCCATCAAGATGGAGTTTCTTCATGCGTTTTACATCGATATGACCTAAACGGCAAGTGCCACAAATAAGTTGCATTATCATTATCAACTCTGCATCTTTTGGTTTCAACATTATGAATATGTGTATCACTACCGTCGAGATTCAACAAGAATAGACCATTCTTCAAGGGTGCATGACCATAAAAGATATTACTCATATAAATAGAACAACCATTATTCTCTCGATTTAAATGAATAACCGCCTCGCATCAAACAAGATCTAGATATAATGTTCATGCTCAACGCTGGCACCAAATAACAATTATTTAAGTCTAAAACTAATCCCGAAGGTAGATGTAGAGGTAGCGTGTCGACCGCGATCACATTGACTTTGGAACCATTTCCCGCAAGATCGTCACCTTGTCCTTTGCCGGTGCTCGTCTATTCCGTAGTCCCTGCTTCGAGTTGCAAATATTAGCAATGTAACCAGATCAAATACCCAGTGCTACTACGAGCTCTAGTAAGGTACACATCAATAACATGTATATCACATATACCTTTGTTCACCTTGCCATCCTTCTTATCCGCCAAATATTTGGGGCAGTTCCGCTTCAAATGTCCACCGCTTGCGGTAAAACACTCGATTTGTGTTTAGGTCCAGACTTGGGTTTCTTCTCTTGATCAGCAACTTTCTTGCTGTTCTTTTGAAGTTTCCTTCTTCTTCCCTTTGCCCTTTTCTTGAAACTAGTGGTCTTGTTGACCATCAACACTTGATGCTCTTTCTTGATTTCTACCTCCATGCTTTTAGCATTGCGAAGAGCTCAGAATTGTCTTAGTCATTCCTTGCATATTATAGTTCATCACAAAGCTCTTGTAGCTTGGTGGCGTGATTGGAGAATTCATCAATGACACTATCATCCGGAAGAGTAACTCCCAGGTTGAATCAAGTGATTATTATACCGGACATTTTGAGTATATGTTCACTTGTGTAACTATTCTCCTCCATCTTGCAGCTATAGAACTTATTGGAGACTTCATATCTCTCAATCCGGGCATTTGCTTGAAATATTAACTTCAACTCCTGGAACATCTCATATGCTCCATAACGCTCAAAACGTCGTTGAAGACCCGGTTCTAAGCCGTAAAGCATGGCACATCTGAACTATTGAGTAGTCATCACTTTGCTTTGCCAGACGCTCACAACTTCGGCTCAGCTCCCTGCAGAGTTCGTCACCCAGCGGTGCTTCCAGCGTAATTTTTACGTGCAGCAATGAGGATAATCCTCGTTACGGACCCAGTCCGTAATTGCTACCATCATCTTTCAACTTTGCTTTCTCAAGGAACGCATTAAAATTCAACGGAACAACAAAGACGAGCCATCTATCTACAAGAAACATAGACAAGCAAAATACTATCAGTACTAAGCTCATGATAAATTTAAGTTTAATTAATCATATTAAAACTCCCACTTAGACAGACATCTCTCTAGTTATCTAAGTGATTACGTGATCCAAATCAACTAAACCATGTCCGATCATCACGTGAGATGGAGTAGTTTCAATGGTGAACATCACTATGTTGATCATATCTACTATATGATTCACGCTCGACCTTCGGTCTCCGTGTTCGAGGCCATATCTGTTATATGCAAGGCTCGTCAAGTTTAACCTGAGTATTCCGCGTGCAACTGTTTTGCACCCGTTGTAGATGGACGAGAACTTATCACACCCGATCATCACGTGGTGTCCGGGTACTACGAACTTTGGCAACGGTGCATACTCGTGGAGAACACTTCTTGATAATTTTAGTGAGAGATCATCTTATAATGCTACCGTCAATCAAAGCAAGATAAGATGCATAAAGGATAAACATCACATGCAATCAATATAAGTGATATGATATGGTCATCATCATCTTGTGCTTGTGATTCCATCGCCAAGCACCGCCATGATCACCATCGCCACCGGCGCCGACACCTTGATCTCCATCGTAGCATCGTTGTCGCCTCGCCAACTATTGCTTCTACGACTATCGCTACTGCTTAGTGATAAAGTAAAGCAATTACATGGCGCTTGCATTTCATACAATAAAGCGACAACCATATGGCTCTCGCCGATTGCCGATAACTCGGTTACAAAACATGATCATCTCATACAATAAAATATAGCATCACGCCTTGACCACATCACATCACAACATGCCCTGCAAAAACAAGTTAGACGTCCTCTACTTTGTTGTTGCAAGTTTTACGTGGCTGCTACGGGCTGAGCAAGAACCGTTTTACCTACGCATCAAAACCACAACGATAGTTTGTCAAGTTGGTGCTGTTTTAACCTTCGCAAGGACCGGGCGAGCCACACTCGGTTCAACTAAAGTGAGAGAGCAGACACCGCCGGTCACCTTTAAGCAACGAGTGCTCGAGCGGTGAAACCAGTCTCGCGAAGCGTGCACGCGTAATGTCGGTCCGGCCGCATCATCTCACAATACCGCTGAACCAAAGTATGACATGCTGGTAAGCAAGATGACTTATATCGCCCACAACTCACTTGTGTTCTACTCGTGCATATGACATCAACGCATAAAACCTGGCTCGGATGCCATGTTAGGGAACGAGTAATTTCAAAAATTTCCACGAACACGCAAGACCATGGTGATGGCATAGCAACGAGGGAGAGTGTCCGCCCACGCACTCGTGAGACCGAAAGCGAAGCGTTATAACAACGCGGTTGATGTAGTCGACGCCTTCACGATCCGACCGATCCAAGCACCGAACGACGGCACCTCCGAGTTCGCACACGCTCAGCTCGATGACGATCCCTGACCGATCCAAAGAAAGTGTCGGGATGAGTTCCACAAGACGACGGTGTGGTGACGATGTTGATGCTCCACCGACGCAGGGCTTCGCCTAAGCTCCATGACGATATGACTTCTCCGGCGCAGGCTTCGCCTAAGCTCTACGACGATATGACCAAGTGGAATATGGTGGAGGGTGGCACCGCACACGGCTAAGGAACGATCCGTAGATCAACTTGTGTGTCATGGGGTGCCCCTGCCCTCAGATATAAAGGAGCAAAGGGGGTGCGGCCGGCCCTAGGAGGCGCTGCCGAGGAGTCCTACTCCCACCGGAGTAGGACTCCCCTCTCCTAGTTGGAGTAGGATTGGGAGGGAAGAGGGAGGGGCGCCCCTCTCCTTGTCCTATTCGGACTAGAGGGGAGGGGGCGCGGCCTGCCCTGGCCGGCCCTTCCTCTTCTCCTTGTGGCCCATTAAGGCCCATATACCCCCGGGGTTCCGTAACCCCGGTGTTCCGATAACTTCTGTTTTCATTCGAACCCTTCCAAGTCCAAACATAGGCTTCCAATATATCAATCTTTATGTCTCGACCATTTCGAGACTCCTCGTCATGTCCGTGATCATATCCGGACTCAACAACCTTCGTACATCAATACTTATAAACTCATAATGAACTGCCATCGAAACGTTAAGCGTGCGGACCCTACGGGTTCGAGAACTATGTAGACATGACCTAGAACCATTCTCGGTCAATAACCAATAGCGGAACCTGGATGCTCATATTGGTTCCTACATATTCTACGAAGATCTTTATCGGTCAAACCGCATAACGACATCGTTGTTCCCTTTGTCATCGGTATGTTACTTACCCGAGATTCGATCGTCGGTATCCAATACCTAGTTCAATGTCGCTACCGTAAGTCTCTTTAGTCGTTCCGAATACATCATCTCACAACTAACTCATTAGTTGTAATGCTTGCAAGGCTTAAGTGATGTGTATTACCGAGAAGGCCCAGAGATACCTCTCCGACAATCGGAGTGACAAAACC